>JARHVA010000255.1:2192500-2207500 GCA_037957365.1 Torreya grandis | reverse complement strand
GAATGTTGAAATTGCATGTCAAGTGTTTGATAGAATGTTTGAGAAAAAATATCATTTCTTAGAATTTTTTGATTGTTTGGTATGAATAGAATATAATTATGGATGATGCATGTGACATGTTTGACAAAATATCTCAATTAGATGTAGTTTTATGGAATTCCATGATTTTAGGATAAGTCAAAATCAAAAATGTTGTGAAGCTTTGGAGACAAATGAAAATGCAATTAGTAGTTGTAAATACAATCCCACATCCTTTACTAGCATCCTCCCATCCTTTGCTAAACTATGAACTTGAGCAAATTTCATGGGATCTGGATCCAAATGGTTGCCTTAAGTCTCATTCCTTTTTTATATCTTACAAACTTGGAAGAGTGAATTATTGTACAAAATCTTGCTCATGTTATGATGATGATGATGATGGAAAAAGGAATTTGGAACGTTTTTTAACTATCTCAATTTATTATCTAAGATTAGGTATTTCTTCATTTTTTAACCATTAGAAGGCCTCTTTTGTTACTTTTATTTGCATAATTTAGTTTCAACCTAAAACTTATTTTTTATATTTTTAAGGGACATAATTGGTATTCCACATGGAATTGACATCCATTGCTTGAGCTAAATATTTCTTAATAGTTTGGATTTCCTTCTTTTATAGTTCTTTTTCAATCTTAGAAATTTTGGTCTCAAACACATATTGATTCAGATGTTATTGTTCTTACAAAAAAATAATTGAAGTAGGCATGTGTTTTCTATTGACAAATTCATTAATTGAATGAGGAAAACCTAAACACCTTCATCAATGTATGAGTTTATTGTCATTGCACATGAATTTGTTGATTTTTATTTCAATTTGCATGCATGTTCATCCGATGAAACTTCCTTATATTTATAAAATATATTATTTATTTATTCATAGAATTATTGGATGAATTACATCAAAAAGATGGATTTTTCCATTTTAAGTGATTGAATTTTTCAATTTATACTTACCTTATCAAACCCATTCAAAATTTTATCGACTTCAAAAGAATGATGTCTCATATATTGTGTTTTTGGAAAGGATGGAAAGATATTTGTCTACAAAAAAAGATACCTTAGTTGTTGATATTTTCCTTAGTGAAAATGGAAAATGATATATGTATTTAATAATGTGTTACATTATGGGCGTACTACCATAAATCGCACTTATGAATGAAACTAGTTTTTTTTATATTTGATTGAGTACCTCTGAAAGGTAATTTGAGCACAAAAGGGTTTGGTGAATGAAAGGTGTTTAACCCATTTTCATGCTTTAATAATAGTAGTTTGAGAATAGTGATTGCTCCATGTATATGACTAAATTATATTTTTCATAAACATGGATGTTATGAAAGTGTTCTTTATATGGTCACTTAGATAGTAATGGACTTTTATGTGGGTGTTTTCCAAGAAGGAAATGATTTTTAAAAAAAATATAAAAAGAATATTGTTTTAAGATCATTCAAATGTGCTAATCATTTATCTAATTTAATTTATTCCTTGGCGCACTATTGACCACTACCGTAATTGTGCAATTCATACTAATTATTTCTTATTACCATAATTATCCATATCCTAATTTTTTATTATATTATCTAAGTAACAGACAACTACATTTTATTTTATCTGAATAATTATGGATTTTAATTTCACTAGAAGAGAAAATTGTATGAAATTGTAAGAATACTTGACTATATTTGCTCTTACTAGTTTTCTACCTACTTTACTAAATCATGGATTGTTGGCTCAATACATTGGGATTTGAGGTTTTAAAGCATAATTATTGTGTGTAGTCTAGGTAGTTTAATGAGATGATTGTTGACATTTATGACTAAACAATATTGGGAGACTGTATAAGGAGCTGAAATGTCAAAAAAAGGTGTTCCTAAGCCAATATCCTAAGAAGAATCTGGTATCTGTACAATGTTAACATATAAATTTTATTTACAAATAAAAAATTGAATTTTTTTTATCAAAGAGTGTAGGTTTATATTTCCATTCATGGTGGAAATTATATGAAGATAAGTAATATAGACTCAATGCTTAATATATATTTTTTAGGAGTTTGGATCTAGTATCTAAAAATGTATCATTGTTTTTAAATTTTAGGATTTTAAAGCTATTTTTTATTGGAATAATAATATTTCTACTAGATATAGTCATGATATTGATTTGATGCATTTCCCACTATAAATTTTATGAGAAGATTTTGTCCTTTGTGCAACTTATTAAAAGTATCAAGAAGATTTATGTTTTTTTTATTCATTGACAAACTTGAATCTTTTAGCAAATCATAGATTTTAACCTGAATCTATTGACGTTATTCTTTTTCATATTTAGATGAAGATGATTATGTTTATGATTATTTAGAACTACCTAAAGTTCTATTTTACATAAAATCTTCTTACTCTACCATATTTGGATCCCTCTATTTTTCATGTGACTTTTGTTTTTACACCAGTCATCATATTGGTGATATACATTTGAATATGCTCTTTTATCTTATAGACTATGTTCTTTTCCCATCATATTAAAATTATCATTTTGAAATAAATAAAATACATTATGTTCTTTATAGTCACATTTTGAATCATCAAAATAAGATTATATGCCTCCAGAATTTATTAAAAAGAAAATAAATATATATAGATGTATTTACACACTCTTGCCACTGATCTTCTTAAATTGAATGTATTTACATCCCAAACCTGGAATTCATGTGGTGGAACATGAAACTTAAGACATTTGAATTTGGAAGGAAAATTTAAGGTACAAGTTTGTTTATGTTTTGTATTTTTATTGTAATTAGTATAAACAATGATTTTTGATGCCTTTGCATGTTTAACAAATTCCATCTACTTTTCTTCAACATTGGAAATAGTTTTGTTGCATTAGTGTAAGTATATTGGTGTGCATTATATATCCATGGGTATTTTATACCCTTATTTTTAAAACCTATTTGAATGGACCATATCTAAATGGTCACACCCTTCTATAACATTCCATTTTATCTATAAATTGAATATGTGGATTGTTTATTTTTCATCCTCATATAAATATTCCTTATCATTTTAAATGATTTTTAATACAAATGTGACATATCATAGCATTTGAAATTTTGTTGAGTCCAGTCCTGATCAATGTTACTTAGCATTAAAATTTGTTATATGATTTTAAATTAGTGAGGTATGGGGCTAAACATCTATTTTATTTTTAGAGCACTTAATTTTTTTTGGTAAAATCATAATGTTCTTATGTATATGAAGGGTTTCGGTGACCAAAGTGAATATTAATTTTGAATTTTAGGTGACAAAAGTAAATTGCATGAAGTTTTTTTGTTTCAATTGATAATCTATCCTTGATGAATGTTGTTATCATGTTATTGAGGATTCATTTCAAAAATCTACAATCCAATGAAAAATTTGCATTGTGTTTTAATTATTGGATGATTTATGTTATGAAAGTAACATCATTTGGCTTATTATGGTAATTTATTGATGCTAAATTTATGTTCAATGATGAAAATGGTTTATCCACAAAAATTACATCTAGGGAAAGGTTGCAGATCTTGCCATACCATTGTTTTAACTACGTCTAAAATAAACCTTGATCATAAAAAATTGTTAAATGAGTGCTAAGTCTTAGATATAAAAGATTTGTGAAATACATTTTACTTTGAATTTTTTTGCATGTATAATTTGAAATATGTTTTCTACTTAAACTAATGATGTTTTGTCTAATTTTTTATTTGATAAGACTTACTAAAATAATATTATGGTATATCAAAGTTATAGGTAATTATGATTTTTATTATTTATTGATAATTCTTATTTATATATTTATTGTGGGATTGATCATGTTGGTGATTTTATAAACTTCTAATATACTTCTAGGTGTATTTTTCAAGTTTGGTATAGGAGATATCACATGGAAGCTAAAAAATATGCAATATGGATAATAACATTATTGTAATAACTATATATAAGCAAAACTCTTCTTTGTGACAATTAAAGTTATATATCCCTGGTAAAAAATCTAGACTGATGTGAAAGAATGAAGCATATTGAAATTAATGTGCATTTTTTTAGAGAAAAAGTCCTTAATGATGATATTGATCTTCATTTTTTTCTATAGATTATCAAGTGGCAAATATTTTCACAAAACCATTATGTACTACAAAAAAATTAAGTTTAGAATAATTTTAGGCCTCTCAAAATTTCCATTAAGGGGAATGGCCATGTGTTCCCTTTCCTTTCTATACTTATTTCTATTGTAAAAACATTATAGAAAGTCACTCCATATGATTGTTTGTGTAAACTTCACCATATGTGAGTTTACAATGTAATTAATAATAAATCATTTTTTTGATATTCTTATGTTATAAAAGGCTCTAAATGCTTGTATTCTTATCCATGAGAAACTATAAGATGCAGTTCCACTATCATGTTAGCCTAAATTTCCCTATGTGATTTATGGATTCTAAATCCTTTTGTATAAAAAGATGATATTGGCATGATGGAGGTGTATAAATCCATCAAGTAGTACATGTTAGCCTAAATTTATCATGAATAGTTTATGGATTGTAATTCCTTTTATATAAAAAATTGACTATGGCATGTATCCCCACTAAACATTAAGGGGGAGTGTTTGAACATTAATATTTGTAGGGTTACTTGATATCCTTCAATAGCACAGGTTCAAGGGATGATATCCTTCAATAACAAAAAGGTGATTCAACCATAAAGCTGTAGGATTAACTAGATGATAGGCTACCACCTTGGCTTTCACATTTGATGGCATGTTATGCAAGTTGAAATATTTTTTTAAGTGTACCAATTATGCATCAACTACATCACCTAATTCTCAAACAAAAAAGTAGGTGGTGGAATCTTCTTCAACTCTTTGATGATTGGGTCAATGATGGTCAAAGGTAGTTCTTGAATCATAGGTCCTTTTACATGCTGCATTTCTAGTCTAGGTACTTCCTTTTGGGATATCCCTTTAAGATTGTTTAATATTTACTCTTGGTTATCAATCTTTACTTGAAAAGTATTAAGGGATATCAATATTATATTGAGGATATCCTCATGCTTTTTAGTTATATTCCCACTGACTACATCATCATTGGGTACTTTGATATTACTATCAGCATTATTCATAGGCAACTCTTCTTTGTTATCAATGGGGATGTATCCATAATGACCCCTTCCTCATCATTTACCTTTGCTCCTAGATGGGTTTACATTAAAAGGGTTATCACAGATGTTGCCTCCACTTGATTGAGTTCTAAAAATCTTGATAATTACAAGTGATAACTTAATAGGTTACAAAATTATAATAATAAAACTCATTCTCAAAGTTCCCTAGAGCATAAAATTGCTTTGATACTAGATGAAACAACCCCCAAAAAAATTGGAATTCTATATCAGAGTACATTTTGGATGTGTATTGGACTAAATTACCTCACTTTTTATTCTAATTGATAAATGTTCAGTACACTCCCATACGTTCAAATAAAATTGAAGGAGGTGAACTAAGGTAATTAGCTAGAGGTAACTACATATAAAAGGTGATATGGGGAAGCATGTTACTCTAATATATGTCTTATGGGGTTTGGGGTGTGTCAGTGTATGCATATATGAATAGGACTTGAGCACCATATGTGGCACTTTTACTTCCACATAGGACCATTTCTAGGTCATTAACCTTAGGTAAATACCTAACTCTCCTTAGTGGATTTCAATCCTGTTCAAGGATGATTAAGTTTAAAGATTAGTTTAATTGGTAAGGATACATCTAGCATTCTAAGTTATCATTCAAGTTAACACAGGTTTATGTTAAAATTATAAGTCCTTAACCTTACATTAAAACATAATTTAGATAAGAAATTAGAACCAACAACTAGAATTCAATTCATCACATACAAATTTATATTCATTCATGCAATAGAAAACATTGTTACATAAAGAGAAAATAAATTTAAAACTCCAAGTTTCATAGTGCTACCAATCAAGGTCATAAACACCTCATGTCCTTTAAGGTCACCACACCATTATTTAAATAAATCATACATCATTCATTTACTAAACATGGATAACATTCCTTAGAATAATGGTTAATGATATAGTTATGATCAATATTGTTATTCATCAAATATCTTTTAGGTAGTCTAGAAATGAATCCATATAATGACATTATATTGGCATAGCCAATGTGACATTATAAAACAAAAGAGATGAATACATTATTTATCCAAGGTATCTAATCAATTAGTATTTAATTAACTAATTATTTCAAGAGAAGGAATTTATGTATTAATCCAATAGTCAAATCATTTTCAAAGAACTATATAAGAAAATAATAATTTATTTTCACACCATGTTCTATTATTGACTAAGTAAATGCATACATGATGAACCATCACATTCTAAAATTAAGCTCATAATTAAATGGACTAAAAGAGATCAAAAAGTGATTCACATACAATATAATACAACACAATCATATTCAAACAAAATTCAGTCGAGCTTCAAGTTGAGTGAAACCTAAATAAAATGTTCCACTTAAGGAACTTTTATAATTTTTTGTTGGACAAGCCATGGGCAGCAAGGCAAGCATATTTAGCTATCGAAAGGGAAATTTGTTAGGGGTAAAATCATGCGGGGGGGGGGGGGGGGGGGGGGGGGGTGGGGGATGGGGGCAGGGCGACTAAATCAATGCACCTAAAAAATCCAACTTTAATTTCAATCCTTTCAAGTTCTTAATCAATTATCATAAGCATTCATGAAACATACACATCATTCATAGTAATGAGCAAGAGAGACAATGCAAGATCAATCATATAACACATTACATATGTGGGAAACCCTCTTGGGGGAGAAAACCCATTATAACCTGTAATTGGACTATAATTTTATAATAACAAGAACCAATTTAGACCAACTGCAACTGATCAAGGAACTTCTTGACCAAATTTGACTTTAGGTCAAATTTGGACCCCTATAGGTAAAAAATTTGGTTTTTTAGATGTTTAGGGGTATATTTATTTAAAATAGGCTATATTATAGTTGATTTGATGTTATCTAACATATTTTTAACCTTAATCATTGTTTTATAGGTTTATTTATCATTTTGGGTCACTTAATGGGCTTTTAAGGGTCATTAATGCAATTGGCACAGTTCCCAAGGTGCCTAAGTGTCCTTTTTCCCTTTCAATAATCCAAGAGGCTAGTTTAATTGTTATGAATATTAGTTACATCAGAATATTATAGGTTGTTTAATTGAAATTCAAGAAACCAACTAAAAAATGGAGCATTTGGCACTTATATGGCTCATGAGGAAGTGTGCCACATGGGAAAAGATAATGGAATTCCTCTTCATATTTCTCACACTCATATCAACATTATATTTTATTTGGAAGTTTCATTTTTAATCCAAAACCATTCTAATTCTTTGCATTTATCGACATACAGAAGTAACCTTTAGGATTTTGCTTAGTACATATAGCTCAAAGGTTTCAAGAAAAATGCTTTTGGGAGGTGATATTACACTTAGAGACCTTAATTTACATATTAAGAGTTCAATTATGATCAATTGTGCTTTATAAACCATCCTCATGAAGTTGACTATAATTTTTTATTAGCTATTTTATGCACCCTATAGGTTTTGCTCCATTTTGGTCAAATCCATATGAACCACTTGGTAATGTTAACTCCAGAGGATGTTATATACCTTTTCATATGGTCTACAAACTTAGTTTCATGTTTCACGGTGTTTTTATGGGCAAGTTAGTCCATGTTGAAAGGAAGGTGCCACCATCTATAGTCTCAATCAAAGTTATTCTTGTTTGTAGATTGTTGGTTTCCTATAGAGGTCTCATGTAGTTATGAAATTATGTTCCATAGGTCTTAGGGTCATATTACTACATCCTTCCATGTTTTAGTTTCACCATATCATGTTTTGGGTAGCTTGCAATCTTTCCATCTCTCATAGTCAACTCCATGCCTAACTTCACTTGCAGTTACATGTTTAGAGCTTGTTCAACATGTTCATGAAGTTGTAAGTAAGGTGTATTATATTTTTCAAGTCATCAAGATTTGAATAAATTTCCTTTTTATGTTTATTGAAGTGCAAGTTTGGTCACAAGCTCATCTACCATGCTAAACTAGTCATTAAACACCCTGCATGTCTATTTCATACATATGCAAGTGATTTTCACATTGAAAATAATGTTTTAAAGCTTGTCTTAAAATATCCTTAATGTAAATCATGTGTTATAAAATTTAATAATAATATTATATTCCCATGAGGCCTTTTGTCTACCCTTGTTGTTCTATTCCACACTCATTGTCTACATATAGCCAATGCACACCTATAGGAGCTCCTAATGATGTCATATTAGGGTAAAGATCTTAGTGATGTTTCAAGAATTTTTAAGCATGAATAATGCATTTGAGGTTTTTATATAAATATATAACTCATGATAATTCTAAATCAATTCCTACTACCTAATTCTTGTGTTACTACCTATACAGGAAAATGCACACCTACAGGTGGCTTGAGAGAGTGTTGAGGTGTCACCTTGAAGATTGGAACAAGTTTTAACTTCCCATGAATTTAATGTCATGTTTCATGGAGCATAAAAAACCATTTTAAATTATGATGTTGATATAATAGTAGTGAGAAATTGTCTCTAGGGTCAGAAGACTGTATACAAGGATTTTTTTCCCTAAAGATGCAAAATAGAGGTCTAAGAGGTTTTATGAATATCCTATAATTTGTTTACCAAGAGAATTATAGAATATAGATAGGTGAACCATGTATACCATATCATATAAAATAAATATTAGAAATATGAGGGTCAAAAATTGAGGAGAGGATGGATGTTTAGAGCATAAAGTGGCCTTAAAAAACATTGAAAGTCTGCATTCTTGTCTACAGGTTTAGAAGTTTGAAAGACATTTGCATCCCACAAGAAAATAAATAATTCCCTCATGGATAAATTATTCCCATGGATTTAATTGTGAAAAAAAATTCCATATATACCATCAGTATAAGGTTGATGCATACCTTTTCAAGCATATCAGTGTCTATAGGTGTCCTTTTAATGTAAAATAGGCACCTACAACGAGGTATAGGATAGTGACTCAAATTTGATGTCCAAGTGGTGTTTTAAGACTCTCAGGTTGAGTTCATGTTAAAAAATGTATTTTTTTAACAAAGGGGGTTCAAGGTACGTCCTCATACATCATGGTCAGGTCCAAAGGAGCTCACACACACCTATAGGAATCAATAGGTAGGGTATCTCAGTCTGGCAAGGAAGGACTCAGTTGAGAAGCTCAAGTGCATATGAAGGATATAATAATGATGTTAAATCACATATATGATAGTAAAATTACCTTATAAATCTCAATAATTTCTTGTACATTGTTTTCCAAACCTAAACTATACAAGTGTACTTGCAGGTGCCTCTTCTAAATAGGAAACACAATCAACAATCCATCAAGTTAAAAAACAAGAAATATGTGAGGTGTTTCGAAAATTTGGAGTGATAAGTGAGTTTAAATAAATTTAATTATAGTTTTAATAGTCTCATTAGACCCTCAAACATTATGAACAAGGCAAAGAAAGGCTCTAACAATGCACATATAACCCCTACCTAGACCCTTGCACACAGTCAACTTCTCATAGTCCACCTTAGAAATTTATGAAGTTTAAAGGACCTATCCATGTGATAAAGATAAAAAAATATGTAATTATCATATACATAACTTGAATAATCCCACCATATATTTATTTTATCTATGGAAACAAGGAAAGTGCCCTCTATTTTGTCTCAGACATAGGGCACTTCCTAAGGGTACAAACCTATAGTTTTAAAGATTGAAGGTAAGAGGGTAGGTTAGGAGTTGTTTCAACATTAAAAATAGGTTTAGATATTTTTTCATAATATATAAAAACATGAGAAACTATTAAAATTTTACTGAAACATGCCATAATGGCCTAGACCTTCAAGGATGCAGACATGCCTATTAGACCTAGTTTAGGCCTAAAGCCCAAGTTGGGGGTCAATATACCTTCTAGAATTAAATGGGATTTATAATACATGGAAACATGTTTATATAGATATGAAAGATGTTTTAAACCTATTTGAGTACAAATTAAACCATAGGAAAGCCACGTTTGGCTTAAGACCAATTCAAGCTTGCACACAGTTAATGCTTTGAAGGTTTGCCTTGGGGTTTTAGATGTTTGAAGGTGCTAGAGGGGTAATTTTGACCAATTTTTTTGTGCATGGAGTCCTCATGACCCAAAGATAACCTTAATGTAAGTGGTTTTATTTTAAAATTAGACAACATATCCCTTATTTTGTCTTAGAGGTAGGCCACTTTTAGGCCTACACAAAGGTAAAAATGGGAGAAAATGTGACCTAAATGGGTGTTGGGTGCCTTGAAAACATCATGTGATGATTGAGGATGATGTAGAAACCTGTATTTATCTATAAAAAAATGAATTTGTCCCAATAATAATGAGATAACACTAGAAAGTGTTGGTGGACAACCATATGCAGTCAAACCCAAGGGGTCTCAACTAAGCCTAATTGGTGAAAAATAAGAAGAGATGCAAAAGAGTACTTGGTAGGTTTAAAAACATATATGGAATAATGAAGATAATCCCATATAGGGGATAAGCCTTATAGGAAGGTCTAAATCCTCAAAGGTGTAGATAGTCTTGTTAGGTAAGGTTCAAGCCTAAGGCCAAATGGCAAGTCACTTCATTCCTAGATCTTGATGAGCTATCTAAATGAATAATACATGTTAAGGATATGAAATTAGAAATGTATAAGCTTTTGGTATGAAAATAGACATATAGAAAATCTAATTTTAACTCTAAGATAGTCCAAGCATGTAAGTAAGGTAGAAATAAGCTCGATGGGGTGATTTCAAGTACTCATATCTTTTCTAAGACTATGCATGGATACCAAATAAGTTTGGAAGGGTTAATAGGGTATCTTAAAATCATGTTTGTGGCATTTTTTGACAAATTCAATGTCATATCATTATAAACAAATCTTAAGACTAAAAATTTCCTAAAACCCAACTAAACCCTCAGTCAAGACCCAATGGAAAAAAAAAGCTTGGAGAGATATCCAAATGACATAGTTTGATCATGAAATATATTAAACCTTTTAAATTACTCCCTCAAGATACTCCCCATTAGGATGAGTTGTATAGAATTATACAGATGGGGTTAAAAATAAGGTTTTTCTAACTATTTTGTGTATATTAGGGTACATGAGTTTTAAAAAGATGAAATAAAATTTGTGAGTAAGATATAGACTTGTTATAATTCCATATGGTAATTTTATTTCAATAAAAAAATCATAAGTTCAAAAATTAGAGCTCTCATCTCAACTAGTCAAAATTGGAATACTGAACATATGGGTGAGAAGTGTGAAAACCTTAAGTGGATGTCATTTTAATGTGTATCTAAGTATTATAATGCTATGTATGGTATTAAAAAGTGTCATAGAATCCATACCATATATTTTTATGAAAAAATGATGCAATTTTTTAGGCCAAGTGTGAGGGGTGACAGAAAAGAGGAATTTTTTAGACTGTAGGCAATGATGGCTTCCTTCTAGGAATTTTTAGATGAGTAAGAATATAACCAATGAATTGAGAGTCATTTTTTAAATACTTCCCTCTAATCCCAATAATTATACCTATCCCTAGTTATATGTGGGATGTTCAAATAGGTCCAAATTATGAAGGCAATGTTTTGAGCCAAAATGAAGAGTTTCATGCCACTTTTCATAAGTTTCATGACTTGTATGGACACTTGGACTTCCTAAAATTACATGGTTCATTTCACATATCTTTATCATGAAACTTTAATCTCTTTTATTAGCTTTATATGTGTCCAAGTGACCTTTGGACTTCCCTTGTCTTACCCCTCTTCCAAATGCTATAAATATTGACCTTTTTGGCTCTTTTGAGTAGCCTCCATTGGTTGATGGTAAAACCATGGAAAATTTTGTACTTGAATGTATCTTAAAGAAATAAAACAAGTTAATTTTCCTAATTACATGCTATTAAATTGAGTCTTATTATAATCTTGTTGGTCTTGCTTAGTAGAAGATGATCTTTTCTAGCATGTTATCCTTGATTGTTCACCAAATGTGTAGAAGAGTAATTGTTACAAGTATTTTTTAGTGTTCTCTTTTAAGTGTATATGTGTTTTATAAGTGGTTCATGATTTTATTATCCAAACTAATCATTCATTACCCTCTTAAGTATTAAAATACCTTTTTAAACCTAGCTTATAAAACATTGATCTAACAATTTGTCTTGTGTTGTCAGTTTTATGTGAAGAAGGATTTGTTTTGATGTAAGTAATATAATTTCAGTCATTAGGAATAAATTAAATATTGGTACATCATGTTTTAGTTTTATCAGTTTGTCTTCTTAACCCTTTTCATACCAAGTTGATAAATAGGAGAGTGTTTCAAAGAGTGCATCAAGGGAACTATCCCTTCTATATATTCATCTCATAAAATTATTACCCACAGTAAGAGATATGTTTCTAATTTTCCATTTAGATGAGGAGAGATATGAATCTCCTTAAGGGGTGCAAATCCAAGTGACAATAGTTTTTGGCACACCCGATGGGACTCTAAGTCTTAGAATATTATCTAAGATTAGTGTTGGTCTTGGCATAGTTACAACTACAAGAACATCGACATTCAGTACCTAGTGACTCCAATAAGTTTTAAACTCTTTAGTTATTGATCAGTCCTTAAATTCCATGCCAAAAGTGAACACTAGGTCTATTACTAAAGGTATACCTTTTGAGTTTGTGCAATTGCCTTTATATTCTATTAAGATATTCAGATTTGTGAACACTCATCCTTATTCAAGGGAGTTGGTGTTTAATAAGTCCAAGTTTATACTTAGATCAACCCCTAATACACATAAGATACATTCCATTATGGTGAGGCCTTTTTCTTTTTCAACTTTCACCGAATCATCTCCTTTGAATCTTGCTCAATATGACCAAATTCCTAGAGAAGCCCTTAAGAGTGTTCCATATTTTAGTGGAGAGGATCCTATCACTCCCATTAAGCATATTAGGAACATGGAAAACTTATGAAATATCCATAATATCACTCAAGAGAATGTATCCATTAGGGTATTAGCATTTTCTTTCAAAGGGAAATCTTTAGATTGGTATGGGACTCTACCTAAAAATTCTATTACTTCATGGGATGAACTAGGAGATCTATTGTCTAAGAGGTTAGGAGAAGAGTGATTATATATCACTAGTTGATCAATTGACCACTATCAAGAGGGATCCTCAAGAGTTTATGTAATATTTTAACACTATATTTCAAAATACATGGGATAGGATCCCAGCCCTTGTGACACCTACCCCAAATTATACCTTCTTATACTATCTAAAAGCATTGAATAGTGATGTATCCATGATGATTCAATCCATGGGTGGGAATGCACTATATTTTGCCTATGAGATAGGAATTAATGTTAAGAATTATCTTATTCAATCAAGGATGATTTCTCCTAGACCACCAATGCCATTGTTCCCTAATTTGCAACCTCCTAGTCAAATTGCATTACCTACTTTGGCTCCTTTACCTAATAGTTAAGAAAAGTCTACGCGTTCCCCTACCAATGAGATTAATTAAGTTAATAGTTTAATCTAAAGTTTTAATAATGAATTTTGGGCTCTTAAAAGGAAACAAGATCAAATTTATAGGCCTTACCAATCTTACAATCAATTTGGGCAAGCAAATAGGCCTCCTTTTCAAGTTAATGCTCAAGGACAAGGTTAAATCACTCAAGATAGACCTTACCGAAGCTACAATACTAATGACACATCATCTTGTAAATATCTTGTTCCCACTCAAAATAAAAAAATTCAAGAAAAACTATGCTATCCTTCTTTTGACCAAAATCAAGACCAAGTTGCATATGCCAATGAAATGCATAATCAAGCCATGACAATGCAAGGTAGTCAAAAACCTCAAGTTTCCACTTTTGAGGTACCAATGCAAAATGGAATTCAAATTGGAATGGAAAATGGATAAACACAATATAATTCTACTCTTATAAATCATTTGGAGGGAGATTTTTATGGCATCAATCATTTGGGAAATTCAAGCAATGTGAATGCTTAGTGTATCCACTAACACTAGGTCTAATAAGAGGGTTATTGAAGAGACACAAGGGGCTAATAGAGGGTTTTTGAAGAGACATAAGGGGATATTTAAGGACATGTTTTGAATCCCACATCATCTCCAATGGTGGGTGGGTCTAACTCAGCTCCTAAGGTGTAAGAAAATTAGAAGTTTCAGAATATAAGGCCCGCTCCTACACATCCACATTCACAAGATACACCACAACATAATAGTGCTTAAAAAGAGCCTCTTAAGGTGAGTCATCCTTAAATAAATCTTCTGGATAATATGAAGAACTTAAACATGAATATTTCATTGTGAGATTCATTGACAATACTAGGACAAAAAGATATGCTTCAAAAGGAATTACAAAGACTAGGTAATCAAGTTGGGTCATCTAGGACTGAAAATGTTGTCTTAGTGAATGGTACTCATATCATTGATAAAAAAGTAAAGAAAAATGATAAGACTCCTCATTTTTATCTATCCTTGATCATTTTTTATTTCCTAATTCATAATTTCATTATAGATAATGGGGCTAGTACTTCAATTATACCCAAGTCAATAGCGGATAAACCAGGCCTCAAGTATGAACCAATGGCTAAAGGAGTCCTACAATTTCATGGATCACTAATAAATACCTTGGGAGTATTCAAGGATTTTAATTTTAATTAACATTATTTTCCTAAATTTTCCATCCCTCATGATGTGGTTGTGGTAGATTCACCCCCATACTTTGCTCTTCGTTTGCTAAGAGAATTTACAGCCAAGATAGGTGGATACTT
>JARHVA010000255.1:2160000-2187500 GCA_037957365.1 Torreya grandis | reverse complement strand
ACATGGGAAAGGATCATGAAATGACTCTTCATATTCTTAACACTAATATCAATATTTTATTTTCTCTAGAAGTGCCATTTTTAACCCAAAACCATTATGCTTCTTCTTTGTGTTTTTAGACATACAAAAGTGACCTTCAAGTTTGTGCTTAGTACGAATAGCTCAAGAAGTTTCAAGATAAATAATTTTGGGAGGTGATATTAAACTTAGAGAAATTAATTTCCATAGTAAGAGTGAAAGGATTGATTAATTTTTCTTTATGAACCATTCTCATGAAGTTGATTGTACTTTTATGTTAGTTGTTTCATGCACCCTGTAGGTTTTACTTCATTTTGGTCAAATCTATATGAACCAATTGGTGTTGTAGACTATAGAGGATGTTTTATACATTTTAAAATGTTATAAACACTTAGTTTCATGTTTCATGTTATTTTTATGGGCAAGTTAGTCCATGTTGAAAGGAAGGTGCCACCATGTGTAGTCTCAATCAAAGTTATTCTTGTTTGAAGAATATTGGTTTTCTATATAGGTGTCATGTAGTTGGGAAATGATGTTTCATAGGTATTAGGGTCATATTAGTACCTCATTTCATGTTTTGTTTTCACCATATCATGTTTTGGGTAGCTTGCAGTCTTGCCATTTCTCATAATCAACTCCATGCCTAATTTCACTTACAGTCACATGTTTAGATCTTGCTCAACCTATTCATGAAGTTGTAATGAAGGTGTATTAGCTTGTTCAAGTAATCAACAGTTTAATAAAGTTCTTTTAGATGTGTAGGGAAGTGTAAGTTTGGTCACAAGCTCATCCACCATGTTAAACCAGTCATTAAACACCTTGCCTGCTCTATTACATACGTATGCAAGTGATATTAACATTGAAAAGGATGTTTTGAACCTTGTATTAAAGTATAATTAATGTAAATAATGTTATATAAAGGTTTTAAATGAGTTTATCTACCAATGAGGCATTTTATCCACCCTTGTTGTTCTATTCCACACTCACTATCTACATACAACCAATGCACACCTACAATAGCTCCTGATGATGTCATACTAGGATAAAGAGATTAGTAATATTTAAATAATTTTGAAGCATGAAGAATGCATTTGAGGTTATGAGATGGATATATAAGTCATGATAAGTCTAAAGTAATGCTTACTACCTAGTTCTTGTGTTACTACCTATATAGGAAAATGCACACCTACAAGTGGTTTAAGAGAGTGTTGAGGTGTCACCTTGAAGATTAGAACAAGTTATAACATCCCATGGATTAAATGGAATGTTGTGTGGAGCATAAAACCCCATTTTTAAGTATGAGGTTCATATAATAGTAGTGAGAGATTGTCTCTAGGGTCAGAAGACTGTATACATGGATCTTTTCCCTAAAGATGAAAAATAGAGGTCTAAGAGGTTTTATGAATATACTATAATTTGTTTGCCAAGAGAATTTTAGAATATATCTAGGTGAACCATGTATCTCATAGAATAGATAAGACTATGATCTACTAATTTGACTCAAGAGAGGATGGTTAGTATGGTGTTAGTTCTAAAATGAAAATAAAATGAAAGAAACACACTAATAACATAACATCTCTAGGCCTAGACACTAAGGAGAGCTTAGTTTAAAAAAAAATAACAAACACAACTAAAAATAAAGTAATAAAACACAATAATTCCTTCACCTTCTTTGGATGATCTAAATGCCTTTGTAGTGGTGGCTTGTTCGGCTTGTGCTCATGAAGTCCTTGGCAATAAAAGCTTGGCTACCTCCATCTCTCTTTGGCACCTTGTGTCTTGTAGCTTGGCTTAGCTTGGAATCAATTTGGCATGGTAACACTAGTTGAAATGGCTCCTTGAAGATATTTTTGCATTATAAATTTGCACCAAAATATCTTAGAAATGATGTTCTTATCCTCTCTATTTATAGATTTTTGGATTTGATCAGAATCAACCTCAACCATCCATCTCAAGATTAAGATGTGTGGTTGAGGATTAATTCAATTTTTAGATTTAAGTTTGTAATTATCCTCATCATGACATTGGAATAAGGGGTAATTAAGAGGCATGGAGGGCTTTGATGAGGCATGGGAGGCATGAATCCTGATATATGTGGCATTTATGGTCTAGGGATGTCTTCCCAAGAAATGAGGTCACTTGATGATGCAAATATTCCATATTCATTTCCAAAAATAAGTTTTAAACAAGTTTCCATGGAATTCTTAAATATGCCTTTATTTGGGTTAATTATCTCTTAAGCATGATTAAACACTTTGTGCACAAATTACTTAATTTGATCAGAATGTCTTGTTATTGGTCCAAGATTTGACTGGATTGGAATTGGAAGTCAATGTTAGATGTGTTAGAACCATATTCCCATTGAGGATGTTACAAAATAAAATAAAAAAGGCACATGTCTTGTGCAAAATATTTGATAGAAAAGAGCAATCCAAAGAACCTAGGTGCAAAATTGGCATTTTGACTCAGAATAAACTGATCAAAGTTAGTTAGCCCATAAATTACATTACCCCATTTAGGGATACCCTGGCCAAAATAGGAACTTGAATATGTTAGTTTCACATCATTTAGCATACTTTAGTATTTTTAGGCCAAATTGTGCATTTTAGGTGGAAATTAGCCAAAAGCATAGTTGGAGGTTATCAGTGGCCAGTTTTAAGTGTCTACAATTTGTCCCTATTTGGGAAGATGTTGCAAACCATAGGTAAAGCAATGTATTCTCAAATAATGAGAGATGGTATGTATGCCAAGAAGAAGATGATGAATGAAGACTAAAGCTTGAAATGGTTTTGGGAAGCCTATGATGATGCCCCCTCAAGGGAGTGGTCATCACATTTATCGATGGATGGTACCTCGAAAAGAAATAAGAAGAAAGGTGAAATTAATCTATGGTTGAGATTAATCCAAATAAGAAATTGCTTACATGCATTGATGTAAAAAAGATGATAATTTTCCCAAAGGTAGTTATAATCAGGAATAAAAGTCAAAATAATGATTTTCCCATAGGTGGTTATAATCATTAAGAGGACCTAGATTGGTTAAAGATGATTGTGCCCCAGTTAGGGTTGATTAGCAAGTACAACTCAAGGATTTAACCTAGAATATAGATTAAAGATGAGTGGTGCAAAGTGATGAAAGATATAAATATAAGAATAAGATTGATTAGTGTGAATGATTCAATTATACCTGTCAATGAGGAAATGCTTGTCCTAATTAACAATGATATAACTAGAATGGTTAATGGGTTGATTTTATCAAAGGTGGAATGGAAGGATTTGCTAAGGTTCCAAGGAGAAACTTTGTTAGATCCAATTATTATAGACCTTCGTGAAGCTAATTTTTGCTATAGCACGTGATGGTAGGCTTCATGATAGAGCACCATGAAGAATTGGACAAAATATGCATAAATACTGATTCCCAATCTAATAAACACTTGAAAACAATGCACCAATGATAAAAACCATGATGACAATGTTTACGTATGAATATGGATAGACTCAAGAATAATTTACTTGAAGAATCACCCAATGAATTCATATAGACCAAGTCAAGGCAACAATGTTGAAAGAAAACAAATAGGAAAGCAAAAAACAAACAAACAAATAGAAAAATCAATAAACAAACAACCTAAAATAAACAAACAACTAGAATGCTTGAAAAAAAAGAAAAATAAAGCATCCTAACAATGGCAATGCCCTAGTAAGGTAGATCGAGGATAACTGACTAGGCTTAGACAAGACAAATATTTTTGGATTTTTTTAAATGTTATGAATGTTTTTGGAAATTTGAGATATCTTAACTCATTAGAGAATGACAAGTTAGTTTCTTGAAAAATAGAGAGTGTTTATATTAGGTTGCTCATAAAATGTTGAGAGTGTATGGAAAGGGGGACTAAGGTGACCTCAACATGAATTGAGCATGACCCATATAGTCCCAATATGACCTCAAGTCATAGTAATTCCATCCACATAAAAGGTGTGGAAAAAGCAACTAGGTCCTAACAAATATTCAAATCTGGCAAATGGCCAGTCAAATGAAAACAATAATGGTAAGGTGATGTGACAATGCACGATAAACAAGTGTTGCCCCTAGTTTACCCATAAGAGGTTATAACTAAGATACAATGGCATAGGTAAATGATACTTATTTTCCCATAGGTGGTTATAATTAATATCAAGACTAATGAGACATTGATTTTCTCATAGGCGATTATAATTAGTAGGAATATTGGTGAGACACTGATTTGCCCATAGGCAGTTTTAATTAGGCTCACATAAACAAACTTGATAGGATGAAAGATATCTTGCCAAATCAACTATCACACTAATTTCATAGACTATCATTAAAACATGGATTAAATTTATTGTTGAAACTTGATCAAAATCCTTTCATAAAAAGTGCAAGATGAACCAAAGGAACCAAGATCAAAATAGGATTAGGTAGGATGACTAAAAATAGGCTTTGATCTAGGTAGGAATGGAATGATAGGATGGTATGGTCTTGCTTAGGATAATGATAGTTTAGATAGATTGGATAAAATGGTAATAGGGTTGCCTCTAAGTGGTGGGTCAAATGGTTGGGATCTACAACAATGGCAACTAGATACACAACAATGTCAATGGCAATGTGAGATGATATGGTACATGTTTTTGGCCTAGGTGAGGTTTTTTATTTTATTGTTCCTGCTGATAGGGAGATGCACATCCTAATCAAAAAATGATACAAATAGAATACTTGATCATGTTAATTTTTAGCCCACACCTCATCAAAATAACTTGTCTATTAAGAATGGCCTATATATTTGGTTGTTGAGAATGCTTGTATCATCTTCATTGGTCACTAATTCGGATTCCTTCATGTATCCAGATAAGTTATCTTTGTAACCTCTACAAAGGAAAGTGTGACCATGGATAATAAATAGGGACAAATAATAGATGGTGGGTTTGATTATGAAATGGAATGGTAGATGATATTGGAATGTATAATGGTGGGGAAATAAATGAAGATTGGGACTTTCAGTCACATGTAATATTATTGATGTCAGATTTAACATAATTTTGGTTATGGTGGGGCTAAAGACTTTTTCTCTCAATATAACCACCAAATTTTTCTATTGTTTGACCATGAGAGTAGCTACCATCTGATTAGGTTATAGATTGGAAGCTATTTTGATTTTCTCTTTGATTTTGTCTTCATCAAGCAATGAAGAACTTTTGTGCTTAGTTATTGGTGTCTTAATGAGGTTTTCACCAGTGAAGTTGCCTTGATAGTCCTATAGTGCCTCTAAGAAGGTTTCACTAAGGAATGTTGACTTTTAACTTTTATTATCTTCTAGCACTTCCAAAAAAGTTTCAATAAAAGATGCTAACTTTTGACTTAGATTGTCCTCTAGTACCTTCAAAAAGGTTTCACTAGGAGAGTGTTCTTCTACCACATGAATATTGTCATAGCCTCCATACTATTCTTAAATTTTTATGTCACCATGGATGTAGTTTAACAAACTGTGATTCTAGCAATCCCAATCGACACTTGTGGGAGATGGAATGTCAATGATATGGCTATTTTGGTTGATGGTAATGGCTTGTGGAATGGTAATGGAATGGGGAGAGGATGCATAATCCTCATAGCAGATACTAGGATAACTTGTGTCAAATCTGAATTACTCATCCTAAAAAACTATAGAAGGATCACAAATATATTCAAATTGATTTGTGAGGTATGTGTAACCAATGTTGTAACATCCATGAACATATTCTTCATCTAAATATGATTCTAACTCAAGGGATTTTGAATTTGATGTTGAGACTAATGTTGATTTAGATTTAGATTCTGATGCCAAAGCTAATGTCAATTGAAGAGTAAAACTTGACTCTAACTTTGATTCTTCATCTGATGGGTAATTTATTATAATGATGTCTTATTGAATATTTGGTATTGGATAAGTAACAACCTATAACGGTATGATGGGCTCCAAAAAGATTGGTTTGTCAAAGTGAGACTCCTCTAGGATGGGAAAAAGGTAAAGAGACAAATCCTTAGAGACTATCTTTTCAATAGGAGGCTCTTGAAAAATAGGCACATGGTCAAGGTAATAATTTAACCAAAGGTGGTTAGAATAATTAAGAAGTGACTTAGAAAAGATTAGCTTGTTAGAGTGAGACTCCTTGACAACTAGTATAGGATCAATAGGCAATTTATTATAGGTTGACTTATCAAAAATGGTTGATTCAATAAAAACATCTTAGATTGGTTGGTTCTCTTGGCCTTGGTTTCTAATGAGTTGGAAAATACCAATTCTAAACATAGCTTGGTCTTCAAAATATTGGATCGATTGAGGTTTGGTTGGGATTGGTATTTGAGGGAGAATGGCCTGTGGTTGGATAATGGTAGGGCATTAGGGAGCATTATTTCTTGCATGAACCAAAGGATAAAGTCTTGAGATGGTAATAATAGGGAATTATGGCACTTGATTGCTTGCAAAAGCCAAAGGACTAGATCTTGGGATGATGAAGGGGTGTTGGTGTTGTGGAGCTTGGTTGCTCACACAAGCTAAATGATGAGGTCTTAGTATGGGAATGGTGTGACATTGTGGTCCTAGAATAGAAATGGTATGATGTGGTGGATCCTAATTACTTGCATAAGCCAAAACATGTAAGTATTCCTCATAAACCATATCATCCCAGTCATGAGTTGGCTCATAAGTTGGTTCTTAATTGTATTCCATGTAGTGATTATTGTAAAGAGGGTATGGATCCATATCCCAAACAACATTATATGTATTTGGGTCTTAAATTTCCTCCTCACAATCCTCTTCATACCAATCAAGGTGTCGATTTGTATCGTAATTTATTTCATGACTTTGTTCCCATAAATGATTAATATGAGGTAGATACAAATCTATCTCACAAACCATATTAACATCATTGGGATCTTGACTAAAGCCATAAAAGTCATTTTATGTGGCCATTCTATCATAATTTTGATTGTAAGTGACTTCACCATAAGTGTATCTAGACATATCTACGTAAAAGATGAAATCTCCAAAAACAAAAAGACTTAGAGTTCTACAAACTTTTAAAAACTATGTCCAAAGGATAAATGGTTCAAACTTGGTCTAAATTGGTGAAAAGGTGGATCTGTATCTCCATTGTGGTTTTAAAGTTGAATTGTATCTCTAAAATGGTTTGTGCTAAGACTTGGTATAAAATAGTCTAACATCAAATGTCTAATGTCAAATGTCATATGCACAAAAGGTCAAGTATCTAAATAAAATCCGACATGTCAAAGGTTTAGGTCAAAGTGTTCCAAACAAGGTCTAAACTAGGAAAGGGAAAATTTGAGTTGTTAAGTCTTTTATCTAAATATGGAGTCAAAAGCTAGGCTTAAACAAACAAGCATGATGTGATTTGATTTAATCTAACAAGTTTGGAAACGACTTTGACATAGACCCAACACACAAAATCAAACATAAACATGATTAGTTGGCATAAGGAATAAGACAAAAGGCTCTTTGAGAAAGGCTACATTTCTCCCAAATAAAGGCACAAACAATGATGAAGATAAGCTTTAAACAAAAAAAAAATCAATAGTTTTCAAATATGGGTAATCGATTAACTGAATTTATGCAACCCAAAAGAAAAATATCTATGTATCATCCCCATGAATTAAGGCCTACATAGAAATCAATCAATGTTTGAATCTAGACTTGACAAGGCTAATTGAAAACTAAATGGTGAAAACTAGGATTTGACCAAACAAGCTAAACAAGATTGGATAACATGATGGCATATGACAAAGGTCCAAATGGTATACATGACATGGTTTGAAACAAATGGTTTTTGGTGCAAGGTAAACTAGTCTTGAAACAAATTGATTAACCTAATGACATAAGCATGCACAAATGATGTGATCAATTCTATGTTTTAAAAGACTAAAAGGCATAAATGGTTTGACATGATTTGGGCAGCATAACACTACCCTCCTCAACTCAAATGGCACACACATAAACAAGTTTAAAATTTTTTAAGGCATAAGTGTGGTGTAAAATAGCCATCATAACACCTCTTTAGATAAAAGAGTGATGTATAGACAAATTGGATTCGACATGGATTATAGACAAACAAACAAGTTTTAGTCTCAAAACATACTAAATGAGAAAATGATCAAAATACTCTAAGTATAACCATCTAAATCCTAGCAAGGGTATGGCATGTGGGGTTGACTAAATTATCAAGTTTTGAATGATCTAGGGGAATCAATTGCACAATCAATTTCATTGAAAATAATACAAAAGTAAAGCATGGATTTTGGGTCCATATCACTTGGCTTATTACAAAAAGGTCTAGTCCTTTTTTCAACCACTACATCCTGTTGTTCGCTTAGTGTAGTGCGATGTCCAAAGTGCCACTACATCTCATGTGTAACTTAGAAGGAGTAAGTGAAGTCAATGCTAGGAGATGAAACCCTAGGTCAAATCTTTCCTAAATAACTCATGGGAGGTAATGACGTCCCCCTTGGAATCCAAGTTTGCATAAAAATAAAAGACTAATAGAAAGACTTTAGGGTTATTTTCAAGGTCACCTAAACTTTGACGAGTTTTTGGGGGATGATTTAGATGACATTATTTCTAAGCCTTGGACTATGCTACTTGGAATAGGAATGGTGATTCTAAGAGGACAAATGGAAGAGCATACACGCAACACCCCTCTTTTTTCCAAACAAAAATCTAACTAAACAACTATTGCAAATAAAATTTGACAAGTGTGCTCAATTTTAAACCCAAAATGAAAGATTTGGTGGTGTTCATTTGACCTCTTGGTCTCAGTTGTAAACTTTGAAAACATTCACCAAAACATCTAAATTATTTTTTAACCACCAAAACAAGGTTTCTAATTTATTTTTAAGCATGCAAAATGTGATCTAAACATGTTTTGATAAAATGTTAAGCTTGGTCCTACAGCAAAATTGTTAGCATGTCCTTTAGCTTTGAAGCTCTTTTTAGCTAAGAACAATGAACTTTGAAAAAGTTGTTCTCAAGTCTGTGTTTTTAGAAAAAACATAGTGACCAATGTTAGTTATTACCATCGACATCAGTTACTAGCTAACCAAGATCTGGTCGATGTCATTTTTACTGACCGACGTCAACTAAGTCAGTAATTGATGTTGGTATTTCCTACTGACATCAGTTACTATGTAAAAACCGTGGCAACCAAAAATAACAAAATAAAGTTAGAAAATAAAATTTCAAGAGTTTTAAAAGCTAAAATAAATATTTTAGAGTTTTAAAAGCTAAAATAAATATTTTAGAGTTGAAAAATGATCTCTTTCATGTGTAAGATGCATCTAGTCCCATTGGGTGTGCCATTATGTGATCTAAGAATTTGACTCAAGAGAGGATGGTTAGTATGGTGTTAGTTCTAAAATGAAAACAAAATAAAAGAAACACACTAGTATCATAACATCTATAGGCCTAGACACTAGGGAGAGCTTAGTTAACAAAAACAAATGATAAACACAACTAAAAAGTAAGGAATAAAATGCAAGAATTCCTTCACCTTCCTTGGATGCTCCAAATGCCTTTGTAGTGGTGGCTTACTTGGCTTCTGCTCATGAAGTCCTTGATAATGGAAGCTTGGCTACCTCCATCTCTCTTTGGCACCTTGTGGCTTGTAGCATGGCTTGGATTGAAATCAATTTAGCATGGTAACACTAGTTCTAAGGGCTCCTTGAAGATATTTGTGCATTATAACTTTGCACTAAAATAGTTTAGAAATGATGTTCTTGGCCTCTCTATTTATATATTTTTGGATTTGATCATAATCAACCTCAACTATCCATCTCAATATTGAGATATGTGGTTGAGGA
Organism: Torreya grandis; assembly: GCA_037957365.1. Lineage (NCBI taxonomy): Eukaryota > Viridiplantae > Streptophyta > Pinopsida > Cupressales > Taxaceae > Torreya > Torreya grandis. Next base: position 2,177,618 of record JARHVA010000255.1, on the reverse strand, counting down.
TTAATTTAATTTTTGAAATTAAGTTTGTAATTATCCTCATCATGACATTGGAAGAAGGGGAAATTAAGAGGCATGGAGGGCTTTGATGAGGCATCAAAGGCATGAATTCTAATATTTATGGCATTTATGGCCTACGTATGTCTTCCCAAGAAATGAGGCCACCTGATGATGCAGATATTCCATATTCATTTCCAAAAATAAGTTTTCAATAAGTTTATATGGAATTCTTAATTATACCTTGATTTGGGTTAATTAGCTCTTAAGCATGATTAAGCACTTTGTGCACAAATTACTCAATTTGATCAGAATGTCTTGCTATTGGTCTAAAATTTGACTAAATTGGAATTGGAAGTCAATGTTAGATGCATTGGAACCATATTCTCATTTAGGATGTTACCAACAAAAAATAACAAAGGCATGTGTCTTGTGCAGAAGATTTGATAGGAAAGTCCAATCCAGAGCACTTAGGTGCAAAATTAACATTTTGACTCAAAATGGAATGATCAAAGTTAGCTAGCCCATAAATTTCATTGCCCCATTTAGGGATACCCTAGCCAAAATCAGCACTTGAATATGTTAGTTTCACATCATTTAGCATGCTTTAGTGTTTTTAGGCCAAATTATGCATTTTAGGTGGAAATTGGCCAAAATCCTAGTTAGAGGTTATCAGTGTCTAGTTTTAGGTGTCTAAAAATACCTATACCAAAGATGAGGGTCATAAATTGAGGAGAGGATGGATATTTAAAGCCTTAAAGTGGCCTTGAAAAACACTGAAAGTTTGCATTCTTGTCTACAGGTTTAGAAGTTTGAAAGACATTTGCATCCCAAAAGAAAATAAAGCATTCCCTCATGGCTAAAGTAGTCTCATGGATTTAGTGGTGAAAAAAATTCCATGGAAACCATTATTATAATATTGATGCATACCTTTTCAAGCTAATGAGTTCCTATAGGTGTCCTTTTAATGGAAAATAGGCACCTACAATAGGGTATAGGACAATGACTCAAATTTGATGCCCAAGTGGTATTTTAAGACTCTCAAGTTGAGTGAAAGTTAAAACATGTATTTTTTTACCAAAGGGGGTTCAATTGAGGTCTTCATACATCATGGCTAGGTCCAAAGGAGGTCACACACACCTACAAGAAATAATAGGTAGGGTGTCTCAGTCTAGTAGGGAAGGACTCAATTGATAAACTCAAGTTCATATGAAGGGTATAAGAATGATGTGAAATGACCTAAATGATTTTAAAATAACCTTGAAATTCTAAATATGGTCTTGTACATGGTTTTATAGACCTAATCTATACAAGTGCGCTTACAAGTGCCTCTTCTAAATAACAAACATAGTCAACACTCCATCAAGTTGAAAAGAAAGGCATATGTGAGGTGTTTGAAAAAGTTGGATTGATAAGTGAGTTGGAATAACTTTCATTATAGTTTTAATATTATCATTATACCCTCACACATTATGAACAAGGTATATAAAGGCTTTAACAATGCACATACAACCCCTACCTAAGCCTTTGAACATAGTCAACTTCTCACAGTCTACCTTAGATATTTTATGAAGTTTGAAGGACCTATCCATGTGATCAAGATCCAAAAATATGTAAAGATAATTTAAATAACTTGGATAATCCCAACATACATTTATTTTGTTTCTATAAATAGGGGAAGTGCCCTTTGTTTTGGCTCAGATAGAGGGCACTTCCCAAGGGTGCAAACCTACAATTTTAGAGATTAAAGGTAAGAGGGTAGGTTAGGAGTTGTTTCAACATTTCAAAGAGGTATAGAGAGTTTTTTATCATATATAAAAATATGATAAACCATTAAAATGTGACTGAAACATGCCATAATGGCCTATACTTTTAAGGATGTAGATAGGCCTGTTAGACCTGATTTAGGCGTAAAGCCCAAATGGGGGGTCAGTATCACTTATAGTATCAAATGGGAATTATAATCCATGGAAACATGTTTATATAGATATTCCAGGTTTTTTAAATATATTGGAGTACAAAGGGACCCATATAAAATCCATTTTTGGCTTAAGACCATTTCAAGCCTGCACACAGTCAATGATTTGAAAGTTTGCCTTGGGGTCTTAGATGTTTGAAGGTGCTAGAGGGGTCATTTTAACCTGAATTTTTGTGAAAGGAGTCCTCATGACCCAAAAATAACCATAATGTAAGTGGTTTTATTTTAAAAGTAGGTAACATATCCTCTATTTTGTCTTAGAGGTAGGCCACTTTTAGGCCTACACAAAGGTAAAAAAGGAGAAAATATGACCTAAATGGGTGTTGGGTGCCTTGAAAACATCATGTGATGATTTGGGATGATGTATTAACCTGTATTGAGATGGAAAAAACATGAATTTGACCCAATATTGATGATAAAACACTATAAAGTGTTGTTTTACAACCATATGTAGTCAAATCCCAAGGGTCTCAACTAAGCCTAATTGGTGAAAAATAATAAGAGATGATAAAGAGTAATTGGAAGGATATAGGTTGAATTTGTAGGTTGAAAAACATATATGGAAACATGAATATCATACCACATAGGGGAGAAGCCTTCTAAGAAGGTCTATATCCTCAAAGGTGTAGACAAGCCTGTTAGGCAAGGTTCAAGCCTAAGGCCAAATGGCAAGTCACTTCATTCCTATATCTTTATGAGCTATCCAAATTATTGAGACATGTTAAGGATATTGAATTATACATGTCCAATCTATTGATATGAAAAGAGACCTGTGGGAAAGCTAATTTTAACTCTAAGATAGTCCAAACATGCAAGAAAGGTAGAAACAAACTTGATGGGGTGGTTTCATGTACTCATATATTTTTTGAGACTATGAATGGATACCAAAGAATTTTAGAGGGGTTGTTAGGGTCTAATAAAATCATGTTTGTGTCATTTATTGGCAAGTTCAATGTCATATCTTTATGAACAAAAATTAAGACTAAAAAATACCTAAAACCCTACTAAACCCCCAATTAAGACCCAATGGAGAAAAAAAGAGTTGAGAGATATCCAAATGACATTTTTTTGTCATGAAATAAATTTAAACTTGTAAAGGACTCCCTTAGGATACTCCCCATTAGGATGAGTTGTATGGAATTATATGGATGGGGGTACAAAACATGGTTTTTTGTTACTATTTTATGTATTGTATAGGGTACAAGAGGTTTCAAAATACGAAATAAAGTTTGGAAATAATATATAGAATTTTTATAAATCCATATGTTAATTTTATTCCAAGTAAAAAATCCTAAGTGACCAAACCAGAGCTCTCATCTCAACCAGTCAAAATTGGCATAGTAAACATAAGGGTGAGAAGTGTGAAAACCTTAAGTGGATGTCCTTTTAAGGTGAACCTAAGTATTATAAGGACATTGAGGGTATTTAAAAGTTTAATAAACTACCTCCCATGTATTTTCATGGAAAAATGATGCTAATTTTGAGGCCAAGTATGAGGGGTGACAAAAAAGAGGAGTTTTTTAGACTGTAAGCAGTGGTGGCTTCCTTCCAAGAGTTTCCAAATGAGTAGGAATATAAAAAATGAATATAAATTCATGATTTAAATCCTTACACATCATCCCAATAATAAAACCTATCCCTATTCATTTTAATAACATTCAAATTGGTCCAAATCATGAAGGCAATTTTTTGAGCCAGAATTAGGAGTTTCATGCCACTTTTCATAAGTTTCATGACTTGTATGGACACTTGAAATTATTAAAATTACATGGTTAATTTCAAATACATTTCTCATGCAAATTTAACCTATTATATCATATTTATATGTGTCCAAGTTACCTTTGGACTTCCCTTATCTCTCCCCTCTTCCAAATGCTATAAATATTAACCTTTTTGGCTCTTTTGAGTAGCCTCCATTGGTTGATGGTGAAACCTTGGAATTTTTTTTAATTGAATGTATATGAAAGAAATAAAAAATAATAATTTTCCTACTTAAATTATTTTCAATTTATTTTTATTGCAATCTTATTGGTCTTGCCTAGTAGAAGATGATCTTTTCTAGCATGTTATCCTTGATTGTTCACCAAATGTACAGAAGAGTAATTGTTATAGGTATTTGTTAGTGTTTAATTTTAAGTGTATATGTGTTTTAAAAGTGTTTAATTATTATATTCTTCAAATGAATCATTAATTACCCTCATAAATATCAAAATAACTTTTTGAACCTAACTTATGAAACATTGATGTAACAATTTGTCTTGTGTTGTGAGTTTTATGTGAAGAAAGCTTTATTTTTCTATAATTAGTATAATTTAAATCATTAGGAGGAAATTAAATATTGGTGCATCAAATTTTAGTTTTCTTATGTTGTCTTCTTAACCCTTTTCATACTAAGTTGATAAATAGGAGAGTGTTTCAAAAAGTGCATAAAAGAAACACGCCCTTCTACAAATTCATCTAACCAAATTGTTACCTATATAAAAATAGATGTTTCTATTGTGACACTTGGTTGAGAAGATGTAGGAATCTCTTTGAGGTGTGAAAATACAAGTGAAAACATAATTACCATCTCTTATTTAGTGTGACTATAATCCCACAAGGTGCTACCTCGCTTATCTAGTTGAGCTGCTACAACAACTAGACCTTTAGCAAGTTTCACCTTGAAAGGAGGATGTAACCCCATTATATTTTTATCTACCACAATAAAACCTATGAACACATCCACCTTTGAATTTATGTATTCAACACCTGATGATGGACCTCTAATAATCGCTCTTCACCTTCTCTCATACTCAAATAGTAAGAGCACTACTTTGCAAATAAAATTATGACCTATAGGTCATAAAAATAGTTCTAAATATATTATACTTTTAAAATAATCCATAGGTCACCCAAAATTTCCTTCACTCCACAACTCACACATAAAAGCTTCTTACAAGTCTTTCACAAAGTCTATAAACCAACGCATTTGGTTTCACCATTTATAGAGATTTCATGATTATCAACATCTTGGTCAGCCATTAGGCATGTATTAACCATTAAGGTATATTTCATATGAAAAAAAACTCAATAAAATATTCATAGGTCATCCATAGCATCTATGGGTCACCCTTAAGAAGCTACACATTATAATTAGGCCCTTGTAGCTCTTATAGGTCTCATGGAGACCTATTCACCCATTTAACACTTCATCAAATATAAAAAGAACACATGAACAATTCAAAATGCATGGACCCATTCCACATGATCCATATGTCCCATTTAATTGATAACAACTAATATAGTACCCTTTTGCTTAAGCATAATTTACTAAAACAACATTTTGTGCATGTAATCACCATGAATGAATACATAGTCAACCTTCATAATACACACATATAATCCTCATGGAGTATAAAACACTCCCAAATATCTAATTCATCAATAGATATCGAAACAATATCAATACAAGCTTGAATAATATTCTTAGGTTAATTATAGAATACACACAAACACATAGTCAACTTTGAATATTCATAACTATCTTTGTACAAAATTTCAGATTTTAAAATATATTTTTCCATATTCACCTTCGAGTCCTCTATAATTTCAATATTTACACCATAAGTAAATTCTACATAGATCGAAAGATATGGCCAAAATACAAAGCACTTATTTTTCCTTTGCAAATTCAAATGTTCAAATGCAAACAGTCATAGTTAAACCTTAGACACTATACTCACAACTCATGTCTTTGCATCTTTATATTGATAAAACACCATCTATATTATTTGAGATTTAACTCATAGTGCACCAATGCCCAAATTTAAACCTCTACCAATTGACGACCTCATCTCATGCAATCTGGTAATTTTGACTTCATGCACTCTATCAATCTCTTCAAGATTATCCTATCTTTAACAATTATAGACAAATATAACTTTGACCTCTTGACTTTAAAGTTCGCTATTTATCTCTATCTTTATGATCACCCACTCACCGTTGATCTTTAAAAGAAGCTTGATCTTCATCTTTGGTTAACTTTAAACATTAAACAATTGGCACCATCTCACTCCTTTTTGACTTCTTGGAGCAACATGCTCTATCTATGTTTCTTGAACTTTAACTTGTGTAAAAATGACTAAGTATGGGAACCTTTGAAATTTGTCTGTAAGGTCAAATTTGTACCTTCATATCTTTTGCTTCGCTCAAGCGCATGTTCTGAAAGTTGGACCACATGATCTACTCACATATGAAAATCCAACCATGTATCAAAATGATCTTGAAACCTTCACATGAGTGATATATAATTTCATCGATATGATCACTTATATTTTTCTACCACAAAGACAATAATGTCAAGAATTCCCTGGAAGGCCAACTTTGTACATGCATATCTTTTGATGTGTTTTGGTGCATGATCTAAAATTTAGCACAAGTCAACTGGGATTTTTTTTTAAGAAACCCATATAATAAAATTATCTTGAAACATCCACATGTGTGAGATATTACATCACCAAATTGCTTACTTAGCTCTTTCTTACCTCATGTAAATTTGGCTATGAGAAAACACTGTCAGACTACTTAGGAGCCTAACTTTGTACTTGCATATATTTTGATGTAATTTGACACATGATCTAAAATTTAGCAAAAAATATCTAGGCACAAATTTTATCAACAAAATATGACCAACTCCCCTTGAATCATCCACACATGGCAATGGTGATGCCATTAAAGTGCCTACTCAGATTTTTTGCCACTAGACCCAAAATGTCTAGATGACAAAAATGATCAACCAGATGAAATCCAAACATGCATACAAGTATTAAAATAATATAAAACATTTAAGTATATCTTTCACATCCTCAAATTACCCTAAACATCTCTAATCATGCAAACTCTAAAGATCAACCAAGCCTTCTTCAAGCATATTAGGATAAAGACATTGCACACTTTATCATTATCACCTAGAATATCAAGTATCTTCATCCAATCACATAGACACATTCATGAAATCATTGAAAAATATCCAAAAATATGCCCCTTTGTCATTGATGTCAACAACCATCATAAATCAATATACAACTCACCTTCCTTCTCTCTCTTCAAGCACTCTCACAATAGGAACTTTCTCCCCCTTTGACAAAATGATAAAGTGGGCAAAAAATTATTTTGAGGACATAAAAAAACCAAAAATATGAAATTATCACCTTATAATGATGATATAAACTCCCCCTTACCTTGATCCAACCTATACTTGCCTTGACAATTTCCTCTTGCTCCATGTAATTCCTCTCTTCAACCAAGCACTGCAACCAATGAAGAAAGAACACACAAAAATAATAAAATATGATGTAACTCACCAAGAAACATATAATAGGGACTCCCCATAATATTTTTGATCCATTTCACACAAGATTATTTTTAGATCTCCATACACCATGAAGAACCACTACACATGCTTACTAGCCTTCTCTTTCAAACTACCACAAGGACCACCAATAGAACTTCATGCCACTCAAAAAATACAAAATATGCTCTCAAACAACTTTAGAAACATCATTGCAATAAACATACCTTGATATTTTGGAGAAACTGAGTAAAAATCACTCTTCTTCAAACTATGCCTATCTAGTCTCCTTGTATCCCTAACTAGAACTTGTAGAGACAACAAATTTTATTATACACACATTCAAGACCTAAAAATTTATATATGGAGCACTATCATATGCCCCCTTAGTCACACAAATTTTCATCACCTAATTCATCCTTTGAAGTATACTTCCTTCACAAACCAATTTGTCAAATAGGCCTCCATATTGACAAAAACATGAATAAATTAAAATACACAAAACTTTATATCCATATGAATATTTATTTGAAAACCCATTTGGCCCATTTAATTTATTAAAAATCCTCAAGCCTCATCTCATAATATAAACAATTTTTCTAGCATAGCCTAAAACCCTAGAATCTCAAAACAAACAAGGTCAACAAACCTCCTTCTAGTCAACATCTACCTTTGAAACTTATTACACACTAGGAGACAACCATCACACAATTTTGGACCAAAAATCGAGCTTCCATACCTTTGGGAACATTGACTTCCTATAAACCATTTTAGGCCTACTTGCCCTTAAGCCAAAAACTGAGAAAACCAAGAGCACTCAAAAATATTCAATTTGACTTCAACATACCTTTAGACCACAAAAAAACACCTGGAGCACATCACAAATAAGTGTATAGACCTTTTTGAGCATCAAAATCTTCTTGGAATTTCATCAATATCATTATGCCATCTGAAAAAACCCATTTTGACCTTGTACAAAATCCACTTCACAAACCTCTAGAGCAAGCTCATGAACTTATTGCTCCCCCTTAACCAAATACATTTTATTGATTCATAGAGAAATAAATGACACCCAAGATTTGTTTTATATACTCAAATGTATCTTTTTATAATGGTTTGGTCATAATATCTGCAAGTTACTCTTTTGCAGGCACATGTTCTAAGTTAACACATTGATTAATCACTTGTTCTCTCAATAAATGATATCTAATAGAAATGTGTTTAGTTTTTGAGTGCATAATAGGATTATTTGAGATACTAATTGCACTATTATTGTCATAATAAATAGGACAAGGTCCATTTTATCTTACTTATAATCCTCTAAAGTTTGTTTCATCCACATGACTTAAGAGCAATAAGAGGTAGCTACTATATACTCAGCTTCTGCAGTTGATAGAGACACTGAGGTTTACTTATTGCTTATCCAAGACACTAAGAATCCTCCCATGAAAAATACCCCACCACTGGTACTCCTATCATCCAACCATCTTGCCCAATTAGCATTAGTATATGATTTCAAAGAGAATTCTTTACTCCTAGGATACCATAAACCATAGTGGATGGTGCCTTTGAGATATCTCAAGATCCTTTTGATTGATTTCAAGTGAGATTATCTAGGTTCAGCTTGAAACCTTCCTACAAGACCTATTTCTTGCATGATGTTAGGCCTAGAAGAAGTAGAGTACAAAATACTTCCAATCATGGATCTATACAAAGTTTGATCAACTTTATGTGAGTCATCCAATTTACTTAAATTGCATTCTATGATCATTGGAGTACCCATTGGCTTAAAATCCATCATGTCAAACTTAGCATATCCTTGATGTATTTAGCTTTTTAAATGAATATCCTTTCATCAAGTTGATTAATTTTTAATCCTAATAAGAAAGACAGTCTCCCAACATTGACATTTCAAACTCAATCTTCATAGTATCTTCAAATTATCTACTCATTTTATCATTGTCAGTTCCAAAAACTATGTCATCAAAATATACAATAACTATCAATTGATGATTACATTTTGTCTTAATTTACAAATTACTATTTGACTCAAAATATACTTATCTAGTTTGTCATACTAAGATCTAGGATCTTGTTTAAGATTATACATAGCTTTTTTCAATTTACACACAAAATCTTGATTACTTGACATGAAGTATCCTTCAAGTAACTCAATTTAGACTTCTTATTCTATGTTTCCATTTAAGAATGTAGATTTCACATCCATTTGATATACCTTAAAACCTTTGAAACATGCATATGCCAAAAAGAGTCTAATTGCTTCTATTCTTGCCATAGGAGTAAAAGCCTCATCAAAATCTATTCCTTTAACTTGAGCATATCCTTTACACACCAATCTAGCCTTTTTCCTTGTGACTTCTCCTTTCTCATTCATCTTGTTTTTGAAAACCCATTGGTACCTATCATATTTTTATCTTTTGGCCTAGGAACTAAGTCTCATGTTTCATTCTTTTCTATTTGATCAATAACTTCATCCATTGCATCATTCCAACTTTAATCTTTTCTAGTTTCCATAAATTTTTGGGATCAATCATGGATAACAGAGCTAAGTCTTGTTGATTTTGATTTATCAACATTCTTCTTCTATTCTACAACCTTACATTAACATTTCCAATAACTTGGGATATTGGACAATCTTTCTAAAGTCTTTTAGATGGAGATCTAGAGTCTTGTATTTCTTCCTCCTCTTCATATTCATCATTTATTTGAATGGATAGTTCATCATTTTTTTAATAGAATATTGAATTGAATCACTTACCTACAATTTTGGCTTCTTGACTCTACTTGTCTCATCTATCCTTACATCGGAACTTTCAATAATTTTATGAAGTCTCTTGTTGAAACACTTATAGGTAGTATTGATAGAAGAATAATCTAAGAAGATGCCCTCATCAGATATTGAATCAAATTTTCCAAGATTATCTTCAACTCTTTTGATGAAGCACCTACTCCCAAACACTCTAAATTTTTTGACATTAACCACTTTATTCTTCCATAATTCATAAGGAGTCTTATCACCATTTACTCTGATTTAACACCTATTTAGGATGTAAACTAAAGTGTTGGTTACCTCTTCCCAATGTCCATCTAATAATTTTGCATCTTGAATCATGGTTCTACTCATCTCAATAATAGCCTTATTCTTCCTTTCAACCATACCATTCTATTTTGGTGTTCTAGCAATAGAATATTGTCTTCTTATCCCATGTTTTTCACAAAAATCATTAAATTTATGAGACAAAAACTTACCAACTCTGTTTGATCTCACATACTTGATATTTGAACCTTTATCATTTTCCACAAAAGCTTTGAATGTCGCAAATTTTTCAAAAGCTTCTTATTTTTGTTTAAGGAAAAATATCCAAGTGATCCTAGTAAAATCATCAATGAGAAGCATGAAGTAGCTATTACCTTTAATACTTTGAGTTCTTATAGGTCTACATAGATAGGTGTGGATCAACTCCAATGGATCTATAGTGGAAAATTCCTTAGTTTTGTATCTTCTCTTGGTTTGGTTCCCATAGAGACATGCCTTGCAAAGAGAATGAGGAATATTAAAAATCTTAGGCATATACCTTACCAACCCCTTTGAACTAATTTTTACCATATTATCAAAATTTATATGTCCAAGCCTCCTATTCCAAATCTATATTTCTTCCAATTGACTTATGAAGCACTATTCCTTCTTGGGTTCATGGAATACATACATGTTATCTACTTTATGAACATTTTTAATTAATATACCAAATTTTGTCTTTCTTATTTCACATACATCATCATGAAAAGTTAAAACATTTTCTTGCTTACACATTTGGGTCACACTTAAAAGATTATGTTTCAAACCTTCTACATATAAGACATTCTCAGTCCTATTATGACCATTATCCAAACTCACAGTACTTTTTCCAACTATGTTAGTAGATTTGTTATCACCAAATCTAAATACACCTAGGTTGGCATTTTTTAGAGAGATAAACCTAATCTTGTCTCCTGTCATATGATTTTAGCATCCACTATCTATGAACCATCTCTTATTTTCATCTTCTTGAGTATGCAAGGTTTCTTGAATAAATATTGACTCTTATTTTGGTGATCTACTTAGATTTTTCTTCTTTTCTTCTTTATACTTAGTCTCCTTAAACCATTTGACAGTGTCAATGATATATATATCCTTTTTATAAAATTCTCTTTTAAATTTTTTAGCTATATGATGTTGTTGGTTCCAATTGTAGAATATGAGATCCTTCTTTATCTCTGGTGAGAGAGTGTAGTCTCTATATCTATGATCAAAATGATTGTAGAAGAAGCAATGCCCATTGAAGACATTATTCATATTTGACCTCCTTTTTTCTTGATCATTGTTGATCCATGAATTTTCATTCTTGACCCTTTTGGTGGAGATGAAATACCTTTTATCCTTGTATAAGAGTACATTTGAGTAAATGATGACTTTACTTTCCAATTGTTCTATTCTTTGATTGAGATATTTATTCATCATGACCTATAGATTCTTGACTATTGCCTCTAGATTTTGCACTTATGTTTTTACATCATTACATTCTAATAAAGCACATACTAGATTGTCTTGAAGACAAGCTATAACCTCTTTGTCAACCACTATACCTTTTATCACCTTTAAATGGTTAAATTTTGCATGAAGGACCTAATTTGATATCAATTATTAGAGGTACAATCACTAAGATGGGGCATGAATCAATGTTACTAAAAAATCTAACTTCAATTTTAATCCTTTCAAGTTCTTAATCAATTACCATAAGCATTCATGAAGCATACACATCATTCATATCAATAAGCAAGAGAGACAATGCAAGATCAATCACATAATACATGACATATGTGGGAAACCCTCTTGAAGGAGAAAACCCATTATAACCTAAAATTGGAATACTATCCTATAATAAAAAGAACCAATTTATACCATCTATAACTTATCAAGGAACTACCATCTCTTATTTAGTGAGACTATAATCCCACAAGGTGATTCCACACCTATTTAGTTGAGCTACCACAACAAATAAACCTTTAGGTCATACAAATAGTTATCAATTTTTTCTAATTTTTAAATCATCCTCAAGTCACTCACCCTTTCCTTTTCTCCACAACTCACACATACAAGCCTCTTACAAATCTCTCATAAAGTCTAGAAACCAACACATTTAGTTTCACCATTTATAGAGCTATCATGATTATCAACATCTTAGTTCACCATTAGGCATACACTAACCCTTAAAGTATCTTTAATATGAATAAAAAACTCAATAAAATCTTCATAGGTTTTCCATAGCATCTATTGGTCACCCTTAAGTAGCTACACCTTGCAATCAGGCCCTTGTACCTCTTATAGGTCTCATGGAGATCTACTCACCCATTTAACACTTCATAAAATATAAAAAGAACATAGGACCACTTCCAAATGCATGGACCCATTCCAAATTATCTATATGTCCCCCTTAAGTTCCAATAACCAACATATTACCCTTCTGCTTAAAAATAATTTGCTCAAACAACATTTTGTGCACAAAGTCACCATGAATGAATACATAGTCAACTTATAAAACTTTTTTCATAATGAATATGATTTTTAAAACCTTAATAATGCACATATATCATATTAATGGAGTCTAAAACACTTACCAATATCCAATTCATCAATTTATATCAAAATAATATCAAAACAAGATCGAATAATCTTCTCAGATTACTTGTAGAATACACATGAACACACAATAAATTTTGAACCTTTATAAATATGTTTATACATAGTTTAAAATATTAAAATATATATTTATATATTCACCTTGGAGTCCTCTAAAAGTTCACTTTTTACACTATGAGCAAATTTTACATAGATCAAAAGATATATCCAAAATATAGAGCACTGGTTTTTCCTTTACAAATTCAAATATTCAAATGCAAACGGTCACAGTTAGACCTCAAACACTATCCTCACATATCGTTTCCTCACACATTCATATTTATCATGAACCTTCAATATTCTTTGATCTTTAACTCATTGTGTACCAATTCCCAAATGTTAAACCTCTACCAATTGACCTCATCTTGTGCAATCTAGAAACTTTCACCTCATATGCTCTATCGATCTCTTCAAGATTATCCTATCTTTAACAATGCTATAAAAATATCACTTTGACCTCTTACATTTAAAGTGCACCATTAATCTCTATCTATATGATCACCCACTCACCATTTATCCTTGGAAGAAGTTCAATCTTTATCTCTGTTCAACATTAAACATTGAATACTTGGCACCATCTCACTGCTTCTTGACTTCTTGGAGCAACGCACTTTGTCGATGTTTCTCAAACTTTAACCTATGAAAAAATGACTATGGTAACCTTTGAATTATATTTATAAGTTCAAATTTTCACCTTTATATATTTTTCTTCACTTAAGCATATGTTCTAAAATTTGGAACATATGATATCCTCACATAGGAGAATCCAACCATGTGTCAAACTAGTCTTGAAACCTTCACATGAGTGAGATACAAGTCCACTAATATGTTCACTTAGAATTTTTTTCATAGAGCCAATGATGTCAAGAATTTCCTAGAAAGACAACTTTGAATATGCATATATTTTGATGCACTTCGGTGCATGATCTAAAATTTAGCACATAGGCACAAAACTAAACAAACCCATATGATCAAATTATCCTAAAATGTCCACACATGTGAGATATGCCATCATAAAACTTCTTATTGATCTCTTTCTTGCCTCATGCAAATTTTTATAAGTATGGGAAAACACTATCAAACTACCTAAGAGCCCAAATTTGCACTTGCATATATTTTGATGTACTTTAGTGCATGATCTAAAATTTAGCACAAAATATCTAGGCATAAATGTGATCACAACCATATGACCAACTCCCCTTGACTCATCCACATGTGGAAATGGTGATATCATCAAAACACCTACTCAAATGACAACAATGATCAACCAGATAAAATACACATATGCACATAAGTACTCAAAGCATATAAAACATCTTAGGGACCTCTTGCACATCCTCAAATTACCATACTCATACCTAAACATCTCTAATCATGCAAACTCTGAAGATCAACCAAGCCTTATTTAAGTATATTATGACAAACACATTGCACACTTTGTCATCATCACTTAGGCTATCAAGTCTCTTCATCCACTCACCTGAACACATTCATGACATTATTGACAACTCTCCAAAAAAAGAGAATTCATGTGCAACCCAAAGAATAGAAATCAACAAGCATGCATGTTTTAATTATATAAATATGCAACATCAAGTGAATTAAAAACACTAATGACTTATTTCATCAAATTTATTCATAATGGTGATATTAGATTTAAACAATTCATTAAGATCTTTCAACTTCACTTTATTACATAACTATATTATGCAGAAATATTATGCATGCTTATGAAACATCTCGATTAAGTAAAGGAGTTAGATTAAATTTTAATTCATTTAATATTAAATAAAAGAACAAAGGAAATATTTTTTAGATTTGATATCTGCAACGTACATACCTTACACTCAACCAAGTATGTTTAAAATGTGTGTTAGAAGGAAGGATTTTAATTTGTTTTTTGTATGTACCATCGACTAGTAATTTTGAATAGTTTATGCATAGTTGAAAATGACTAAGAATCCCATATACATGCATCTATGTAATGTGATTCACCATATATAATGTGATAAACCAAAATTAACTATTAAGCTAGTTTTCATGCTTAAATTAAGACTATGTATTATGAGCCAAAACAACATAGTATATATCTAATTGTCTATAGATCTAACTACAAAATTATTAGAATAGAAATATCAACATTCTTATCAATTATACACAATATATATTTAATAAATCTTGTATAATTACTCAGTAAATCCTACTTAAAATAACATATATAGATCAAATTGAATATCCAGGTTATCTAACTAAACCAAGGAATCAATACTACAATGGTTTATTATATTAACAATATAAAAGAATAATTCAACTTGATCATAAATGAATATTATAAGAGTAATTATACAATTGATAGAATTAATATCATGCTTTCTCAACATAAAGAGAGTTAAACTATATATATAATGACTTAATATACCTAAAGTGTATTACCTTCAACAACACTTATGAAATTAGCCACCTTACCCTTCAACCACTATTTTACTTTCATTTAAATTACACATCTCATCATCAACACAGGTTAGCATTAACATAATTAACCCATAATAATAAAATTGCATATTATCTAGCTCAAATATCAATACTAAAATAGATTAAGTAAATAAACATAATTAACATAATTAAATTTTTACCAACTTCCTTCATGCATACACAAAATCATTGAAGTATAGAAAAGCAAGAGGATGAATTGGATAGGCTCTCCCAACCAGCCCTATGATCCCAACCATCATTGGCTCTTACCACCCAAACCATAAATAATATGGTGGTTATATAAACCAAGGATGTGAAGTGAATTATGAGCAATCAAATTTCTAATTAGAGGACATCTCAAAGTTAAAAGAATAAAATAAATAAAATGACTCCATTCCAAGGAAAGATGGGAATAATTAATCCATATTCAATATATATTAGAAGTAGGGATGACTAAATTGGATGTTTAAATAAAAAATGGATTAATAATTAATCCATTATAGAGTCTTTGATTTAACCACCTTAGATCCCCATCCAAGTTATGGGAAACCTTAACCATCCTGACAACCAATTTATACTAGGTATACAACATACCCATTTAATTTAATCATTTAGGTCTAGTCTAGGAATGGTGATCAGATAAATATACAACCAAAAAATGATCCACATAAACATGCAAATAAGTCACTTAAATTATTCAAACAAGCATAATAATTTAAACTAGAAAAGTAACATTTCCAATGCTTACAAGCTCAACATAAACTCAGACATTTCATAAAAATGAATGAAAAAAATCCTTAAAACTTCTTCAACACCCTTTCAGACCTCACAAATTTATAACTAAGTATATTCATGAAAAATTAATAGAGGTGATTTATAATTATTGTGTAGGATCTTATCACACAAAAGAAATTAACTTAATCATTCCCTTAAAAGCAATAGGTCTAAACATATCTGACTATTAAAATACCATCAAATTTTAACACCAAAAACTCATTCAACTTGTGCCTTAAATAATCATAACCTAGTGATATGAAATGTAGTCAAAGATATCAAAGAAAGCCCATAAAGGTTTAAGACCATGAAAAAAAAAACATACATAATTAACATATATTCAAAAGCTCCGATACAAGCCATATAATTGCAGTCAACTTAAAGACAACCAAAGAAAATCATATAACCTAATCTATTATGCCTTATAAAAATCATGACATATTTATCAAAATGAAGTCATGATAACTAAACCCAATTCAAATTTTAACTTTAAGGCCATGATATATACATAGTTGACATTATATTAAAAAACTCTACTAAGGTCA
This sequence comes from Torreya grandis, assembly GCA_037957365.1. Classification (NCBI taxonomy): domain Eukaryota; kingdom Viridiplantae; phylum Streptophyta; class Pinopsida; order Cupressales; family Taxaceae; genus Torreya; species Torreya grandis. The sequence goes on along the minus strand of JARHVA010000255.1, from coordinate 2,160,789 downwards.
TATAAAATGTAGCTACTTTAATACCTAGACTTATTTGAATATGCCATTAAAATCATGACACAAGACAAAATGCAGTAAAAAATATTAAAACCCAATGACACTTGAATATAAATGCAATCAATAAATATAACCAAAAATCCCAATCAACATTATCAAAGATCCATGTCATGATTATATTCCACGTAGTCAAAGACACAACAAGAAAGACCCAGATTAAGATTAAGATCAAGATAACACATCATTGTATTCATAAGATAAATAACATCAATATTTCACAAAATATTCAATATGACCATGAATCCTATAATGGCTTAAAAAACTTATTAGACCAATCGGAAAATATATGTTCCTGAATGGAGTCTATATAGAACCTTGTTAAAATAATACTCTCATGATTCAAATATAAATTATCATAGTTATTTTAAAATCAAAGTGATAAGAAATGGATACAAATTCGAATATACCATGGTCGAGACCTAAAAAGATATCAAGTGGTTCAATTGAACATATTCACACTCAAAATCATTGTGCAAAACACACACCTAAATTTTGTCAACTCATAATATTGAAACCTTAAAGTAAAACTTAATCCATACTATATAATGGAAAACATGATCAAATGAAAATCAATATTTTAACATGAATCTTAGAAGAAAATAACACATTTTTATAAACCAAACATTCCAACATAAATTAACTCCATATTCCACATAATGATATACATCGAGATAGATTCAACTAACCAAGTCCATACACAAAAACATAGTGACATATATTCACACAAAATGA
>JARHVA010000255.1:2130000-2155000 GCA_037957365.1 Torreya grandis | reverse complement strand
TATTCCCCTAAAAGGGATAGAGATAGAAATTAAAAACATACACAAGTGGCATACCCCCATAGATGCATGGAAAGTATCATGGAAATGTAGACACCAAAATAATATATATATATATATATATATATATATATATATATATATATATATATATATATATATATATATATATATAAAATAGAACGAAACACAATATAATAATATGCATGATAAACATCATGAAAACAAGCATAAAATATAGCAATCAATGACACCAAGGTTAGTACCACACATACATTAATGATATAATACACAATGATGAGACTAAAAAGACATAATAAAAATAGGATCCTCTATAGACAAGGATTCCAAACATACATAAGCACAAGGAATCCCACATAACACTTAGTGTAACCAATATAAGTAGATATACATATATCACACAATATCTAGGTACTATCAAGATATGTATAGTCTTTGTAAAGTAGTTTAATATCATAAATGGATAGGAAGTAAAAAAAATTCATGATAATATGATGTATGAATATTCCCTGAGCATAGGGATGAAAATAATATGATCATGCTCCCCTAGGTTTTAGCCATTTATCCACATGACATATGAATGATCCCTAATCATCCATGACATGTATATCTACATTTAAAAATACTCAAAAAATACATTGAGAAACACATATGTAAAGCATGGATATGAAAACCTTTAACATAGCTGGATATGAAACCAATGATAAAGAATAAACTTCATTTTTTTATTTTATAAAATTTTTACTATTTTCTAGTAAAATATTTCCCCTTGATGGGAAATGTGTGAGTTATTCATATCAATGTTAGTAAAGGTTCATGTAAATTCTCATCAAAACATGCTAAGGATTATTTTATGTGAATTCAATTATAGGTTCAAAATGTAAACAAGGATATGAAAATTTGATTCACTCAAGTCGTCTATTTCATTCATTCTTGGTGAAGATTCATTAAATTTAGGTTATTAAAATAGAATGATCACATTTGTTCATAATTATCACATAGATTCAAAAAAAAATTAGTGAAAAAATAATAATACATATAAAACTTTCAACACAACTATCAAATGATCTATATTATCTCTCAATCAGAACTCTTTTCCATTACAACTTTACAATATTTATAGAGTAAAAAGACTTTCACGCTTCATAGTCACATCCTTTAATTTATTCATCCAAGGAGTGTTTTTGTATTATAAATAATTTTAATATATAAAAATGTGACAAATACATACAAAATGATATATATTATATAAAATACTACACATTGCATACTTTCTATTCATACATACTCTGTGATTTTTTTCTTCTAAGTCTACTAGCAAAACTTTATTAGACTTAAAAATTTGTCTTATCCCAAGATAAAGTCATAAGAAGCATGGAAAATTATGGATTTGGTAGATTTTATTGCACTACATTAAGGGGCTGGGCTAAATCAATGTTTTTGGTTATTTCTCAAGGTTAGTTCACCAATTTTCACCTCTTATGCACTACTTAGCAACCCTTTTACATTTTTAACTAAATAGAGTACCAATATGTTGTCATTTTCATGTTTTTAATATATTTACATAACCAAGAGGTCACCTTTTATGATTTTTTAACCTTCCTAGCCTTAATCCTAAAGCATATGGCCTTCCCTACTTACATATTTTTCAAAAATTTCAAAATTGATGGCTCATTGTACCTACTAAGATGGAAGAGGCATGGAGTGTGATACTATATTTGGAGGCTATTAACATGGTGGTGAAAAAATAACCATTTTATAATAGGTTATTTTTAAAAAAGATGGAACTAAAAAAATTATTTTTAAAGATGATGCAGCTACAGAGTTAGATATTGGAGGTATTTGTTGTGGATGAAGTGTTGGCTGAGCTATTTTTACCACTTTCCTGGTTTGGAGTTCTTATGAAAGTTGGCATAAATTAATGAATATGGGATCATAAATGATCTTAGTGATGGATTTTTCTAACTATGATAAATCTTTCTTTAACTACCTCCAATCTATTATGATTTCATGTACCATGATAATCAATGGGTGTAAAGGATATTCGATCTGCATAATGGTCTAGATGTCTTCATCCTCTTCAATAGAAATGATGACCCTTTGATATGAGACTCTATGTCAAATATCTAGTGACATCTCTTCCATCCTACCTACATAGTGTTGTGTTTTCATGCCATTGAACATGTTACATAGAATCTCATTTTTGCATGTATTCATCTTCTCCATGAAATTATCTATTGAGGTGAGATACTCCTTTAGTGAAATGTCCATCTGTTTAGGGGTGGCCATTTTATCCTCCATAGTTTCTTTAGGTTTATCTTCTTTGTATAAATTTAGATTCACCTTACTCTAAATGTCTTGAATTTTTTTTCCAATATATTATACTATGATCAATTTATGTTGGTTGCTCCATAATGGTGTCAAGGAATTGATCATAATATTTGAGGCACTTGAATATTACTTCTATTTTAGCCTTTAATTATTGACCTTGCTTTTGGAGATATTTTAATTTCTGTGTATCCACCCAATCCTTTGCGAGTAAAGAAAGTAAAGTTGTGATTTTATTTTCCTATGACATTACCTGATAACCCAAGACTTAAAACACCAATGATAGATAAGTATCATCTATGATGTTGTGGGCCATGTCTAGGGTGCATGAAATTTTGTGTTTTCCTCCCTCAACTAAATATTTTCCTACTTCATCTTCATTTCCTTTTTCATAATCAACTATTAAAATGTAGTATATCCATCAATCTACTTTTCCAATGTGAGTTAGGTCACATCTAGTTATGCCTCTTGACTTGTCATATCCAAATCAAATGATGTCACATTAATTGTGTCTAGTGTTGATTGATGTCATATTTGTGTGACTAGGAGTGTAAATTTTGTTCATCCTAGTGGTGTAGCTTAAAAATACCATAACCATTGACTAGTTATCTATAGTTTATCTTATGATGCCTCTTTTTATGTGCCTCCCTAGGCCAATAATGAGCCTTGTGATGTGTTATAAGGGTGTTGAACTATTCCTTATTCACCTCTTTTGTTTGATACATAGTTTCTTCCTTAGGTTTGTCTTTTTGTGTCTCGATTATGAATTTAACCTTTTTATTTAGTTTCAGCTCCTCCTTTGCCTTGATAACTACTTATACCTCCAAATTCACTTCTTTGGTTTATTTTTCATCTTTATGCACAACATCCTTGGTTGATTGCTCTTCAACTATTTTCTACTTCAAGTATTCTTCCTTGTGCTTGGATTATTTATTTTTCTCTTTGGATTCCTTGATTGTTGTATCAACCTCTATATTATTTTTATGTGATTCTTATGCCTCATTTTATTCTCTCTATATTTTCTTCACATCTTCCTTGTCCTCTTTCCTCTTCCTCTTTACATCTTCCTTCATCTATTGCTCCTCTTCTTATTTATTATTTTTGTCTTCTTCTTCCTATTGTGCCTTCTCCAATTTATCCTTATCCTCTTATTCATTTTCCCTTAAACATTATACCTCTACCTTTACCATTTCCTATACTTGATATTATGTGGTGTCCATTTGGGGTTGAACCTATTATGACTATTGTTTCTCCATTCATTGTTATAATACAATATTTTTTGGTATAGTTTTTTGTTATGCAGTGGTTTCCTTAAGATAAACTGCATGAGTGCTATTAAAAGGGAAAAATTATGGAGAAGGGGGTGAATGGGGTGGATAAGTAATGGGGAATTTTATGGGAAGGATAAGGTGAATAAACAATCACTATGAGATTAGTCACTAGTGTCTTCACACAAACAAGTGGGACAAGATTATTACTTTGGCACTTAGATTAGGGGGTCTACACAACTATTTTTTTTCTATTCCTAGTCATTACTTTGACTCCTCTTTTAAAACACCTTGCATAATGAAAAATATGCCCATATATTATGTGACTATATGGAATGTTCTTGTAGGTTTTTGCATACATAGTCTACAAATTAGTGGTTGTTGGAGACTCAATTAATATTTTGTTACTTGTTTCATGCCCATTTGTTAATTCGAATTTGATAGTGGCATCATCACTGCAACTTATGTCTACTACTCCTTGGAAAATTTCTACCATTTTGTGCTGTTTTTCTTCCTCTTCTTTGATTATGTCCACAATAATGGACTCCAAAGGTGTAGGTGTATATACCAAAGTATAAATGGAAAATTATTATGAAATTAGAATTTTCACACTAAATTCCAAAATATGAAATATTTTTCCTCCTCCTAATTATAGACATCCTTTCCAATGTCATCTAGTAGGGACTTTTAAACTTCCTCCTTAGTGACCACCAACATTTATAGGTTGTATTTATCTATAATATTTGATATGTTCTTATCACTTAGCCACAAATTTACACTATGAGACTTCTTCTTTGGTGGTGATGATTCTCTCTAAGATAGGGATTTCCTCTTCCATATGAATTTCTATGTTGATTGATGACCATATGGTTCAGGTTATTATTTTTGTTGTGCCGACACTTCCCCTTGTGTCAAAGATTTCTCTACACTAGGGGCATAGATCATAGTGATAGCACTAATTTTTCAACCATGGATTTATTACTCAAGACTTATACATGTGCTTCCAACATAGTAATGAATATGTAAATCAATGTAACTGGTGAATTTTTAAGGTCATGGATTTTGATTTAAACCCCATTATGTAGTTTGGTGACCATGGAAAATAGTCCCAAATGTTATAATTGAAAATTAATGAGGCCATATATCTCTACTAACCATTGATTAAAATGTCCAAAGTACTCATAATATTTCCCTATTATGGTCCACGAAATAATTTCAAAGGTGGTAGCAAGATAAAAATATACATTAGGTGCAATGGGGATTTTAGAAGACTTCCATTAGGTGAAGAAAAGTAATAATACTATGAATTGGTATTGGAAAGTCTATGATGTAATGGAAAGGACCTTATATATGTTGGTATTTAACATGATGACCAAGAACTTTGGCTAGTTGAAGTCCTCATGAATTTAGATCATGTGATGTGTAATAGCGATGACCCCTTTTGTTACTTATCTAACACTTTTCATTGTTAATATCACTTTGTGATGTGCTCAATTAGGAAATTCATTATGGCATCATCCATGGAATAAATAGGATTTATCAAGAGGTTTATACATATTTCAAGGCTTATGTATATTTCTCTTTGATGTTAGAATGTATGAGAGGGTTCTTTATTTTATACTATGCCAAGGACTTGCCTCTTGTTAGAAGCCTAATTACCTATGTAATTGTGTTTATATTGAGCTGAATAGTAACATAACAAGTGTGTTTCACCTTTATTATAGCAATTTATGAGTCATCATCGATTCATCTAACTAGCCAAAGGTGGGGAGCTTAACCATACATTCAACATCATATCCTCATAGTCAATGTTGAATGTCTAAGGCTCTTAGTTACAAAACCACATATTAATATTTGGAAAACAAATTGAGTTCTATTGTATCGATGAATTTAAATGAATCCAAGTCATGGTATCATTTTTTCTATAATTCTAACCCAATTCCCATTTTTTATTTATGTGACTTGAATAACAAAATTAGTAGTTGGGATTGATAAATTATCATTTTTATTTAGTGGTGATATTGATGATTCTATGATAAATTAGATGACTAAGTCTCAAGCATAGAATTATCTTGTTCATTCTGAATTTTAAGTGTTTCACTTTATGTGATCTTATATATGTATATTTTCCTCGCTCCATGTGTCTAACACTTTACATTGAATTTACTTAGTTATTTTCACGTCATTATGATTTACACTTTGAATGCCATTAATTGATATGATGTGACCTTGGTGTTCTAATGGATAGGTTTATTAATTATTATGATAGGATTTATTGATGTGACATGTCATCTTTTCATTTGTAAATACTTCCTTTTATTATTCATAACTTGGACCTGACACATCTATTTATTTTAGGAATGATGGATATTTGGAGTGCTTTATAATTAATTATCTTGGTAGTTATTATATACCTTTCTGTCATAACCTTTTTTCAATGCCTCATTCCCAGACATAATTCATTGAGTTACACATTGATCAATATGTGCCTTCCCATTACTTTATTGACTATTTTTCATGTTCTATGACTAAATTTCAATACTGTTCTAAATTTATATGATATAGGAATTACACTATACATAACTACACTCTAAACCTATAAAATATAATAAAACTATAAAATAAAATGAAAATCCTAATTACATGCTACTACAAAGCACGCATTATAATTTTTACCACGAGATTTATAAAGACCACATGTGGTAAGGCTTAAGCCTATAACCATTTAATCCCCCTAGAAATATGGTTCCTTGAAGGTATCTAATAATTATAGTTCTATGATACTTCATGGATGACATATGGTCCTTTCCATGAATGCATCTTTTCCATAGATATGCTTGAAATATTTTTTTATATAACAATATTATCTATTTTGGATGAAATTCCTTAGATCACAAGTAATGATCATGTCATGCCTTCTAGATCTTGATTATTTCCTACATCTAATATTCTATTTGCATAGTTTATTCCATGGAAATCAAAACCATAAATATTTCTTAAAGTGTGTCATAATCTCCCATTCACATTATCAATGAAATTCATAGACTAAGAATTATGTATACCATTGGTATCAATGCTTCCATTCCACATACTAACTAAAAAGGAGTGAATCTTATCACACATTTATAGTTGGTCCTATATGACCATAGGGTCATAGGAATTTGATCCTCCTAGTCATCTGTCTACACATTACATATATTCATGAGCATCTTCTCAAGAACTTATTTGATGATTTAGCTTTCTCATTAGCTTGATGATGATAAATCATTTTCTTATGGTGAGATATCAATAATTACTCAATCATATTTATGATGGTGTTATTTTGGAATTGCATTTGTCTATAGTTGACTAACTTCTTAGGACATCCAAACCTAATTTAAATGTTTTCATTTAATAATTTGGTTACATATTTGGTACTAAAACTTAGTATGGCAACAAATTCTACCCATTTTATGAATTAATAAATTGCATATATATATATATATATATATATATATATATATATATATATAATGAATGTGCCTTCTAAGTGGATTAATAGGCTCTAAAATAACTAAAAAGGAGTGAATCTTGTCACACATTTATAGTTGGTCCTATATGACCATAGGGTCATAGGAATTTAATCCTCCTAGTCATTTGTCTACACATTACATATATTCATGAGCATCTTCTCAAGAACTTATTTGATGATTTAGCTTTCTCATTAGCTTGATGATGATAAATCATTTTCTTATGGTGAGATATCAATAATTACTCAATCATATTTATGATGGTGTTATTTTGGAAGTGAATTTGCCTATAGTTGACTAACTTCTTAGGACATCCAAACCTAATTTAAATGTTTTCATTTAATAATTTGGTTACATATTTGGTACTAAAACTTAGTATGGCAACAAATTCTACCCATTTTATGAATTAATAAATTGCGCGCGCGCGCGCACACACACACACACACACACACACACACACACACACACACACACACACACACACACACACACACACACACACACACACACACACACACACACACACACACACACACATGTATATAATGAATGTGCCTTCTAAGTGGATTAATAGGCTCTAAAAATGGTTTTATCACTAATATTGGGTTTAGAGTAATTTCATCCCTTTGGTTTAACCTCCCTAGTCATTGACAAACATTTCAATTTTTTTTAACTCTATGTGCATCCTAAAACATATTAGGCCACCATAGACTACTTTTTAGTTACTTCCTCATAGTATATTCTCCTATTAAGTTTCCTCATGTGACTCCTTGATGTGTTTCTTATAGAAACTATAGTCTCTTATGATCTATGACCAATCTTCATAGTTCATCATCCTTACCCATATTATAAATAACCCCATTGATAATATTGAATGGCATAGCTCTTGTGACCAATAAATTTTTGTCTTTCTAAACATAGTACATAGGAAAAACTCCATGATCTAGAAAATTGGTATGTTTTTCATATTTTATGGAACTACAAATACTCTTAACAATTTAGCAACTGATGACTTATCATATAATTCTTATGGTTATTCACCATTACTTATGATATTGAGATGTTCTGGTCCTACATTTTCTCATCTTAGCTTAACATTGATAATAAACCAAAGTTATTTAAATAACATTAATAATTTAGATATCCATCCTCATAACATATGCTTGTTCACTAAATATCATAGAGCTTGATGGTATGTAAATAATTCAAATAATTTATATAAAATATAATTCCTAAAAAAATTTAGCACAAATGCCATAGCTATAAATTCTCATTTTATAGTAGTGCAATTCTTCTTATATACTAACAACATCATCCTTAAAAAATGAATAAGGTGATCCAAGCCCCCATCTCTAGGTTGGGCTAAAAAACTTCTTAATGTGATTCCTAAATCATCTACATGGAGATGAAATGGCTTACTCTAGTATAGATACACCAATTTTGGGGTTAATAATAATATATAATTCAAATATATGAAGGTTATTTGACATTCGTCATTCCTTTCAAACCTTATATCATTATGTGGTAGTCTTTCCAATGAAGTAAATATAATTGCATACCCCATGATGGACTTTTGGTAATACCCATGTTCCTTAGGAACAATCTCACTTTAGAAGAACTTAAAGGAGATGGCAATCCCATAATGAGTTTCATTTTGTATTGGGCAACCAAAATATTGTAGTTGCATACTATATATCCAAAGAGAACACCAAAAGGAGTAAAGAACAAATACTTATTGAAATTTAAATCAATGCACAAATCTCAGCATATTTCCAACATTTTTCATAGCTTGAAATTTTGATTTATAAATAAATAAAACATAAAAAAATAATCCAAATAAACTTCTAAAATTAATGGATGAATTCCTTGAATGTAGTGACTACAGCTCAAGAAAAAATAACAAGGGATTTTTTAGACCAAAAAACATTACCTTATATGTAAATTAACCCCATTATGTCACAATAATGGTATTTACCTAGTCTCTTATTATGATCATAATATGATGATATCCATTAAAACCATTCGTGAATGAATATAATTCATGCCCTATGATTGACTCAACAACTTCATCTATGAAAGAAATTAGAAATGGGTCATTGATGTAGGCATCACCCAGTGCCATATAGTCACCATTACACTTACCCAATATGTTTTTTCTACCAAAAATATGATCCTTCCTCTTACATTAGGTCAATTTCAGCCTTGACTTTGGGTTTCATATTGGGATTTACTCTATATAGGAGCTTCTTGATAAGATGTGCACACTATTTGAGTTATATGTGCATCTCCCATAATTAAGTGGATATGCCCTTGACTTATGAATATTTCATGGGAAATAAATCTTGGTAATCTCACAATAATTAGGTCCCTTTTGAAAATTGTTATTAGTCCAGTAGTCACCTATGGTTGTTATCTTTGGTGTATACCTTGCACCAATGTTTTATATTACTTTGAATAATTATTATTGATATATATTATTTTTCCATTTTATAAGAGAGTTTGTGATCATCCTTTCCCCTTCCTACTTCTGAATATTTAGATTTCATAGTTGTGCATCCTCTACTTTCTCTGTGATGTTAGATTTAGGCTCTTATATCTACCATTTAGGTTCAAATAATAATTTTAACTATAAATGTTCCTCATTATTAATATATTCTATATTTTTCATGTTATTCATAATCCTATTTCAACAAATAAAAGTATTTCTCCTTGTTGGACCTATAATTTTTGATATCTTTACTCAAGTATTTATATTATTTATCCTGTAGCATTTGATCATGTGCAATTATTATGTCTTCCTCTCATCCATGACATAAAAACATCCTTAGATTTTATAGATATTATTGTAATATGGGATCCTCATCTTCAAATACAAAGGATTTTATAAAATCATGATAGTATTGTGGCCAATTATTGGTCTCAAGCATGTGCTCTTGGTGCATATACAAAGCTCATGGCATAAGTGTCAAAGTATGTTGAAACACATGTACCTAATATCTTTGTTCCAAATCTTGAGAAGACCATATGTCAATGCACCTATGAATGTGAAAATCAAGGCACTAAACTTCCTAGAATAGTGGCCACTAATTAGATATCATAGGTGTCAATTAAATCCAATATCATATGAGTTTTTAGGCATCTTCCTAGTATAATTTCTTATAATGGTGAATAGACTACCATATCACAGTAACACCTTTGATCGGATAGTTTAGTACACTGACCCAAAGATATAAATTAGGAAAATATTGATCCAATATTAAAATGAATTGCACTAAATCTTATGTTGAAAATTATTGGGGTAATTTTCACTCAGTAGAAAGAACTATTCTCATTGGCCTTAACTCATGGTATCCTCATTCCTAGTTCAGTATATGTGTATCTAAATCACCATTGATATAAGATGTAACTTCCCATGGTAGAGTACCCTCATGGATGGGTTCAATGTAGTCTATCTCTATTGGAGTCACCTGGTATAATAAATCCACTTCTGATCTTGTTGGAGATCATGTAAATGAAGATGTACACTCCTACATGTATAAATATAGAAATTAATATATGGTTTTAATGTGTCATTATGCAACTAATTTATAGTTTACAACTAAAAAAATTGATCGTGTCTTTTGTGTGAACTCGATAAAGCCTCTTGTGCACAAAGATTATGATTTTGGTTATGTACCTACTTTAATCTAGCTTTCTTATCCATATGCATATGGTGATGTAGGATCCTTAAGAATGATATACATTTTTTTAAGACTTATTCAAGCATGTTATGTTAATCTTATCCCATTGATGATCCTCTAATTAGTTTGATATTATATTAATGGTCATCTGGCCATCATAGGCCCTCTTTTCCCAATCAGCATAGGGTAGTGTGTTTCAGTAGTATTCATATCAATAACTTCAAAATCACCTTGGAAACTTATCTCAACCAATTTTATTTCTACATCTTGCAACTTATCAATGGGTTCTACCCTACCATAATCTATGAGACTTAGTGTAATTGGGATATAACTCATACTAGATCATCTAATACAGAGCATCACCAAATAATTCAACATATGAATGTATTAAAGAGTTTAAATTGACTATTTTGGTCTTATGTAAGTGTTAAGAGTCTTATAGGGTTCTTGTAGATGTGTGTGAGACATTAGAATTCATTTGATGGTGTGTTTATAACTCTTTTAGAGTTTTTCTCACTTGTAAAGGAAATTAACTCGATTGATGTAGATGCATACATACACATACCTATTATATTACTTTAGTTCTAATATGTTTTTTGGTTCTCTTATTTTATCTATGACTACTTTATTTCCAAATTTCCCCTGTGTTCTTTACCATTCTCTTGATCAACTTGTCTTGGCTAGGCTCAAAATACTTCTTAATTACATAGACTTATTTTCCCATCTTGAATCATATCACCCTTCATCTTTATCATCTGCCTCTACATTCTATTTTCTTTATAAATATATATCTACATTCCCATCTATCTTGGGATTTTAACCAATCACCTTACCTTCAATTGCTCTTCACTAGGCCTATCTTAGGCTTAATTCACTTGATCAAAGTCTCTAGTTGTAAACCTCCTTAATTAAAATGAGATATATAATCCATCACATCACTCTATATACTCTCTCCCTTATTAATATTAATCTCACCATCTCTTTCATAACCCTCATGACTGTACTCTTCATTTCTTGGTCTTGCTTGAATCTTGCTCCATCTTTGCATATAACCTTCTAGGCTTAAAAGGCTTTTTACATACTCTCAATGCTCTATATTCATAATAAGGATTGCATGAACCTTAATTTTTTAATTTTAATCTCCATAGGTGTAAAAACATCATTCTCAAATCCTAATTTTACACTCTCAATCTAAACCCTCTTCCTTCTTTAAACTCCTTTTTTTCATGTATCCCTCAAAACATGCAAAGTTATTTGATTTGGATAGTTGAAAGAGAATATTTAAAAAGTAAGAACCATTTTAAATACCCATTATCCTCTTCTTACTTAATGCAAAATTTATTTATTTAGTTCCCAATGCACACCTATTAACTCACCCTATTTCTTCTTAAATTAGGTCTCTTAGGCCTCTTAATAACACATAGTACTAGAATCTATAATAAACCATATGGTGCCAATATAAAACCCTCAAAATATTTTAAATCATATCAAAATATACATAATTACAAATTTTAAAGAGGTTTTAAGGGTGTAATGTTTAGATATTTAACTTTCTAGGTGGAAACCCTAGCTTTAAATTATACATGCATGTACTAGCATGAGAGGCTATAAAATGGATATAATGAAAATTAAACAAATTTATTCACTTTTGAGGTATAATTTATGTCTCTCTAAGATTAATTTACCCTCTCCATTGTTAAAATATGTTAAACAATCACCAGAAGTTCTCAATAACCAAAAATGTAGAGTCTTGAATTCTTAATTAAGACTATACTATCCAAGGGATTACAAACATGAGTTAATTTATGTTCCCAAAAAATTTACGAACATTCAACATTTAAAATATCTGTCTCAACTAATATTTCCCTCTCCAATTTTCATTTATTCCAAAATAATCATTGTATTTCCATTAACAAGTTTGTAGAATTTTGTGTGAACACTTAGGATTGTGTAAAGATTGCATTTGTCCTTTACAACACTATATGGAATTTTGAATCTTAAATTGAATGGCCTTAAACATTAACCTATTATATAGTATGACTATGCTTTAGTCAATCAAAACCCTCAAACAAAATCAATCTTGTAAACTTAATTGTCCCTCTTCACCTAGTAATGGTAGAATGATTCTAAGTCGACTGTGTTCACTTGTCATCAAGGTTTGTACCAAAAATTAAACTGTGAGATTATTTAAGTTTTCAAGAAGAGTTATAATTATTTTTCAACATCATTCTACAATAAATAAACTCTCACTCCCTCCTACTGAATTATGACCAAATAGAGCTTCCAAAAACCTATAGTTTGCATCTTGACCCACTATTTTTAAAATAATAATACATTAAGAAACAATGATACTAAGACATATACTAAAGATCATTATGAATTTAAAATACTGAGACATAAAAATATTTTTATGACTTCTAATGCACTTACTCAAAGCATTTATTTTCTATATTCATCTTCATGACAATATAAACAACATATACAAAATGTTATAGGTAGAGTTTCTTTACATTTAATCTTAGTCTATCTCTACTCCACCTCTATCTCCTCTAGAGTTATCTTCTCTCCTACTCTACTACACACAACATGTATTTTTTTCTTTATATACTTCAAACATTCAAATCAACTTCCTACACATAGCCACACCATGTAGAGATGGAATTTACAAATTGTTTGTCTTTCTTGATTTACATTTTGTGCATTGCTTATACATTATAAGACTACTAATACCCAATGCTAAGACTATCTAGTAACTCAATACAAACATTCAACTATTGAAAATACCCATGGTGGGGGAAGAGCTGAAGGCTCAAACATAATTTGTCAATTTCAATAACACACTTTTATTAATCCAAAATATTTCAATATATAATAATATTTTATTAATATTTAGTCTATAATAGGTTAATTTTTATAACATTTAACAACTAACATCCCTCACATCTCTCTCTGTCCTATATTAGTGCATGGTTTAAACAATGCACTAATAATATAAGCTAATATAGGTGTATATTAATACCTTTATTTTCTATCATTATGATCTAACTTAAATAATCCCAACATTATATTTATTCTCACATGTTAGGACTCATTCCTAACATTCCCCCCCTTATTTTTAACATGGGGAAAGAAACTCTAATGTTGGTTTCAATCGATATTGCATTCGATTACAAATATGTGATTTTATTTTACATTGAAAACTCATTTTATTAAAAGTTGTCTTTTAAGACTTATTTGATGACTTGTAAATTATTTTTAAAAAGAATCAACTCACAAACGACTCTAGACTATCATGACAAAAGAATTTTGACATAAAAAAATGACTATTGACTAATGACTCAATATTAACTATATCTAAACATTAATAATTAGATAACAAAAAAATTTAAAAAATATAATAAAAAATTAATTAAAAAAACTTAAAACTTAATCATAACTAAACCACATAAAAAAATCAAAACCATGAAATATTAAAAATACTATTAATCCTAATACCAAATCTAAACTATATACACATATGACTTCATGAACTATGACTCATCTTAAATGATAATTAAATAAGGCCTAAAATTTTGTAACAATACTTAAAATTAATAAATAAAAAACCTAATACTACATGATTTTTACTAAAACAACAACAACAAAAAAAAAAACATTAAATATTAAAAATAAAAAATCAATAAAAATATTATTACATAAAAACAATCAAAACTCTAAAAAAACCCTAAACTTTAACTTTTTGTTTTCATTCCCATTGGGAACATGGGTGCAACTGGTGGAGATGGATCTCATTGTGGAAAGAGGAGTTGTGGATTTGAATGATGATTTGAAGAGGAGCCACTGCTTGGGTTGAGTAGGATCTATGTTGAAGGAGGACAGAATTCTAGATCTGATTTCCATAAAAAAAACTCTTGGATAGTAAGATTGATGGGATTCACTATCTATTTTCTAGAGGGGCACCAAAAAGCATGGTTGTATATCTTTTTATTAGAGAATATTTAATGTTGTATGTATTGTCACTACACAACCTGTCAAATATTATAAACTCATCAATCAACCCTGATCTATTGAAAATGTCCAGGTCTACCAGTGCTATGCAACCTTCTTGATGCTTCATTTTGTGTTCAAAATGAATCTTTGAATTTTAATAAATTCTTAAAATAATTTATGGGTTTTCTTTTCCTATGAAAGATATTTCCAAAACATATTAAAATTTTTAATTCCATTAATAAATGAAAAAGACAATTTAATTTTTATGAGGCTATTTCAAACAAATTTTCTATCATTTTTTTCCTATTTTTTTTTAATACACACACAAAAAAATATGGGTGAGAAAACTACAAAAAAAGATGAATATGATGAGGCAGAGAGGAAAATGTAGATGGGTGGTGTAGTCAACAAATATGCATGTGGTCTTCATTGCACTTTGTGGACAACATGGAAGTAGGGGTGAATGGGCAAAATTGGCATTTGTACATGGACTACATTGTATATCCATTAGACCATTTTGATGTGTAAACCATTGATGGAGGGTACAAATAGGTCCATTATAACTTGATCTCATACTAGATACTAAAAATACCCCTGGTGGGGGAAGAGCCAAAGGCTCAAACATAATTTTTCAATCTCAATAACACGCTTTTATTAATAAATTTTTTTTCAATATATAACAATAGTTGATTAACTATTTAATCTATAATAGGTTAATTATTCTAAAAACTAACATCCCTTATAGGTTATTCTATAGTAATGCATGGTTGAAATAATGCCTAATAATACAAGCTAATATAGGTGTATATTAACACCTTTATTTTCTCTCAATATGTTTACACTTAAATAATCCCAAAATTATATTTATTCACACATGTTAGTAATAATTCCTAAAATAAACATCCTTGACATCACACACAACCTAAAATAACACTCTTAAGCATAGGTATATTATTCAAATTTTTAAATTTTGATTTTGGAGGGAAACTCCAAAAGAGCTAGAAACACACCATCAAATGACTTTTATTGACTCAAACACATCTACAAGGATCCTATAAGACTCTTGACACTTGTATATGATAAAAACGGTCAATTTAAACTCTTGAATACATTCATATACTGAATTATTTTGTGATTCTTTGCATCAAACTCCACTAGCAAGAAAAAAATTGAGCTCCTACTCAAATGAAAGGTTGTATTTTTTATTTCTTAACTTTTAATTCCTCTATTTCTTCTTGATTTTAATTTGACTTTGTATTTCTTATTCATCCTTGCTCAAATCTTCATGATTTATGAGACTAAGTGTCTCAATTTCTTCCTCACCCTCTTTGTTGAAGTCAATAATCAAGGAATCCTCTTCTTTGCCTCCATGTTTATTCATACCTACAAATTCAAAACTAAATTCATAAGTTAATCATAAAAATCTAGGGCAGCATTGCCTCTTCTCATACTGTCATCTTTCTTAGTGTTTCTTCTTCAACCTATATATAATCTTATTGATTCAATGTCCTCATTAGTTATAGCTCAACTACTATGATGGATTCCTCATCTCTTATGAGGTTCAAATCCTCTGATCCTTGCATGATTGGCTTCCACATTAGTGCTTTTGCTTCAGTATAATATACCACTTCTTGATCTACAAATTTTTGGTCTTCAATTGGTTCCAATTAAGACACCTCATTTCACTACAATTCAGATTCTACAAGCACTTCATTTGGTGTTTCATTTTCATATTATTCTTATACCACTTCATATGCCCTTTCTTGCATATCAAACACTCTAATTGGTGATTCAACTTATCTATTTCCTTCCATGAGTCCATTCAATAACTCAATTGTTTCTTTATATAAAACATCTTCATCAATTATCATATCAACATATTCATCAAAAATAGTATTACAATCAGTACCTTATTATCCTTTGATCTCTTCAAATCTTCCTCGGCTCAAATATGATTCTTATATGCCTATGATGAGACATTGTGCTCCTTCACTCTCACTTGCTCCTTCACCAAGATTTTCATCATCTTCAGGGTAACATATCATTGTATCTCTATATTTAACTATCCAATCATGTTCTTCTTCAACTTTAGCATGTTGTCCATGCTTCTTCTCCTGTATACTTTCAAGTTTCATGTCGTTAAAATGGACTTCTTCTTCATTTTTATCTATACATGCATGCATACATGAAAAAACATAGTCAAGTTTAAAAACATGAGGTTTGATTGCCTCTTTGCCTTTTTCTTTAGTCTACTTTGCCAATATCTATAATTGTTTCTCAATCTTCAAACTTCTTGTTGTCTTCTCTTATTTTCTATTATTTCTTTGAAATGCCACTTCATTGTTTTCTTAATTCTCACAAAGAATCCTTGCCTATATTCTTTCAATATCTTCATTAAAATTTCCATTCGTGCTAATATTATTCCAATCTCAGCAATTTATTTATCTTAATTCATCTCTTTAGTCTTCACTTCTTCTCTCACTTTTTGGTGGCATCTTTCCTACATTAAGCCCTTCATCTTTTTTTTCTCACTTTTCTCTTTACTCTATATTTTATTATCTTAGGTCTCAATTGGACCTACTTATTATTAATCTTAGCCTACTATCAGGAATAAGTGATTAAAATTAATTAATTAATTATGAAATAATATGCAACATGAAAATCATTCCTCAGAATCACAGTAGCATTGACATATGGAAGAAAAATTTAGATCTAAGAAAAAATATGCACATAACAACGATATAACATGGTTCACCCAATGTGGGATACATCCACCAAGAAGATCTCAATAATATTATAAACAAGATTAAAAATAGCTCTAAACAATAAACCTCTCACAAAGATAATTTTGTTCAACCTGAATTCACATGAGAATTCTCGAGATGTAAAGCTACACCTTAAAACCAATCACACTGACCATAAAGAGAATACAAAGCTCAAAACTCAATGCAAACACAATGAATAATGTGTTACCCCTCTCCCTTATTTATACTTTTCAAAATACCTTGAAAAATGTGCCATAACCATAAGGATAACCATATCCCCACAAAATAAGGCACAAAATAAGGGAGGTTTCAACCACATAATCATTTGATTCTCTCAACACCTTTAAATCATACGCACTTGCCAAAAATGTGCCACAAAAAAAGGGAAGTGGTTAAAATTCATCCCACCATTGTAAAAGGTAAATATTTCATGTTAAAATTATCTTGGTAATTTTATTTTTACCTTTGGGGTGTTAAAATGAACTCCACATTAAACAATCTTCCACTTGGAGTTTGTTTCCCCATGAACAAAATTTAATACTCTTCCATGATCTTCAAGAAGACCAACCAAAGATGAACATAACCTCAACTTCTCCATTGTGACTACCCTAGTCATCATATCTATAGGATTTTGGCTCATATGTATCTTCTCTAGCTTCACCATGTTTTCCTCTAAAGCTATATTGATGAAATGATATCACAACTATATGTGCTTCATCCTCAAGTGGAAAGTAGAGTTCTTCGCTAAAATGTATAACACTCTGACTATCACTATGTAGTCCCCCAACTTCCTACTTATGCCTCAACTCATGAAGTAACTATTGTAACCAAATCATCTCCTTACTAGCCTCTATAATAGCAACATACTTAGCTTCTATATATGATAATTCCAACTAACTATTGTATCCCTGATAGTAAATACATAACCTATCATACTCCTATTATCAACATCCCTAGCCATATCTGAGTCCACATAACCATACAAAGTGGTATCTGATCTACCAAAACATAATGTCATACCCATGGTTCCTCACAAATATCAAAGAATCAATTTCACTACTTACTAGTGCTCATAACTTGGATTAATCATGTACCTACTTACTACTCCCACTACATGGTGAATATCAAGACTAGTATAGACCATAGAATACATCAGGATAACAACCACTGATGAGTAAGTTACCTTGGATGTCTTTAGCTTTTCTTCTTCTATCTTAGGACACTACTCCTTTGATCAACTGAAATGACCTGCCAAAGGAGTCCCAACTAGCTTAGCATCCTACATACTAAACCTCTCCAAAAATTTCTTCATGTACTCTTCTTGGGATACGATCAAATTTTTATCCTTCTTATCTCAAGTTATCCTCATACCAAGGAATTGCTTTGCTACACTTAAATCCTTCATATAAAAGGAATCACCAAGCTGCTTCTTGAGTACTTGAATCTATTGCATGTTCTTTCCTACAACTAACATGTCATCTACATACAAGCATAGGATAATATAATTACCATCCTCAAATCTCTTCACATACACACAATGGTTAGAATGACACTTGAAGTAACCTTGTTCCAACATAAAACTATCAAACTTTTTATACCATTGTCATGGAGCTTGTTTAAGGCCATACAAGCTCTTTTTTAGTTTTCACACCAATTTCTCCATTCCTTTGACCTCATAACCCTTTGGTTATTCCATATATGATTCCTCCTCCAAATCACCAAGAAGTAATGCAGTCTTCACATCTAATTGTTCTAAATGCAAATCCTCTACTGCAACTATACCAAGAATAGTTCTAATAGAAGTCATTTTAACAATAAGAGAAAAAATCTCATGAAATCAATACCTTTTGTCTTTGCAAACCCCTTGACCACTAACCAGGCCTTGTACCTTTTCCTTCCTCCATCCTCTTCTTTGATTTTGTATACCCACTTATTTTGTGATTATCTCTTTCCCTTGGGTAGCTTCACTGAATCCCACATCTAGTTCTCCATGAGAGAACTATGTTCTTATTCCATGGATTGCTCCCACTTCTTCCTAACATTTGCCTGCATTACTTCCTCAAAATATTCTGGTTCTCCACTATCATTAAGATAAAAAATAACTCAAAGATGGGGGAAAATGTTTAGGAACTTTTCTTATCTTAAGAGACCTTTTTACTATAGGAGTTTGGGGTTCTTATGTAGGAGGTTATTAAACTGTCTCCTTGGACACTTTACCATTCATAATATCATTGAACACTATGTACTTTTTTGTTTTTGTTCTTGAAACTGATCCCTATACATTATTTTTTCTTTAAATACAACATCCTTGGACTAGAATATTTTCTTGTCTCTAAGACTCCAAACTTAGAAACCAAATTCATCCTCACCATAACCAATAAAGGTGAATCTCTCAAACTTAGCCTCTAACTTGGACCTATCCTTCTTGGGAACATGAACCAATGCTTCACATCTAAAGATCTTAAGAAAATAATAATTAACTTTCTTACTAGACCAAGCTTCCTCAGGTATGCCTCCATCCAAAGGTACTAAAGGTCCTCTATTAATTAGATATACCACTATGCTAACTACTTGTACCTAAAACACTAGGGGCAGCCTTGCATGCTACCTCATGCTCTTATCATGCTCCATGATTATCTTGTTCATCCTCTCTCACACTCTATTCTCCTGTGGTATCCTTAGAACCATTATTTCCCTATGAATTCCATTATGTGAACAATAATCATCAAATGCTTTGCTACAATAATCACCTCCATTATCTGACCTAAGATATTCAAACTTGAGACCTATTTCATTCTCAACTAAATATTTCCATCTCTTGAATGTTTCAAACACATCATATTTCTTCTTAATGTAATAAACCCAAAATTTCCTAGTTGCATAATCATAAATGTAACGTAATAATTTAAACCACCAATAGAAGATACCTGAGCTATCCCCCATACATCCAAGTGAACCAAATCCAACTTATTATCCTTATTTTTAGGTCTAACCCTTAATAACTTAATTTTCTTATGATTACCATACACATAATCATCACAGAAGTCCAAATCAACCTATTTAAATCTGGGAAACTTGTCTTTCAAGATCTCCATGCCCTTTTAGCTCATATGACTGAGCCTATAGTGCCATAAAGTTGCATCTCCATGTGCAACATCTAAATTATAGTGATCAACACTATTATTTAAATACAAAGTGCCAATTTTCTTACCTTTCACAACCATAAGATCAACCTTGTTAACTTTCCAAGAGTCTACTAAAAACATCACTGAATAACCCTCACTATATAATTATCCTACTAAAATTAAATTCTACTTTAACTATGGGACATGTATGACATCCTTTAGTATCCATGTGTTCCCATTATGCATATTCACTTGAACACAACCTTTCCCTACTATACTACATGGTTCATCATCACCAAGATAAACATGTCTAAAATCTCTTTGAACATAATCCATAAAATGATGCCTATGTGGGGTGGCATGAAAAGAAGCCCCTAAATCTAATACCTAAGATTAAAAAATATTATCCAAGGAAAGAATTAAAGCATCTTGACTAACATTACATGTTTTCATATTTACCTTCTTGGTCTCCTCATGTTTGGTCTTCTTGTCCTGAAGTTCCCAACATTCCTTCTTTGTGTGTCCACTTTTCCCACAATGCCAACACACCATCTTAGTTTTAGATTTAGATATTCCTTGACCCTTTGACTTTATATGGTTTTATTTTCTTCTTTCCTTTTGTCTCCCTCTAGTCTCCACCATCAAATCATTCCCTGAAGATGATTCCCCGATGATCTTCCTTCACATTTCCATGTTAAGAATCACGCATATAACATCCTCAAACTTTAAACTTCCCTTAGTAGGGACACCATTAATCACATCCATAACCAAGCTATCCCAACTTTTGGTAAGGATCACAAATTCAATAAATGCTTAACTTCATCTTCAAATTTAATACCAACAAAAGTTAGCATACTCACAACCATATTAAAATTATTTAAATGATCAATTACAGAACCATTTTTAGACATTTTCATATTAAATAACCTTTTCATCAAAAATATTTTATTATAGGTAGAGGGTTTTTCATATAACTCCCCTAATTTATTCATCAAACCAAATGTAGTCATCTCCTCTAAAATATTAAAAGCAACCAAAGATGCAAGGCACAACCATATGGCTCCCACTGCTTTCTTATCGAGTAAATTCCAATCTACCTGATTCATACCTGAAGGTTGTCCTATTTCCCCATCAAAGAGATATTAATATCATTTTGAAACAAGTAATCTTACATTTACATCTTCCACAATCTAAAATTATACCCATTTAATTTTTCAACTCTAGATCTACCATTATCTGCCATAGTTCCCCCTCAAGTTAATATCTTTCCTTGTAATTCACCACTTTAGCAAAACCACTAAAGTTAGCTATGATACAAATTTTTAGGAATAAGTGATTAAAATTAATTATGTAATAATATGCAACATGGAAATCATTCCTTAGAATCATAGTAGTAGAGACATATGGAAGAAAAATTTAGATCTAAGCAAAAATATGCACATAACACCGATATAATGTGGTTCATCTAATGTGGGCTACATCCACCATGAGGATCTCAATAATAATATAAACAAGAAACCTCTCATAGAGATAATTTTCTCCAGACCAAATTCACACTAGAATTCTCGAGATGCAAAGCTACACCTCAAAATTGATCACACTGACTGCAGAGCTCAAAACTCAATGTAAATGACAATGAATAATGTGTCACCCCTCTCCCTTATTTATACTTTTCAAAATCCCTTAAAAAATGTGCCATAACCATAAGGATAACCATATCCCCACAAAATAAGGCACAATATAAGGGAGGTTTCAACCACATAATCCCCCAATTCTCTCAACACCTTTAAATCATACCCACTTCCCAAAAACATGCCATAAAAAAGGGAAGTGGTTAAAATTCATCCCACCATTGTAAAAGGTAAATATTTCATGTTAAAATTGTCTTAGTAATTTTATTTTTACCTTAGGGGTGTTAAAACAAACTCCACATTTAACACCTACTTGCCTCTTAAGACCTCACTTGGGTCTCTTTTCCTTCTAGTCCTTTACCTAGGACTGCTCTATTCTTCTCTAAGCTCTCTTTAAGCTTGTTATTGAGCTTTGCTATCTCTTTTTCACTTTCTAAGCCTCTATGGATTTAAGTATTTTTCCACTCTCACTTATGAAATCTTAATTAGTAAACTTAAACAACAACCTTTACCTCAAAAAACATAAACCAATCGAAGATCTTACCTACTATGATACCACTCTCACTTGCAGAGGAAATCAACTCAATTGATGTAGATGCATACATACACATACCTAATATATTCTTATAGCTCTGATATTTTGTTTGGTTATCTTCTTTGATCTTTGAATACTTGATTTCTATAGATCCTAAATGCTCTTTACTATTTTATTGATTGACTTGGCTAGGCTAGGCTCATAACTTTTCTTAATTGCATAAACTTATTTTCCTATCTTGAATCATATCACCCTTCATCTTTATCATCTACCTCTATATTCTATTTTCTTCATAAAATTATCTCTACATGCCCATCTATCTTTGACTTCTTACCAATCACCTTACTTTTGCTTGCTCTTCACTAGGCGTATCTTAGGCTTAATTCACTTGATCAAAGTTTCTAGTTATAAGCATTCTAGTTTTGTATATTCTACAATAACTACACTACTTCAGACATTGGAACCTTCTCCTTGACAAGGTCTAAGTAATTTTCATACTAAAAATTTCTAATTAGAATCTCATATGGTATCTCAAAAGGAGGAAATCCTTATTCCCTATACTATTTTTGAGTGATAGATTTTAGATACACAGGGTCTATAGGTTGTGTATTTACCATATTCACATTAAACATTGGTTTCTCCTTTCTATGATACTCTAGGACTAGACAATCCTCTATATGGTGATGCCCAAATACATTGTGGTAAACACAATATATTTTTATACGTGGATTGTATGAATAATTTTGTGTGATGTTGTTTACTTCACCACACATAGAAAATAAGAGCTTATCTACCATGTATATTGTCTTGTCCATGATTTTGATTTCCTCCCTGGTATCCTCCTCTATATACTTTGTTTTACCCTCCATGTGTATGTGTACAACCTAACTCCTATTATTTTTGTATGTCATATCCCCCATATTATCTTTTAGGGGAATTTGTATTTCATATAGTATGTTATGGTAGAGACAAATAACTCCAAGACACTTGGGGATGGAGGTGTCTATTTAGCCTAGCATTGAGGTGACTATGATGTTTATCCTAGGAGACCTTATGGTTGATATTGAGGAGATTTTATCATTTAATACTATGGATATTAAGGCATCCATCCAGGAGTAGCCTACATTACTAAGGTCATCTCTATATACAAACCTAGAATCCCTAGTTTCATAGCTGGAATATGTTTTGTAGTAACTCCAAAGACATTTCTAGTGATGTCCTCCATCTCTTAAAGTGATCTATAATTTTTATAATTATGATTATGGGATTTTAAAAAAATAAAACACATATTATGTGATTATTATATGTATTTATGAATTAAATGACATTTTATAGTGGTATACCCCACTATGCGATAGTTCTCAAAAATCTTCATCATTTTGATTTTTGGATAATCATTGTTGTGGTGTCCTTACTACACTTCATGAACCATATATAAAGTTTGGGTGATATTTGCTTATCCTTCATATAATAACATATATCTTAGAATCTATATTTACATTAGGTTGTGAACTTTCCCCATTTCCCTCTATTTATTCAACTCAAATTGTACTTGATCAACCATTAGTTTTATTGAATAACTACATTTGTGTGATAGTAAACTAGATCCTAGGACACATATCTTATAAAAACCACACAACTACATTTGTATAAAATGGAAATTCACTTAGTTTATAACATTTAAGAATTTATGATCATAATCCTAGATTGATTCTCCACTTTTCTATCAAATCTCCTTCAGAGCTTGAATAGTTTAGCTTTGGCAACTCTACGTATTAAATTCATTTATCAATTTATTCTTGACATATTACAAATCCATTACATTAGGGTTTTTTATCTATAAATTATATGGGTTGACCTATCATATCTCTTATAAGTTCACACTTCTTTGCATCATTAGTAGCAACACATTTATCCTACCATTTCATTTTGTAGGTTAACCAATATTGTTCAGGATCAGTAGAACCATCATAAGGTGTCAAATTATAATAATTCCTAGATTGAAATCCATGTTTTCTAGTATTTCTCCTATAACAACTATTTTATTTGGATTGGACTTTACTATATTCTTAGGATTCGATGTAGCTATCTTTGAAGTACCAAATTATGAATTTCTACACTTAACTTTCTAAATTTAACTTTAAAATTGTC
>JARHVA010000255.1:1080000-1432500 GCA_037957365.1 Torreya grandis | reverse complement strand
TGAACACTATGTTTGTCTTGGGAACATCACATTATTTTGGGAATTGACTATTGTGATACAACCAAGTATAAAAGCACTTGAGTTGAATTATATTCTTAAGAATATGAGGCAAGGAAAGTTTGTATGCTGCTGAAAATTAATTTTTGAATTTTATAACTTATTAATTTCATTATTATGACTCCAATCTGATGTTAATGACTATTGGAATAAGTTGTATTTGGTAACTAGCCTATTCTTGTACATAGTGGTTAGTCATGTTTATGTTTTGAACTATGGATTGCCCCTAACATGGGTAAGAGTGATCTAGTGTTGGAAATAGACTATTGTTCTCTTTTTAGTTCTAAATTTTAATATGTATTTGGCTATAGGAAGTGGTGTATTGCAGTTAACTAGGGGCTATTAGATGTTGTAAAGTGACATTAAGGTGTAAATTTAGCATAGATCTATTTTAAATAATTTTGGGTGCAGTTTATTTACATAAATGATTTTTATTTTTGTGTAATGGTGATATTTGGGATTTTAATTCATTCCCCCACAAGTGTAAAGGAGTGTAATACTTTTTCTCCTATACTCATTAAAATCAAGTGTTGTACCACTTATGGAGATCAATGGAAATGGATGTATGTTTAATTACTCCACATAAGTTGTGTTGAAGGCTTACTATTTTAGTTATGAATGCTTGATGAGAAAAGGAATATGCAAGTTAGTGTTACAAGTATGAATGTTGTGATGCATGTAAAATTTTAAGCTATGAATTCCTTGAATTTAAATAAAGGCCTATAGACATATGATGGAGTTAGTCAGGAAAAGCCAATACAATAATTTAGCAAAGGCAATTGCATAAATTAATTATGGTTAACATAATCTTGGATTTTTAAAAGATGTGATCTATTTCAATAAGTCCAAATAGCCCTCATAGATAATAAATCAAATGACAAGGGGGAAGAATTGTAAGGGATAAAACCCTATTTCTTGACTTGTGAGATGATTTATTTGTGTTCATATAAACAAATTAATTATCACTTAATTAATGGTGATCACATGATGGAGGCTCACTTGTGTGATGTCATCTATCTTTTATGAGAACCATTATGTACCATTCTAATACAAAGAGTAAATTATTTTTGAGTGATGTAGCCTAGCTCAAATTGTGTTAAATGTTAAGTGGAAGAGTATGGTGCAATGATCCCCTAAATTTTTAAGATCATGGTATAATGATCTAAATGGATAACACCATTGTGGATTCCTTGCTTATGTAAATTTTAATGAATCAAGTCATCCTTTAATCTAATACATTCTTATGGATGTTATGTGTGTAAATTTTTCATTGCTAACCCTAGATATGGTAAAATCCCTTAATTATATAGCAGTATGATAATTCTTTAGCATTATAAATATTGACTTGTTTGAATGAAATGCTATGTTTTCCTAATTATGAGTGTAATGAGATTAGTTTGTGAATAACTAGAAACTTTTTATCAGTGTTAATGTCCCCAAAAATGTAAATATTTTTTGATGTTCTATGTACTTAATATAAAATTTCAAGTATCCTAAATGTGAGAAATAGTGTTTTCTACCTTAGCTGCTAACTAAAATTCCATAGATGTGACTCTCTTAGGTATGATAAGGACACCTGGGTGGTCTTATTGGGAATTTGTTTATCCCCATATAGTTTAGAGATTATTTTTATAGACTACATATCTATATGCCCCAAACTGCATGTGGATTTCATGGGCTAATAATATTCCCCATAGAATCTTCTAGGAATAATTACCCCAATTAAAGGTTACATGTATGTAAAATTGGTTATGGGATTATGGGTGTATTATGATAAACCAAAATGTGTGTAATGGATCCTATTTATAATTTTGTTTTGCACTCTTAATGAAATGATGCTCAAAATGTTTTTGGGGTTCATTTTTATTATGGTATAAAGATATATTATACTTATGTAATGATTTTATCCTCAAATGTGAGATAATTTATGACCTTCATGTAGTTCCAATAGGGGGCACTCAATATTTTTGAATACCTATCATAAAATCAAGTAAGCTTTATTTTGGGAAGGACTTAATGGGATATATAAAAAAAACTGATATAATGAATTCTTTGTCAATAAAACAAAGTTGAAACAATTAAGAAACCATGTCTTCTACAACCTTTATCCATCCCTAGCTAGAGGTTGGAGGAGGCTTCCATGTATTTCATTATAGGGTTGCCAAGGTCTGAAGGTAAAATTTTCATCATGGTAGTTGCATATAGGCTCAAAAAATATGCTCATTATTTTTTCCTTATCACAACGACTTTTATCCAGTATATTAGTTGCTACTTTTCTCAATATAGTTCAAAATATGCATTGTACTCCCAAAATGATTGTCAGTTATCATGTTCCCATCTTCACTAGTAAATTTTAAACTAATTTTTTCACATGTTTGGGTACTCAGTTGGCTCATAGCTCATCATATCATCCTTAATCTAATGGTTGAAAATAAAGGTGGTCAATAAATTATTACAAGGTTATCTTATTTGTATTTCATCAGATAAATAGGGATAGTGGGTTCATTGGCTACCACTAGTACACTGGTGGTATAATCCTTCCTTTCATGTCAAAATGTCTCTATTTATGACACTTTATGGTTATTGTCACCCATCAATCATTTAATCCTTGAAAGTGTAGCCTAAGGTTTGAGCTATTTAGGAACACATTCAACATCAATACGAGGTATTAGATAGTTTGAGATCAAATTTAGCAATGGTATATAATCAAATGAAGCAGTAGGCAGATCAACACCATAGTGAGAGGAATTTTGATATAGGTGATTTGGTTTTTGCGTGCTAGTAACCATATAAGAAGATGTATTTGAAGCAATATAAAAGGATAAAAAACTTTATCTTAAGTATTATGGCCCTTATCATATCCTATAGAAACTTAACATTATGGCATATAAGTTAGAGATACCCCCATCCATTCACATACATCCTATATTTCATGTATATTTATTAAATAAGGCAATTGGATAGAGAGTTTCTACTCAAACTGACTTAATCTAACTAGATGAATAAGGTAGTCATTTTGGAACCTAAGGAGATCCTTCACACACACACTCAAAGGCTACAAACAAGAGAGTTTAAGGATAATTTGATCAAGTGAAAGAGTTTGAATTATGAATATGAAACATGGAAGGATGAATATTTCTTACAATAACATCCAAATTTGATTCAATTTTAAAATAAACATTGTTTTAAAGTGGAGGGGCATGTTACACCCTTATCCTATAGTGTGTCTATGGATAGGTGTGGGTGAATTCTTGTGGTTTACATACCTTTCATATTATATTTTTGAAATTATCTATGTTATTAATAAGTTTGGTCTATGAAATAACCATGACAAAGTAGATCATATGTAGGAGGTAGTGGTTAGTATTTGATCATCATATTGTGAATTTTGCTCATATTACATTATTATGGAGGTTACCCCCTCGAAGTGGCTCACTAATATTTATCAAGTATTCTTCTTTGACATTAATTATTGTTGTGGATCTGCTTATTCTATTCTTAATTATATGATATATTATTTCATTCTTAAAAAATATCTGAGTAATTTTATTACACTCATACAATTCTTAGTTATATAAAATGTGTAACATCTCAATTTATCATAAATTAAAGGTTGAGGATAATATTTATAGTTTTCCCCACCAACCTATTAATGATAGATGGATCTAGCTAGACTTATTTTATAAATTTATAGAAGATACCATATATATTACAATAGATGCTCAATTTATTCCATTATAACTAGTTAACACATGTCTTATAACCTGATTTGACACCTATACTTTTCCACACCATTTGCTTATACACAACATTTTAATCTATATATTGTATGGAAGCTCTATGCACATGTAATTTTGCATAACATTATAGACTCCTTTGACTTCTACACATAAAACCTAATATATTTGTGCATATTTTGTAAAAACTTGTTCATACCCTGTGTGATCCATATACTAAGTCAAAATATTCATTTTATATCTCTACATGTAATCATGGTGCCAACATTACTCCATATGTAAACACTTATATGTTATGGCATATCTTCCATACCAATACCTCTCATTCCCATCACCACTTTCATTTGATTATGCCTCCTACACAACTATTAACTAAATTTCCTCTACTTGTAATTTTTTTAACTCTTCCTATCCTTGTGCAGTTACTTGTGTTTACATCCTTCTCCCTCAACCCATCTAACTACATGAGATTCTTGGAATCTATATTTTATTTCTTATCTATTTATTAAAACTAAAGTTTGAATCCAAATGTATATAAAATTTAAAATTCAATAATATAAAATAATATCCCAATAATAAAATAATAGTATTTAAATAGTAAAATATAATAATATAAAATAATATCTCAATAATAAAATAAATTTTAAAAATAGCTAAATAGGTAAATCAAATAAAACAAATATGTGTGTCATTACAATATATAACAACCTAAAATCAACAAAAATGTGAATTTAATAAGTAATATATTTAACAAAAATGATATATTTTATGTGATATGATTTTGAGATTTAGCTACGTAATTTCGTATCAGATTACATTGACTCATATTTCATGAGTAGTGGTTCTCAAGAACTCATATCTCATGAGTATGAATGGTCCACTTAGCACTCATTGAATCTAGATGATATTCACATGGTTGAAGCATCAAGAGTTCCCCAAGAAAAACATAAATTTAAGAAAAAATGAAATTAAAAGAATCAATTATATTTACATAAAATAAATATTTTATTACCTTCAAACAAAAAAATACAACTCAATAAATTGTAAAATCAATTATAAAAAATATAAATGTGCTATCAATGTTATATACCTTTCATGAGCTCCCAAACCCAAATTTGACAAACATGGACAAATATTTAATAAAACATTGAATATGTTATGAAAACCAATTGGAAAAGTGATACCACATACCCGCACCACAATAAAAGAGCAAAGAAGATGTTGGAAGTAAAATAAATAATAGCGTAAGATTCTTTTCATACATAAACAAACTAAATCTACTCTCTTGGATTTTAAGTTTTTACCAAAGGAGGCATTCAAACCAATATTAAACTTCCTCTCAAAAATCTATATCCCATATATAAGTTAAAAATATTGATGTGAGCATAGAAATAAAAATAAATAAAACCCATGAATAAAAAAACAAGACAATGTTTTTTATATACACAATCCAAAATAACAACTAAATAGTTTCAAGCATAAAGAACTTTATCAGTTCAACAAGATGGGGGTACAACTCAATTTAATGTCTAAAACAATAATTTTTCACCAATGGATGTATTTAATGTAGTATTAAATTATGTCTCAAGAATTTATATATCGTATACAAGATCAAACTATTGATACCACTAGTGAAATTTTAAAAAAAAAGCATGCTAGGAAATCTAAATAAAAAAATGTGTTGACATCCCTCTATCAAAATAAAAATCAAAGCAACCATGGAAAATAAAATTATCAATACAAATGGATGCTTTGCATATAAACAAACCAATTAAATATGCTCTTTTCAACTACAACATTTCACCAACAAGGGTATTCAAACCAATATTAAACTTTCTCTTAGAATTAAAAATAGCAAAGCGGTACAACAAAAAAAAATTTATATGCATAGAAAATAAAATCTACATATTTTTAGAAACAAATAACTTCATCAGTTCAAATAGAACACAATATAAGTTTAAACTATGGAAAATAACATATAAATAAAAAAATCAAATCCATAAAACAAAAAAAATGCTTTTTAAATATGTTTTCTTGGACTGCAACATTTTGCTAACGATGGTATTCAAAAGATTATTAAACTTTCTCTTAGAATTAAAAATAGCAGAGTGGTACAACAAAAGGTTTTTTTGTAGACATACAAAATAAAAGCTACATATTTTTAGGAACAAATAACTTTAACAGTTTAAATAGAATGCAACACAAGTTTAAACTATGGACATCAATGTCGAAATTAAAAAAAATCAAAACCATAAAACAAAAACAATGTTTTTTATATACACAAACCAAAATAAAAAATACATAGTAATAATGCAAATAAATTTACCAATTCAACAATATGTGGGACCAAATCAAATGCTCTCTAAAACTACAAGTTCCACCAACAGATGTATTTAATGAAATATTAAACTTCATCACTAGAATTGATATCACATATATAAGCTCAAACTATTGATGCTACTAGCAAAATAAGAAAATCCATGCAATGAAAATGAACTCAAAAAAATGAATCCAAATCCATGTATCAAAAAAAAAAACCAAAGCAAACATGGAAAATAAAATAATAAATACAATGAGATACTTTTCATATGCACAAACAAATTGAGTCAAGCTTCATCTCATAATTAAAAAAACAAAGTAGTACACAAAAAAAATTAATATACATGAATCAAACTAAAAATTACATATTTACAGGTGCAAATAGAACTTTACCAATTCAACAATATACAGGTCCAACTCAATTTGCTCTTCAAAATTGTAAATAAAAAAAATCAGTACTCATATTATTAAAAATAAATTATTTTAATATATGCAAACCAAGAATGTTATTACATGTAAATATTTAAATTTTGGTATATAATTTGTTTTATGCATTGTGTGTATTTGATTTAAGAGTTATATTATAAAATATTCTAGGTATTTGCATTGTTTTGTATATCCTTAAACATATTTTTAATATATGGAAAATGTAAAGTATAGATATGGAAAATGCAAAGTATAGACTTGTTAGGACCATTTTTATTTAGTTCCAGTTATGTGTCTATCTATCATTAGAATATTCATATTTTTTAAATTGGTATGTAGGCTAGATCTGTTGTCTATAAAAAAATATACATATTTATGACTAGAAAAGGAAGATTAGGGGTAATTTTTTATAAGATAAACCTTTTTGGTTATATATATATATATATATATATGTGTGGATGGAAGATCAGAGGTAATTTGTTATAAGATTAACCTTTTTGGTTATATCGTGTTTTTTTTAAATTATAGATTATGTTTTTTAGTTTTGTGTTTCAGCTTGAGCATGTAAATTTGTTGTTGTTGTGTTGCTAAGCTATATTTAATTCTAAGAGGAGGTTTAATATTTGTTTGAATGTCTCCATGAGCAAAAATTTACAATCTGGGGGTACATATTTAGTTGTTTTGTGCAAATGAAAAACATTTTGATGTGCTTGTAATTTGAAAATATTTAAGTCAAATTCAAAATATTACAAGGGTAATGCAAAAAATAAAATATAATTAAGAGAAAAATGATCTTAACTAGTCATTGTTTTATGTTATTGGACAATCAAGTTCTTTAAATTTATGATTTTTTTTAATTATATATATATATATATATATATATATATATATATATATATATATATATATATATATATATAATTAAAAAAAATCATAAATTTAAAGAACTTGATTGTCCAATAACATAAAACAATGACTAGTTAAGATCATTTTTCTCTTAATTATATTTTATTTTTTGCATTACCCTTGTAATATTTTGAATTTGACTTAAATATTTTCAAATTACAAGCACATCAAAATGTTTTTCATTTGCACAAAACAACTAAATATGTACCCCCAGATTGTAAATTTTTGCTCATGGAGACATTCAAACAAATATTAAACCTCCTCTTAGAATTAAATATAGCTTAGCAACACAACAACAAAAAATTTACATGCACAAGCTGAAACACAAAACTAAAAAACATAATCTATAATTTTAAAAAAACGCGATATGCACTAAAAACTAGCTAAAAAAAGGAGCCCACATCTATGTATCATAAAAAAAGAGCAAACATGAAAAATAATCTCACCAACACAATAATATGGTTTTTGTACTCTCAAACCAAAATAGAAACTATGCATCCATAGCCACAAAGACCATTCAATTTTATCTCTTAGATTATAAGATTTTAATAATAAAGGTTTCCAAATGTAATATTAAACTTCCTCTCATAAATTACTATCTCATATATAAGATTAAATTATTAATGGCATTGTCCATCCATTTTACAATCACATCACACCAAGATCTACATCCATAGACATAAAATAATATCAAGTGTGTATCACCAAAGGAATACTGGCATCCATTAAAATATTGTTGATGTGATTTTAAATTGCACAATTCTATATCTACCAACCCATTATGAATATTCATTTTCAAAACTAAAACATCTATGAGGCATATTCACTGAAGCATCCTTTCCCTTCCATTTGTTAGCACCAATAACATGCATGCAATAATAGTATGAAAAATCGATCATCTTATATTGGCAAGTTTAAATAATGACTATTAATGGGGTATGGCCATGAAAGGATTTTTCCCCTGAGAAACACCAATTAATGTAATAAATGGGCTTATAAAAAATTGATCATCACATCAATCACATGGATCGAGAAAGTTAAGTCACTTTAATAACTAAAAAATAGTTTATTTCATGCAAAAAAATATATAGCCCATCCATTATCCAAATACTAAGGGATAAGAACATTAAAATATGGTGGCAATGGAAGATTATTTGACATATCATTCTAACCACCACAAATAGGTGTCAATCCACCATATCAAGTACTAGATCCAACCAATCATTATTATTTTCATCTTTATCTTGCTATGAATCTTATTTGGAAAGGAAAATTGCAAGGGCCAATTGATATAGTTTTACTTGCTCTTAAGTTTCCCACCCACTGGTGCCTAAGAATATATGACCAGATCCACCTCCTTTATAATTATGACTGGGTGAAATACTTCATTGTGTTGTATTATAATATGCATTGACTATCATCTAAACCCTAATTACAATAACACTTAAACAACCTCAAACATGTTGGCATATTACTTAACCCTAAGATTAAGCACTCACTTAAAGAATATAAGATAAAAATAATAATTGAATCATTTAGAATATTATGGGGACTTAAGGTAAACCTTACCATAGTGCACAAACCATAGCATAAACCTTACTCAATTTACTAACATAAATCATTAATCATTCATATACATTTTATATCATAAATCACTCAGTTTACCAAATTTACCTTAGCTGCTATATATTTTAAAAAATTAATACTTTACCCCCATCATCCATATCTAGTATTTTACATAAACAACTTACTTCAATGTTGCATTCCATCTACACACATGGGTTAGCTTTTTGGATATTAGTCATGAAATAGCCCTAATAAATGAGTTGGTGATGCCATGTATCTCTACCAAATAACTATCGACCAAATTTGACCCTAAGTCAAATTTGTCACCCCCTATAAATTTAAACTTGTCATATGGTCATTTAATATCCTATATGGTCCCTAGAGTCTTAATTTAACCTTGTTATCATGGTTTAAGGTTAGTTTGGAGAAGTTTAGGTAATTTCATATTGTGGTCATATAGTTATCTAGGGGTGTCATGGAGAGATAAGGCATGGTCATGTTGTGTCATAGGTTATTAGGGGTTTATTAATGTCATTTTATGTCTTAAAAATATTTTCATAACATTTCATGAAGTTTTCGAATGCCTAAGGTTCATTTGTTAGCTTGAAGGTGGTGAAAATGAGTGAAAAGGGTGATTTTGACTAATATTTATATGTGAAAAAGTTACCTAAATGAAAAATTAGTACCATACACCTTCCAAAGTCCTTGGATTAGTTACACAACTTCTAAAACTATCAAAAGTCAGAACAAAGTCAAATTCTTGGATTTCAATGATAGTTTGAGGAGTTAGAGGAAGTTTTATGGACTCTTGAAGACACTTGAAAGTGAAAACAACATCAAAACATCCTTTGGAGTTTTAAAAGTCAATAAAAACATTACAAGAAGTTTCAAGCTCCATAGTTGCATAATTTTCTATCTCTCCTCTATCACTCTATTCACAAGCTAGTGAAGGCAAATTTCAATTAGATGGTATAGGCCATTAAAGTTTGGAAAATTTTTGGAACCTATATGGGGTAATAATTTGTATCATTGGTATTTTTATTGGTGATCTTATCTTTATGAACAATCACTAAGTAGACAGACTAATTTTTGAGAGCTCAAAACCCCATAAGCTAAGTTTGATGTAGATTTCAGTTCAAAATGTGAATTCATGGATGCATGAAAATAGTTGGAATAGGATTTTATATGTCTATATATTCCTCACAAACATTTAACCACCTTATTGGCATGTTTGGATGTCCTTTTGACATGGAAAGTGGTTCTTGTGCACAATTTAAAGTGACTATCATACTTTTACATGTTTCTAAGTTTCCAAGGTTATATAATACATTTGAGTCACTATTAATGGTATTATAATCCCTCCACAATCCATCAATATAATTTTATCTAGTCAAATATTATGTACCAATTTCAATGGTCATTTCCTTTACTCACTTCTTGAGACTATTTTCTATGTGTTTGCATAAGCAGGGTGTTTTGAGTGTTTAAACATGTATATACAGGACTTTGAGAGTTATTTTTATCTGATAAAAGTATTTTTATTCTTTATATGCAATGATATTTGAGTTATAATAGTCATATTTGAATTTCTTAACTCTCAAAGCATAGAGTTACAAAATAGTCACCTTGCCACCTATAGGTCTACAACCCCATGGAAGTTCATGTTGTCATGTTCAAGGAAAATTTTATAACCATGTATAATGGTAATTAATTCAATATTAAATGTCATGTATCATATTATTATCTTCAAATATATTTATCTAAGTGATAGTTGAATGACAAGCTAGTAGGCCTAAAATGTGTATCTACAAGACCCTAACTATGTAAATAGTGAATATTGAGTTTGGAGATGCATTGAAAGGGATAATGGATGTGTAATTAAATGAGAAGAGACCAATACTAGTGAATATTGGCTATTATAATATATCATGCTACTATAATATGTCAATTTAAAACTAAATATAGTCAAATAGGTAGACAGTCACCTACAACTAATTAGATGTGAAAATGTGCCTTGGATAAGTAAAGATGATGGTGTTGATAATAAAGGAGACTTAATGACTTTTATAGGATCTTATACTCTCAAAAAAATATGATAGATAATTTTTAAAAATTTGGATATTGTTTTGAAGGTCTATAAATCTTATATGCAGTCAAGGTGTTCCAATTGACACTTATATCCATCCTAGTAGTTGAGATTGATCTTGAGACAGTTTTGTGATGAAGAACTAAGTTTCAAAGTTTAAAATAAATCATTAGTAATTAAACCACATTATTTATCTATTTATATCATTTGAATAGTGTTAATGTGACCCTAAATCTCTAAAACATAGTCAAGTCCCCTCAAATAACCACCTACAACAAAAAATCTTAAGACTATCTTACACAGTATTGTTAATGAAAGTATGGATTTTTAAGTATTTAAGGAAGTCCAAAGTCATTAAATAACTTGAAAAAATATTGAATGGGTTTATTATTGAAAATAGGGTTCTTCAAATACTTAGACTTGCAGACTAATTCCAAAATACATATGCATAATCAAGTAATCTCTGATAGGTTTATTTGTATGACTCAAGGTCTTTAAAACTAGATGTTTTGGTTTGTAAAATGATTTAAGGATATTAATTTAAATCAAAGTTATTAAACCATTTTATATTAAATGGGCTCTAAGTTTTAGTAGAAGAAGTGGCCAATAGGGGCCATAGGTCAATGGCATACACACAGTCCTACCTAAGACTCATAAGAGTAAAAATCTTGTTGTTTGAGAGATAATATGGATCTTAAAAGAATTTGAGGGATATTAAAGTGTTTTAAGATTATTTTATTTCATTAAATTATATCATCATAGTTTAAAACTCAAACAATAATAAAATCCCTAATGGCATACTCTGTTTAGCCCTGCATAGACCAAGTTGCATGCACATGCTCATTTATGTTGACAAACTTATTTCAGCAGTCAGTCTAAGGAGAGGTTATCAGTTGGAGTTATATTGATTATTTAAAACCTTTATTGTATGTTTAATAAACTATGCATAACTCTAAAATAACCTCATATTCATGCTTGAAAGTGAAACAAACTTGACAACCCTGCATAGTCCAAATTGCATATAGAGTCTATATAGTCAGTCAAGCCTTGAAGAGATGATGGTCAATGAAGTTAGTGGAGTGAACTAAGATGAAATTGGGTACATGATAATATGGTGAAAAAAAACATATACAAGCACTACATAGAATCTCAGAACCCTAATAGTGAGGGAAAATGGGATAATATAATCCATTAGGTTATGATAGTTAGTTTGGCTTGCAAACCATAAGCAAACAATTAAGATGTAGTAGAGTTTGATGAATAAAGGTGGTAATATGGAAATTGGTAAAGGTTAGGGGATATATCATAGACATATTTAGGTCATTTAAATTTCAAACTAAACTTAGGGAAATTGCCTACATACTTCAATCTTACTTAGCCTCACATAATGCCCAGTTATAACTCAAGAGGCTAGTTTTTATTACTTGTTATAGATCACACATGTTGAATGGGACCCTAAAATTATAAGGGAATTTTAATACCATAATTTACTTGAATTTTATGTAATTTTTTGATGGATTCATGCAACCAACTTTATGAACTATCATTAAGAGTTCAAAGCACTTTCAAGGTGCCTATGAGATCCATAAGGACCTAATGAGAGAGAAATACACTTTTATGCCTCTATATGGATTATAAAAATGTATAAAACACCTATAATATGTTCAAAAATCCCCTAATCATCATACCAAGCCAATGGTTGGTATAGTACTATACAAAACTATACAGATTAGGGCTAAAAAATATTTTTTGATATTTTGTAGGTCCATATAGTGGCTCAAAAATTCAAATTTGGCATGGAGGAGGGAGAAGATGTTTTATAAGTGAATAATATGATTATTTTTTGTTTTATATATGTTGGGATCTTGTATAATCATTTTTCACTCTCTTGACAGGGAGGCCCAGTTAGGATAAAGAAGTTGTAAAAAAAGATATCTCCACTCACTCTCAAAGCATGATATTGAACTTGGAGATATAAGGCCATATTGGGTAATAAAATATTCCTAAAATTCTCAACACCTTATGTACTTTGTTCCACACAAGGAGGTTTTCATTATTTTAGGGCTACAAAGAATGATTCCTATTTGAGGCTTTTGGTAAAGAATGATTTATTGGGGCTAGTTTTAGGCCTCAAAATAGATTTTTTAGGTAAAATATGGTATTAATAGGCCATCCATGAATTTTTTGTGATTTAAATAAGACAAATACAATTTTTGACAATTGTGTGCAAAATAGGCCTAAGGAGATGAAAAGACCTCTAGGCACCTTTCAAGAGAAAGAGGTGATGTGTCAAAGAGAACCTATTGGGGTCAGTTGAAAGGTGTCAAGAGAATATTAAAGAGTTAATAGAAACTAATTTTACCATCAAGAAAGTCACTTGTCCTTCAACATGTCAAGAAGAAGAGAAGTTTCAAGAAGCGAGTCAAGGTGTCAAACAAGATTTTCAACTCCCACACCACTTAGAGAGTTGCAGCATATTGAAAGGAGATACACATTTCATCCTAGACCTATTGAGGTAGTTCCCTAACTCCTCTTATTTTTAACTCACATTGACACTTGTCTACTCTCTCTCCCATTCTCCCTTCTTCTCTTCTCTCTCACTTGTGTTATATATTAAGCCACTTTTGGCTAAGTTTTTATCCTCCACCTAAGTATGGTAAATCCCTTCTCATTTTCATCCTTTTAGAAATAAATAATGATCTATTTTACCTTTTCCATGAGTTTATTTAATCTGTTTGTTAACAAGTTGATCTTGCTAAGTGATAGATTATCTTCCTTAGCATGTTGTCCTTGTTTGCATTCATATTAAAATTTGAAAGTTTATTATAGGTCTCATGAAGTCTTATAATGAAGTTTTCATGGGTTTTAGTGTGTTTTTTCCATGAGTTTCATGTCATGACCTTGGGTTTAGTCCTCCTAGCTCAAGATTCCTTCACAAACCTCCATGAGAAATACTAATGCAAAGGGTAGATTTGGATTAGTGTATGTGTAGGTTAGGCTTGTGTTCAAAGTGTAATTACAATTGGTTACTAGTGGTAAGGTCATAATTGGTGCATCACCTCATTAGGATATGTTTACCTTATTTTTCTCTCTCCCTTTCATCCAAATGAATGAGTAGTTTAGGTGATGAGATTTAATTGATAAACTAAAGGAGATAGCCCTTAAATCTAGAGGTTTACCTCTGATATAGGCAACCCATAGGCATACAGGTAATCTCATGTTCCACTTTATTTGGAGAAAGATTGAAATACCTCTCCAAGGGTGTAAAATTGAAGGACAATAGTAACCTATCTAATTTAACCCTAATTTTCCCTTGACTCTAGTTACCTCATCAATCTTCAATAAATCTATGTGAATAATAATCTCCTAGTGAGCTAAACATGGTGTTCTACTAATTTACATGGGACTTATCTTTATTATTGTTTCACATAAATTTTTATTTTTAGTTCTAAGAAAGAGATAAAATAAACTCAATATGGGTATGGTTGAAAAAACTATTTATTTTTATGTGCATTGAATCATAAGATTGTGAAGAGCTCCTCTTTAGCTTGGGAGGAAGACTTGAAGATAAAAAAACACTAAAGTAAACTTGTTTTCTAGATAGATAGTTGGGTGGATTACCTAGTGATAACTAGATCCTAGAAACAAGAGCTTCCTTAGGGGATGTCAATCCACATGCTTTAAAAAATTAAGTTCAAAAAATTAAAAATAAGGTACTTGTATCAATAATCAAAAGGTACTAAAATTGAACACAAGGATACTTGTTAATAAGTAGACTAGAATGATAAAAATAGCAATTAAGCTAATTAATACTAGTTCTAAGGATTTAGGGTCTACTTTAAAAAATTAGAAAGGGTTTTGTGAACAAAGAAAAACATAAAAGATTAGGTTAGGTTGGGGCTAGATGGGTGAAAAGAGCTTGTTGGTTTTCACTACCATAGTGACCATCAATGGTTTGGGTAACTGTCAATGGTTAATGTGACTGTTAGTGGTCAAGCTAACCATCGACAGTTAGGTATACTATCCGTGGTTGACTCAACTATCAATAGTTACTATGTCTAGATTTAGGTTGTTAAATTACTAAATATGGGCTCCTAAAGATGAATTATAAGAGATGGGCAAGATCTAGGTTAGTTGAAAAATGAGAATAAATTAAATGAGTATTAGTAAATAGATACTTGTCTTATAAGAATTTGATTGGGTGAGTGATTGAATTAGTTAACATATTGGTGGAATCTGGTTTGATTCTAGTGGAGTAATGGTGCTTGAGAAATTGATTGGGAGGCAATGTTAAGTCAACTCTCACTGTGATTGTTGAATTTCTAATGATGCTGATGACAATGATTGACTTGTAAGAGAAACTCATAAATACATTAGCTCTTGATAATAATTGATGATCCTTTTGACTTCTTAGCTCCTCTCTTTTTATAGGCACAAACAAGAGGTGAAAGTTAAGGTACAACTAAGTTATCTAATTATAAATTGTCCATATAAAGGCTCATAACAATATTTAAACAAGTTATATTTATAAAAGCATGATGGGTGGTTTTCATTCTTTTGGTTGAGGAGGTGTACCCTAACTATTGATGGTTAGGTTTTTCCAAGGGTGATCATTGATGGTCATTCTGACCGTCGATGGTTAGGTACTAAAGAAAAAGGGTTAAAAGACTAGGTTGAGCTAGTTAAGTTAGGGTGAGATTCATTAGGCCTAAAAGATGTAGATTGGTCCCAACAGGCTCCTAGGTAGTCTATGGGTGTTTTTGACATTTGAGATCATATTGTGCATATTTTTAGTGTCTACATTTTTCCCCTTTTTGTTGTACAGCTTGAATGAATGAACTATAAAACAAAAATGGAGTATGGGTCAAAGGTGAGGTTTCCCCAAGAGTTGGAGGAGGTGTTCCCCCTCAAACCTAGAATTGATGAGGCAAAAAAATAAATCAGGTCAAGGTTTGATAAGTGGATAGTTGATGATAAGAATCGATGAATGATAGGTTAGGCACCAAAGTGTAACTAAGTACACAGAGTGAATAAAGAGGTGAGATGGACAAGATCATGCATATAATAGGTTGCCATAGTTGGGAAAAATAAGGCTCAATTCTAATAAGGATAAGTGACAAGTGAACCACATGACCACCCATAGGTGTGGTAGTTGGGAACACTCATAAACATAAATCTCCTAGGTAATGTTTTTGTTTTAGTGGGTATCCAAGGAAAGAAGTGCTCCTAGCGAAAACACAAATAGGTCAAGTGTCTTGGGTATCCAAGGTAGGAAGTGCTCCTAAAAATGCACAAATATGTTGGTATGCATGAGGTGGTGTAAGATCTAAAATGGTCAATATGGTAATGTTATCACTATGGTCAAAAGACTAGGTAGAATTGTCATAAATCATGTGCTAGATGGGCTAAAATTGACCAACAGTGAGGTGAATATGTAATCAGGTTGGTTGGAGAAGGTAGTCTCTAAAGGTGGGTGAAGTGGTTTATTTTTTCTAAAAAGTGTTTTTTTAGGTGTGATGATCTTGACTATTGATGGTTAGGAATCCCAAGGGTGATTATCAATGATCATCTTGACCTTTGACAGTCAGGGTGGAACACTAAAATTTCATGGGGTAAAAAGTGAACAAATAATTACTTTTACCCATTTTAACCTGGTTTAACTATGCTCTGGTGATTTTGGTGCTTTGTGGTGAGGGTAATTATTGAGGGTGGACTGAGTGTGTTGATTGGTTGGAGCCATGTGGGTGTTGATCTTTATGGATTCAAGATGCAAGGAACACATGGATGTGGTAGATAAATTGTACATGGATCTAATCTGACAAAGATCAAGGAATGAGGTAGGTAGTGTCTTAAATTTGGTAGATATGCATGATTTTATGTAATTGCATTGGGTTGGGAGGTTAGGGTAGGTTAGAATGCTTAGTTTGGTTTGTTATGCCCTAGGTAGGGTTTCATTATGGATTTGAATATACTTTTGGGTGAAGTTTGAAATTCGTGAGGGGGTAGGTGATTTGGGTCAGGAAGAGAGTAGATTATCTAGGTATGTTGATTAGAATGTTGTCTAGGTAATTTTTATGGTAGAATAGGGTTTAGGCATTCTAGCCATGGGATGCCCATAGTGACTATCGATGGTTAGGTCTAACCATTGATGATTGACACCCTATAATTTAGAGGTGTCTAACCATTAATGATCACCATGACTATCAATGGTTGGTTGGGGTAGATAAAGTTTTTAAGTGTTTTTACGAAGGTGTTTGCTGATTTTTAAATCATATATATTAGAAGTCAATGTAACAGTCATGGGGTAAATGGTTAGGAAGAGGAAGGGAATAAGCTAGGTGTGT
Source organism: Torreya grandis (assembly GCA_037957365.1). Classification (NCBI taxonomy): domain Eukaryota; kingdom Viridiplantae; phylum Streptophyta; class Pinopsida; order Cupressales; family Taxaceae; genus Torreya; species Torreya grandis. The sequence continues at coordinate 1,415,059 of JARHVA010000255.1, read as the reverse complement.
AAAAGGTAGGGTAAATGATAATAGTGTAGGTAAATAAGCCAAGTGTTTGATGTGATGTAGGTCAGGGAGTAGTTACAGATTCACAACTGCATGTCATGTATCTTTCTTAAGATATAGGAGGGGATGACTCTAAATGACTAGCCCCACATAGATGAGGTAGGGTTGGGAGATATGAGGCACTATTAACATGTGCCTTAAGATGCATCTATGGGTGTAACACTCATTGAGAGATGGGATCCTACTACAAACACATTCCTACTTTTGATCGAGGAGATGACCATTATCCTCAAGGATGTGCATATGATTACCAAACTTCCATTATGTGGTGAGTTGATCTATCATATCAAGAATGAGGAGCAAGATGATTTGATTGAGTAATTGTATGGAGATGAGAGTGATCAAGTCTGATGGCGTGCTAGGGGATTTAGATAAATGACATTGTATCAAAGATCTCTAGCTAGGAAGAGACTCATGACCATGCTTATGATTAGGGTGACATATTTTAGGTTTCCAAATTTGAGTAGTCAGAGATTTCCCTATTTACTACTAGGGGTATTGGTGGAGCTCCTGCTAGGTCAAATAGTATTTGGTTGGGTTCCTATTTTGCTTATGCATATCTATAGATATTTGTGGGGGTTTAGGCACCATAGGAGATATGGCATTAGTGTCATCTTGATTATACATTGTTGGGCCTATGAGCATATTTGAGTGCTAAGGCTAGTAGAATTGTCATGGGTAGGCTACATGTAGATAGATTTCCTTATTAGCTTTATGTGATGGAGGGATGATTTGGATGCATAAGGTATAGGGGGTGTTTCCCATGATGTAGAGCAGTTCAAGGGTATTAGGTGTACTAGTGGTTAGAGATATGACTTAGAGGTCATATGTGTAGTTTCTGAAATAGATAAGGTATAGGAGGTAGACCCTTTCCCTTCAGAGCTACAAATGTATAGTAAGTGAGATGGGGATGTGGAGCCGATCCTATTTGACAAGGTGTATTGATAGTTAGGTTTGGTACAAGGTATACTAGGCCCATTTCCTAGGTAGAGGAGGGAGGATTTAGAGGTTTGATTACCAATGCCATAGCCTGCTCCTATAGTTCTAGATGGTGGGTATGAGGAGCTTCTCATTAGGGCTCTAATAAATGATGTTGGGTTTATAGATGTATATATGGCTTGGTAGCAGCCCATATACACAACTATAGACATTGGTGGGGATGATGGAGGTGTGAGGTTGATGGCTATGGATCCAACTAGCCATGATGGATAGATAGGGGTAGTTTTAGCTATAGCATAGGCATATATATATAGGTACTACATGGATAGGTGGCCACACTATAGAGTTAGATTGTTGTGTTATAGGGTCAAGTGGTGACTATCACATTAGAGTGAGATCAATCATAAGCATACCTTGGGGTAGTCATGTAGGAGAGAGATACTCTTAGATAGAGGGTAGCAGTAGGAGGGGTACCAACACTAGTAATAAGAGAAGGACCACATAATATAGTTTTAAGGGGATGGTACTTAGCCACTATTGAGGAGCTAAGATATTATGAGGTGATGGTGCTAGTATAGTTATCATAGGTGATGAGATATGGGGAGTATAGGGCCAGTTTGGTAGGTGGGCAATCTATAGCCACATTAGGATAGTGAATTTCATACTCTATTCCTATTTCATCTTCATTTTCATTAGAATCTAAACATTTCAGATTTGAGTTTAAAACTTACTATATTTCATTGTTTGCTTGTTGCATATTAACTCACCTAGTTAATTACAAACATTTTGAATAAATTATATTTCACCTATGTTACACAACCAAATCACATTCACACAAAAAAAAATCTAAACTCACCTAAGAAAATGCCCATCAAGATCTCATCACCTAGTGGATCACCTTACCCTACCTAGTTATCCTACTTAGATTTCACTACCAAGGGGAGAACCCACTTTATTCTCTGGCAGAGTATAAACTCTAGACAAAGGGTATATTTTGTCTAAGTGGCCTAGCTCAGCTCTAGGTCCATGAAGTGTGGAGAGAAAGCTCATATAACAAGCCATGTACCTGGTCTAACACATGTTTCCTCTTGAGCACTAAAACTAACTTGAAACTAGCTCTAGATTGCTTTCTAGTACCTTAGATAACCAAACTCTCTTTTCACTATCTGATTAAGGCATAAGCCAACACAAGACTAAAAATTAATCTCTAGGACTTAATAGTTGTTGGTTGTATGTTATTTTCCTAATTTTATATTACCTTCTATATTTTGGAGTTGGTAAGGACATTTTTTTATTAATTCACAAAATCAATATTATTTCTAATACTCAATTTTTAGAACCTATTATCTCAAGTTTTCTAAGTGTTCTTCCTTTCTACACAGCCCTCTTACATCCACTATTCTATCTAGTTTCAACTTCTAGTTTCTTAAAACATCAGATTTTCCATCTCCTAAGATATCATAGTGACTGACATTGATTAATCCTACCGGCATCAACAAATTTTACCTATCGACATTGTTAATCCACCAAAGTTCGAAAAAAATTTCTACCGACATTGGTCAAGTGACCAATGTCAGTGACTATGTAATTTCATTTTCTCAAAATAGTAAGCTAAAATAACCCGCTTACCCATACTCAAACTTGGTTTTTCCTTATTCTATTTCTAATACAGGGTAGTAAGACTATTTATACTTCCTCTTGCAGGGTATTGACATGAGCTCAAGCCAAAATTCTTACCAATTACACAAGCTGGAAACCACTTCCACCTTCCCCTCTCACTTCTAATTTTATCATGGAGCATACTTCAAATATAGAGAATACTCCTAGACCCAACCAAATTCCCATTATTCTTGAGGGAGATCAAGATTTTGATAAAATTTTTGATCGTAATATGGCATCCTTTCAGCATTACCTTGCTATGAGCTAAACCCATAATTCTTCGAGTGACCCAATCTATGGTTTGCCAACCTCTCTAATAGAGACAACCTTATTCTCAATTACCTCAACTATTTTCCCCATGGTTACCCAAACCACCACTTCGATGATTAACCCAACTATAAACAATGTCCAAAGTGTGGCATCTCCAACTACCCAATCCAACCTAAACTCTGGTATGACTTCCCTATTTTCACAACCATAACTAGTTTAGTTAAGTGACACCCCATTCCAAAATTTAGTAGTACCTATTCCATCTACCTTTGCACCTATAATTACTTGAGTTATGACTCACCCTTCATCTAGTTTAACCATGCCAATAATCCAAACTGCAATAACAATAACCAACCAAGGCATAGTCTCCAACCCAATGGGACAAGACCCTTTTCTTTTTTCACCCTAGCCTATGACTCATTATCCTTATGTTGCTCTAACACAACATTAGCAAGCTATGTCATACACTCCCTCTACTTCCTATTAGGTTCCCTATAACTTAGGAGGTATTCCCCAAACTAATCCCCATCTAGACCTAATTAAGATGTTGATGGATAAGATGTCTAATCTAGAGACATCCATTTCTAGTTCAAAGAATGTGTTATCTTATGATCAGATATGTAATGAACCATTCCATCCTTTTGTGTCTATTTTTCCTTATCTAAGTCAATGGGAACTCCCTAAATTTACCTATTTCTAGAGTAAAGAGGACCCACAACAACACTTGTGAGCATTTAGACATGCTTGTTATTTAATAAGGAATGATGATGCATTACTACTTTGCACTTTCCATGTCTTTTTTAGGTGCTACCTTGGATTGGTATATCTCTATACCTCAGCACTCCTTTTACTTATTTACCCAAATCACACAAATATTCCTAGACCATTTCTCTATTAACATTTCTAAGAAGGTTTCTATAATAAACCTTTATTCTATTAGATAATTTGATGATGAGTCTATTGCAGATTTTATCACTCATTGGAGAAGTTTGATCAATAAAATCTCCTTCTCCTTACCCCAACCTAAACTTATTGAGCTCTTCTCAAGGGAATTTTTTAAGCACAGCTTGTCCACACTCTAGGCATAAAATTTTTGTACATTTGATGAGGCCTTTACAATGGCATAGAAACTCAAGGTTCACACCATAAATGAAGGAAAAGTCAAGTTGCATAGTAAGAATCCCAATTCCAAATAAAATGACTCCACATCCTCTAAAAATTCTCCCTCTAACCAAAAATTGAAAGGATCCACCAACGTGATGGTCATTAAGTTAGCCTCTTCCACAACCACAAACCAATTGAATTCCTCAACTTCCCAAAATCTGACCAAGCAATTCCAACAATGGTATAAACAAAGACAACACACTCCCATTGGAGATTCATATACATCCATCATGGAGAAACTATTGCAACAAGATGTCATAACCCTTCCTTGGATCAAACCTCCTATATAGTTTGACCCTTCTTATCCTATCCCAACTTGGTATAAGGAAGATGAGGTTTTTGGTTACCATTAAGTTAAAGGCCACAATTATAATAACTATAAGACACTCAAGAACATTGCTCAAGATATGCTTGATAGAGGTGATCTCATCTTGGCTATTCCTAATGCACTCCCTAATCAAATTATGGATGTGTTCAGACACCCTTTTCTTAACCATTCACTAAATCAAAATATTGTTCACACCACAACTAACTTATGTGATCATAATATCCATACGATTAATATGGTTTTTCCTTTACCTCTAGTTCAACCTTCCCCTCAACAAGAGATATCCATTTCATCAACTCCTCCCACACATTCAGTGACATTTGTTTTGCTCACTCTTCCTCCTCAGGTAGAAGAACCTATTTCACCCATTCCACTCCTTCACAAGGAAGAGCCTCCTTTACCACTTCTTTTGCCACCTAAGGAACATGTAATGCCAATTTCATTTGCACCAATATTACCTATCCTCTTACCACTTGAAGACCACACCCTACCCATTCCTCAACCACATGTTGAAAGGAACATCATTCTTTATTTATACCCTCTTTAGGAACCTTCTTTACCTACCTCTCCTCCACCTATAGAGAGTAGTACCCCACCCACTCCACCTTTATACTTAGAGGAATCAGTATTATCTACTCCCATAATAGATGAGATACCTATTGTGCCTAATCCAATTATACCACTCTTACCCCTTCTTTTACCTATGGAAGAGCATACTTTATCCATGCCTCACCCACATGTTGAAGGATCCATAATACATATGCTTTACCATCTTGAAGAACCTTCTTCACCTAGCTCCCCTCCACCCATGGTAGGCCTTGTCTCTTCTCCCATCTCTGTCAAAGAGGACCCATTGTGGTTCTTTCTCATATTTGGCCTAAAGTAGTAGAAATAAACAATTTACCTCTCTCTGAAACACTACATCCTTTTAAAGACACAATTCTAAAGCCTATATCAAATTCATCTAAACCCTTCTCATAATTGGTAAAAAGTCTATAATTTCTTGACTCCATAAAGTTAAACCATGCATCATTTTGGGATTGGATTAAAACTCCTTATCTAAGACAATGAATGTTGATCTTTACCTCCAACCCTCTCACTACCCTTTACCCCAAGGTCTTTGACAAAGCTAGAGATTATTCACCAAAAACACCTAAATTTTATCCATCTATGTTAGAACCCTCACCTCATAATAATCTATCACATTAAAGCAGATCAAGCCCTTAGGTGTATGCCCCATCTCTAATCTAATTCATCCACAAGAAAAATTAGATTTAGCTTCTCAACTTTAAGTTAGAGTTTTGTGACCTAAATTATATAAAAATCTTATGCTTCCTAGATCTCAACGATCCCTACCCTCAACTTTACCATCCATTTTAGGACCACACCCCTCTACTTTAGTTGGAGTATTACCGACCCAAGCAAAATAAAAGGTGAAGCTACCTCCACTCTGACCTTTTCCATCTGGTAGACCTTTCACATCTGACACTAGGAAAGTAAAAATAAAACATGTAACTCCATCATCACCAAAAAAATCACCATGTAAAATTACCTTTTCAACACTAAAACAAAAGAAGGTGTCCACTCTTATTAGCACAACAAGTGCAATCCCACTTGTAGGCTCTCAGAGCTTTTTCCTATGTCATTTATTGAAATCTTCCATAATAAATCTTCCTCCCATTAAGCCTTATAGTCCTCTTGGAATGAATCCATCTTGGTTTAATGATACATAAGTGTGTTTATATCATCATTCACCTAGACACGATACTGATAGTTGTAGAGCCCTCATAGCATTCATTCAATAATACTTAAATGTCACCACTCGCTTTGATGATACTCCTATTAACCTTCTTATTATTCCACCTTCAACATCCAAAATTCCTCCTTCCATTCCACTTAAATTCAAAATCAAATATGTCAATGTAAACCCTTTACCATCTCCTTCACTAACATTTCAGATCAACACAGTTAATATGGCCACATAGTCACAAAACCAAAAAGATAAAGCTAAGGAAAAGGTCACTACTCCTTGGGTCCATCCCTTCACCAAAGACATTCCTCCTCCTAATCCTAATATTTCCATCTTGGGTTTTCCTAAAACAACATCTTCAAATGTTATTCAAAGATCAACAGTGAAATAATTTCACCAAACTCCTATGAAAATGTCTTGATATGAGTTAATCCAAAACTCATTCCAACACCATCAAGCTTTTATTAGTTCCTTCTAATTGTTTAAGGTATAATTATATGATCCCCAACCTCTTGCATCTTTGGTCAACTCCCTTAATTCCATCTCCTTGATTTCTTTTAGTGATTCAGAAATTCCACTTCAACACCTTGAAGATCAAGATTCTACCCTTTTTATTACCACATATATTGATCAAACTCATGTCAAGAGAGTCATGATCAATGGAGGAGCTAGTATTAATATTATTTCCACCCATGTCTACAAATAACTAGCCCTTCTTGACAATTTTATGTCTTAAACTGATGTAGTACTCCACACCTTTAATGATACTATAGCTACTTGGTGAGCACTATTGTCTTAGACATCCACGTAGGTCCTCACATTATCCTCAAGATATTCTATGTTATGTAAGGAGAGTTCCAATATAACATACTACTTGGATGACCTTGGATATGTGCTATGGCATGTGTACCCTCAACTTTACACCACTGTGTCAAGTTTGAACATGATGGACAAGTACATGTCATACCTATTGACCCACCTCCATTTAAAACATGCAACATGACTTGTAGTCCCAATGATGTTCTAATTCTATTGAAAACATCATATTATCCACATGTACTTTTGAATCTTCCACAAGCTCCACTCCCTTGGTTACATAGATATCGATAACACAAATTCCTGACAAGGATCCCATAGAAGAGACCTTTCAACGTTTTCACTTGGTAAATATCATTTGTTGACTCTTGACATGTTCTATACTCCACAAGAGTATGGAAGGCTTCACATGCACCCAAATTATGATCCTTTTATTGGGATGTCCATCCCTTATGACCCCCCTAACCTTCAAACCAATTTCACATATGGGGGAATTGATCAAGCTCCCAATGTTAGCAATCCATCTTCTTCACCATAACCATTTACCTATGACTTCTCTTTCCTAAGTAACCCTAGATTTTCTCACACCTATCTCTATAGGTGTGCCTAGAAAGGATTTATTTTGGGTCATTATGAATAGGGTGTCCATATGCCTATTGAATATCCTACTAGAAACACCATTGAAAACACCAAAATGAGGCATGGAGTTGGATATGATGAACCAAATAAACTAATTAAGACTTCCCATGTACCAATTATTAAAGAACTAGTCTTTCCTTCTCCACCTTCTTCTCCACCATGACCTATCAAATCAGAGGTATTTATACCTCCTAATTTTTTTTCAATAAATGCCATTTATTTGGGGCCTCTCACCTATTATCAGGGTAAGGAAACAAGGTCCCTTCCTCTCTTTCATCCTAAAATAATTGATGAAGACTCTCCCACCATTAACACTGTCAAATGTCAAGATGATGACACAATTCTCACTTACATAGGTGTGGATGATTCTTATATCTAATAATTGCTCCCATCTGAAACATAAGCTATGTTAAATGAATCAACCATTGACATCAACCTACCCTCTCATGATAACCCTCACATCCTCAAGATTTTCCAATATTTATATTCCTTTGAGCAAGATGATTATGCCACATTTATTAATGACCATAAAAAATCCTTTACTTGGTCTTACAATGACATGCCTGGTATTGACCCCTCTATCATCACCCATAACATTGTCACCAATCAAGATTCTAAATATGTTAAGCAAAAGCTTTACAAGATGCATCCTCATATTTCTCTCCTTGTCAAAGAAGAGCTCCAATGCCTCCTTTCTATAAACTTTATCCAACCCATCAACTACCCATAATGGATTTCCAATATTATTCCTATCATAAAAGTGACTAAGGGAATCCACATTTGCACTGACTATCATGATTTAAACCTTGCTTGTCAAAAAGATGACTTCCCATTTCCAAGTATCAACCAACTTATTGATTTGATGGTTGACCATGAGATGCTATCACAAATGGATAGATTCTTTGAATATAATAAAATCCTAGTTGCTCCTAAAGATTAGCATAAAACAACCTTCATTACCCCATGGGGGACTTTCTGTTATCAGCTCATGCCTTTTAGTTTGAAGAATGCTGGTACCACTTATGAAAGTGTCATGACTTATATTTTCCATGATATCTTACACAAAATTATGGAAGATTACATGGATGACTTACTTGTCAAGTCTAAACTTTGCCAAGACCACTTGACAATTCTCAAAACCATATTTACTCATCTCCTCCAATATAAAGTTTGAATAAACCTAAATAAATGTGTCTTTGGAGTTCTTTCTAATAAACTCTTAGGTTTTATCATTTCTATCCATGGTATCAAAGTTGATCCTACTAAGGTTAGAGTAATCCTAGATATGCCTCCACTTACTAATATCAAATAACTCCATATCCTACAAGGCAAACTTCAGTCAGTTCGTCGCTTCATTTCCTAGTTGTCATATCATTTCCAACCCTTTCACCATATCCTTAAAAATTATGTCTCCTTAAATTGGAATATATATTTCCAAGAAGCTTTTAAATCACTTAAACAATATCTCCTTTACCCACTAGTTCTTATTCCACCTAAGGAAAATCAGCCTTTCTACCTATACATCTCTGCAATAGACCATTCTCTAGGTGTTATGATTGCACATCAAGATGACCAACATCGAGAGTAGGCGGTTTACAACATATTATACACACTTATTGATTATGAGACTCAATATACCTATACTAAAAAACTTTACCTTGTGTTGGTCTTTTTTGCCTCCAATCTTCACCATTATCTCTTAAATCAAAAAACCTATGTGGTCACCCATTCTGATCCCCTTAAATACATAAATTTTAAGCCATATCACAACCAAGGTGTAGCTTGGTGGCTCATGATTCTTGATGAAATTGACTTAGAGTTCATTCAACAAAAGTCTATTAAGGGGAAAATAATCACTGACCAATTAGCTAATGCCCCTTTACCTGACAATCAACCTTCAAACCTTGAATTACCTAATGAATCCATTGAAACACTCTCCACTGATGACATCTCCTATCAAATTTATTGAAGAAAACCTTACCCTTCTAGCCTTCTCTTTGATCCCTTCACAAATGTTCCCTACCCTCCACAAGGGCACTTGTCCTTCGGGATTTAGGAGACTCCTTTGAACCTTCTGATTGAACCAACTGATTGACCCATTCGATTGAACTAATAGATTGAACTCACAATGGTTCAACCATTTAATGGTTTAATGGTTCAATATTGTGTTCTACTCATTTAATTAACCTCTTAAACCAACTGCTTTAAACCATTCTATTAAACCAATCGATTGAACCAAGTCATTGAACTAAACCTTTAAACCAAGCCAACTAAACCAAGTCATTGAACCAAGCTAATTGAACCAAGTCATTGAACCAAGCTAATTAAACCAAGTGATTGAACCAAGAGATTGAATCAACTGATTAAACCAACTGAGTGAACCATTTCTTTAAACCAAGCTAACTGAACCAAGTCGTTGAACCAAACCGACTGAACTAATAATGGTTCAAAGTTCAAGTTCAAAGTTCTTGAAAAGATCATGGCATTCGACCCCAACATCGAACCATTGAACTGGTTCCTCCTTTTGCCAAAATACGTGTGCAACCAAAATTGAACTGGCTCAAAACAACAGGGGAAAAAGGAGACTGATTTTGACCTACAAGACCAAAATGGTTAACAATTTAGTGATTCCCAAGGGAAGCATGCCTGCTATGCTTAGAAACTAGTTGCCTTAAATTCCATTAGGCACAGAGTTAGAATGCAACTTGAAAAAATTTAGCAACAACCCTAATAGATCCAAGAATCAATCATGAATCTTTCACCCCAAACACAAAGGAAAACACACACAAGGCTAAAAACACTACTTGTGAAAACAACACTTAGGGAAAACTAAAAGCAAACTACTATATATAGCTAACCAGGTATATTTGCATCCCTCTTGGATCAAAGGGAAAACTTCTTAAGTCTCCTTCTTGGTAAGAAAACTTATGATGCCAGATAAGTGGCTGAATGGAATGGAGACTTAGTGACCTACTCCTCTTGCCTACCATCTCGATTGGATTGCATCTGAGTGGATCAGAGTCAAACATGCTCGCAACATATATGTACTCTTCTTGTTCTTGGAAGCTTGTTGAATGTTAGCTCTTCATGCTGGTGTGTTTTACCAAGAAATCGATGGTTGTTGGCTCATCACCATAATCCCTTTGATATGCATCATGAATTGGCTTGTCCCCTTCTACTTCATTGAAGACCCTATCAAACTCATCTCCTGCTCCCTCATGTATTTATTGAAGAAGGGTGACTATTGTGATGTCTAAAATGAGATCATAGACTGATTTTTCATCCCATAGAACATCACCTTCTTGTTTAAGGCTCTCTTCTTCAAAGCTTTCCTCAAGATGGACAGGCCTCTCTTTTTCTTGCTCAAGGATCAGAGTCTCTAGTTGTTTAAAGACATCCACTTGATCTTCCTCTAACTCAAGCTCCATGGCATGGTCATCCTCCTCATCAAAGCAACAAGGAAGTTCATCAAATAAGGGAGGATAGAGATCACCATGCTTACATTCCTCTTCTTATTGTTGGAACATTTGCATGTATGCATGACCTACATCTTTTCCATTGTTGATGATGTCTTCAAAGGGAGCATCCATGATGATTTCTTCCTCATTGACATCCATGATAACCTCTTGGAAAACTACAAATTGGATCCTCTCTTCTTCACTCACCTCCTGTAAAATAGGTTCCTCCTTGAGAAGGGATGAATTGGAAGGCTAATGGTTAAACTCGTGTGGAAGAGGAGGTAGTCCTTGAGCTAGAATCAAAAGATTATCCTCCTTCCATTTAGCTAGCACCTCATCTATTTCAGATGTCACTTGATAGCTATCTTTAAGGAGTGTAGATGGGGTGTGTTCAGATATAGGATCTTCTGCTTAATCTAAACTATCCATCACACTTTAGCTGAGGAACCTCATTCTGGATTCCAACTCTGCAATTTTCCTAGATATATTCTCTTGAAAGATTCTTTCTTGGAGCTCATAGGAATCATCATGGAAATGGGTAGTGCATGAAGGTTGCCATGGAGTACAAGAAGCTTCTTGAGGAAGGGTGGGAGGGAATTGAAAGAGACTAGCCTCATTTTGTACTTCACACTCTTGGACAATGTCTTTCTCCTCCTTGTTATTCCATGACTCAACTACTTTATTCCATCTCATGATATTAGGACTGGACATCCCCTTTTAGGGTGATGGGGATACAATATGAGAGGGTAGTGAGGGTTTAGATTCCACTTCCCTTACTACCAAAATAGATTATTGCATTTGAAGATTTGCCAATTCAATCTACCTATCAAGATTGGCCTTAAACACAAGATTTACTATTTTAGAACTCTCCTCAACATGATTGGGGAAAGCACTTTGACAGTCTTAACTTGGCTCATGAGTAGGAACTGCATATGGTTGATATGAAACTTGGGGTAGTGGGTATGCAGGTTGATAGACTTGGTAAGGCTGACTGTCATGAATGCTCAGCCTCCCTTTCAAAGATGCAATCAAACCACTCACATCCATCATCTCATTTGTAAGCCTTTGTCAATTGGCTCTTTCAATGGGAGTCCATTCACTCTTAACCTGATCTAGTGCATTTCTCACTTGATGGATGACATGATTAGGGATTTATTGGCCACATCCCCTTCTGGTGTCAAGCTCTACTACATACTTTTCATATCCCAGTAGTGCTTGTTTGAAGGTGGAAATGGGTTGATTGGCAAAGAGATTAGGTTGAGCAGGAGAAGTGACACATTGAGAAGAGTGGGCATAAGACTGATATAGCTCATGATAGGGTTGAGACTGGTCATATTGGACCTGATAAGGATCAACACAAGATTGGTAAAGATCATAGCCAGGCTGGCCAAGGACTTGTTCAAACTGAGGAGGAAGAGGCAAAGCTCAAAAAATTTCACCAACCTACAAAGGGAAAAACTCATATCGGTACACATCCTTATTGCTTGAGGTGATTTTATGAACAATCTGAGCTTGATAAAAACTATATGAAGGAACACAAGACCCATGGTTTTGAGCAATGGAATTATACATACCAAAATATGATTTCTTGATGGCACCAAGACTATTTAACCAGCTGATTCAACTTGGAGTCACCATTGGTGTTGATGAAAAAGCCTCTAAAGGCTGGTTGGTTGAAGAACACACCAAAACTCTTAAACTCTTTGGATAAAAACTAGTTGATCCCAATGGGTATGCCAAAAATTGTTGATGTTGTGGAGTACACCCTCGATAGGAGGCTGAGCTCCTATCTTCCACGCATCACAATGGAAACTCCCCTCTTGCCTATGGGTCTAGCAAAACTAGGGGGAGATTCTCTAAATAAGGGCTAGCTCCCTTTGATGTATCTATGTGGTCCTAGATTTCCTACTGCTAACAATGGGGGGGTGAAAAAGGAGAAGGATGCTGAAAATAAAACCTAAAATAAATGGTGATACACTAAAAAGTTTGATCTACTTAGCTTGAACCTACACTTTCCACCAAGAACAAGCTGATATACAATTCATTTGATACAATAAATTCTTCTACATCAATGAGCTAGGGATCCATGGAGATATAGGGAGGAAGAACTACCAGAGGCATTCTAAGACACACTTTGGTATCCTATTCACATACACCTATACTCCTCTAGGGACACTTCTGGCTAACCTGCAAAAGAAGAACTCACAATACACTAGACATGTTGGAATCTATCTATGAAAGCATAAAGTAAAATGACTTAACATAGGACAAAGCCATACACATATACGAAAGTGCAAACTCAAAATGGAGGGAAAAATGTTATGTCTTGATTTAAGGTAAAATCCGGTAGAGCTCTACCTTACAAGCCAAAAGATCCTTTCTCAAATGAGAATTTTAAAATATATAAAGGAAGAAAAAGGCCTTTTGGCACCCTTTTACAAGTGGCCCATGTGTGTTTCAAGCATTAAGAAGAGGAAGCCGCTTGATAGATAATGTTGTGTCAACTCCTATTTTGACTTTAAGTGTTTAAGATATATTAAACGTCATATGTGAAATTATGGGCCGTGCCATTTGTCTGCAAACAAGACCATTCCTTCAAGGCAATTATGTGGTTTGTCTACTCATCAATGCAAAGTGAAGAAAAATAGGTCACACCATTCACTATTTGTGCCCCTTGATGACCACTTGGCAGATACTATGTCAACCGCTGGAGTAACTCCTTGAGTCAACACCTTCCTTTGCCACTTGGACTATTTTGTCTATTTCTACACTTTGTCTCTTTGTCTCTTCCTAGCTTTGTCTTTTTTGGCCCCTTTGGCCCTTAGGGGCTATCTTCTTCTAATTTTTTGGATCTTTGGGCTCCCTTCTGGGTGGTCTCTTCCTTTTGGCCTTAAGCCTTCAAATTCCTTCAGGTTCGCACCTTTCATTAAAAAATAATAGTTATTTTATTTCTACAAAGTTGATGTCTATGCACCCATCACCACTTGGTCAATTCCTTTGGCTTTGGCTTTAGAACCTCCTAAAGGGAAGGTGTTCCTTTGAGCCTTGAGAAAGATCCATTTTGTGGTTGTTGAGAGCCTCCCGCAAGGGTACTTGCCCTTTGGGGCCTTCAGGCTCTTTTGTCCTCAAATCCTTTGGGCAAAATGTCTAAAGGATATCTTCCTTTATCTTTCCCACTTATTCGCTCAATATTTTTATTTTGGACGAATTCCTTTGGACAAAATTCTGAAGGAATTCCTTCAAAAAAAAATTTGAAAGAATTTGTCTTGTCTTTTGCCGTGAAAATATTCTCGAAAGACATTGTTTTTTGCCTTATGAATTTCTTCAGACAAAATGTCTGAAGGAATTCCTTTGAGCATTTTGTCTAAATAAATTATTCATCTCTTACCTTGAAAAAATTTGAAGGAATGCTGACTTCTCTACCTTGTTCACTTTTTTGAAGAAAACCTTACCCTTTCAGCCTTCTCTTTGATCCCTTCACAAATGTTCCCTACCCTCCGCAAGGGCACTTGTCCTTCGTGATTTAGGAGACTCCTTTGAACCTTCCAATTGAACCAACTAATTAACCTATTTAATTAAACCAACTGATTGAACCAATAATGGTTAAATGGTTCAATACTATGTTCTACTCATTTAATTGACCACTTGAACCAATCGATTGAACCAAGTCGTTGAACCAAGTTGACTAAACCAAGTCATTGAACCAAGTTGACTATACCAAGTCGTTGAACCAAGCCAATTAAACCAAGTGATTGAACTAAGAGATTGAATCAACTGATTAGACTAACTGAGTGAACCATTTCTTTAAACCAAGCTAACTAAACCAAGTCATTAAACCAAACTGACTAAACCAACAATGGTTCAAAGTTCAAGTTCAAAGTTCTTAGAAAGATCATGGCATTGGACCCCGATATTGAACCATTTAACTAGTTCCTCCTTTTTTTGAAAGACTTGTGCAACCAAAATTGAACTAGCTTAGAGTAACATGGGAAAAAGGTGATCGATTTTGGCCTACAGGACCAAAATGGTCAACACTAACAATATGACCGAATATGAGGCTTTGATTCTAGGACTTCAAACAAATCTCTTCTTGGGTATTAAATCCATAACCATTTTCAGTGATTATCAACTAGTAATTAACCAGGTTAATGGTTCCTACCTATGCAAAAACAAGATTTTGAAGTGATATAAACATCATGTAGATACGTTATTAGGATATTTTGACTCTTATCTCTTACAAACTGATCCTCAATCTACAAACAAGTTTGCTGACATGATGGCTTAACTTGCTTCACACATACCCTCTTCATCCTCTTCTTTGAGAATATATGTCATCATGCATCGCTTAACATTACCCTCCTATGTCTTAGCTAACATCCTCTTTCTTAGAAATTTAAAAACCAACTTGCATGACTTATGGTAGAAGCAACTCATGGATTATCTTTCCTTATCTATTACCCCTTCTAATCTCTCCAATAATGGGAAATGGGCCTTCATAAAATATGTTTCTCATTACACTATACTAGGGGGGCTTCTCTACAAGCAAGGTTTTGATGGTCTTCTCCTTAGATGCCTCACTAGTAATGAGATTCCCTTTGCTATTAAGGAAGTCCATGATGGGATTTTTGGTGGGCATTTCAATGGTCACATAGTTTCCAAGTGTATCCTTCAACTTGGATATTATTAGCCTATGCTCCATCAAGATGATGTTGATTATGTTCAACATTATGTCAAGTGTCAACAACATGTTAACCTCCTTCATATTCCTATTCATGCATTACAAGTCACCAAATACTTTTAGCCCTTCTCCTAATGGAGCTTAAACCTAATCAGAGAGACTAACCCTCATCATCCCTCCATCATCATTTTATCATTAATACAACTAAATACTTCACCAAGTGGGTCGAGGCCATCCCTCTCATCTCCACTAAAGCTAACAAAATTATTGACTTCATCAACCATCACATCATCTATAATTTTGGTGTCCCTCATAAAATTATAACAGATAACAAGAAATCTTTCAAAAACAAAATTTTCTAAAGTCTTTGTGATACATTTGGAATCAAATTAAGCTTCTCATCACTGTACTATCCATAAGCTAATGGATAGTCAAAATCTTTTAAAAAAACATTGACCAAAATTTTAATTAAGGTAGTTAATGATATAGGAAAGGATTGGCACACACACATTCCTTTTGCTTTATGGGCTTACTGCACTAGAATTCAAACCCATACATGTGCTATACCTTTTTCATTGGTATACAAGATGTAGGTTGTTTTGCATCTTGAAGTCTAGATTCCTTCTCTTCTCATTTCTCTACAAGACATACTTACTAATGATGACTTTCACCAAGAACATTTGGCTCAACTTGACTTTCTTGATGAGCGTCGTCTCATATCCCTCAACCACCTCCAAATATATCAAGAGCATATCAAATATGATTATAACAAAAACCTCAAAGAGTGAGATTTCAATATATGAGATCTCATCTTAAAATAAAATCAACACATGATGAATATGGAGAAAATAAAATAGGGTAAGTTTTCTCTTAATTGGTTTGGACCTTATATCATAACTCACAAGTACAACTCAAGAATGTACAACTCAAGAACTTATTTCTTGTCTTCTCTTGAAGGAAGGCCAGAACCTAAGCCTTTAAATTCCTTACATATATGACCATTCTTTTGTTAAACAAGAATCACTTCACCTCGTGTTTAACTTGAGCTCATCCCTTGAGCATCCCTATTACAATCATTTCCCTTCCTCTTCACCCTTAATCCTATACACTTGGTTAACTTATGCAGTGGTATGGTTTTTCCCTCAAAGTGGAAAACTCCTAAGCCTCTATAGTCTTGTCCATGACTAAAATCATAAAAAAACAAAAAGCAAATGGGATATGTGACAAATTTATAATGTCTTGGGTCATGCTTCTCAACGTAGATTACTCCCTTGAAGGACAAATATGTAACTTCCCTTTGCTATTATTAATAGACTATTCTCAAAGGGAAATACAAATGAAAAATTCTTCTCACATTTCTTAGATTTATATGACCTTAACCCATACAAAATCCCATTGTAGGCTTCCTGCATTGATCAGCTTACATTAAATTAAAAAAATTAAAAAAAATTAAAAAAAAAATCTTTAAGTCATGGACTTGCCTATAGTAGCTCTCAGTTCACCCACAAAAAAGGGCACCTCATTCCCACTTTATAGGTTATGCTACTCAAACATTTTCCCTCATTTTACCCTTTTTCCCTCATACTCTTTCAAGGAAGTATGAAGCTCACTTAACATAAGGTAAACATGATGCTTCTCTAACAAATGCAATGGTTCAAAGATATAAGGTATGAAAGAGGCTCATATTCCTGAGCCTATTTATGTTTTGATTATGGTCTTTGTTAGTGCACGAGCATTATGCCTCTTTATTTTCCCATCCATATCACATGTCGATCTCTCTATTGAGATGAAGAAACAATGTCAATCCAACACTATCAAAGCTTACTCAATTTATTTTATGCATACACCATCATAAATATGGAAAAATGCTAAAAATCAACTAACATAACCAATTTATTCATTTTAAGCATACACCATCAAAAAATATGGAAAAAAAAGATGAAACTAACTAACCAACTATGCATATACCATCACATATATGGGAAAGGCTAGTCTAACTCAACTAACATGATCAACATTAACATCAAATTAACATAGCATAAAATTAATCTTCTAAATAATCATCATTCATATCATCATCATAATCACAATACACACATCTTAAAAACACAATAAATAAACATCTCGTGTGTGTGTGTGTGTGTGTGTGTGTGTGATCAAAATACATGTCCATAATTACATAATCATAATAACATCTCTCTCTCTCTCTCTCTCTCTCTCTCTCTCTCTCTCTCTCTCTCTCTCTCTCTCTCTCTCTCTCTCTCTCTCTCTCTAAATATACATCTCACATATTTGGCTTGCAGGGTAGTATACATATAACATATATAATCAAAAAAGGCAAACTCTAATACTCAAGGTCCTCGAGGATCTCTGCATGGTCATGAGGAAGCAGTGTCATCACCACTCTCTATCCATCTACATCTGCATGAGATAGAATCCATGACACATGGCATAGTCCTCTCCTACTCTCTAAACTCTAAATATCTCTGAATCTACAGAAACTCTCTAATTTCCCTCTCATAGTAGGCAATATCATCCAAGGCAATCATATATCTTGCCATAGATATAGTTTTTGGAGGTCCCATAGCACTTGATGATGGCCCAACCTGTACTGGTCCCAATGGTGGTGGCGGAGAAGGAGCAGCCTAACCTACTACTCTCAGACTATCCCTCTCTATTGTCACTATAGTCACCTGACCCTATAAGACAACAACCTAGCCCTGTAGTGCCCCAACCTGACCCTAAAACATCACCATTTTCCCCTATAAGGTTAATAATTATGCCTAGGCTATATCTCTAACCTGCACTACTACATCTTGAGTCTATACCACTGCATCCCTCTCTCTCACCAACCCTTATAAATCAAGTGGTGGCCTTTTGACCTCCACTGTGGAATGTAAACCTACCCACCAAGCTATATACACCATTGTGCACCCTAGATCTCTAACACCTAGCCCTATTGGCATCTCCTCAAAATCTAGCCCATCTGTCTCCTACGGCAATGGTAGGGGTGCCTCTATGTCATCCCTCCTATATCAAGGGAAGGTAGGTAGAATATCTTAAACTAGACTAAACTACCTCCTAACCTATTTCATGGGACCATCTCTAACTCCCCAGCTCATCTCCCCCTAACCCATAGTGAACTCTCTAAACCAACAAGCTATTATACCTATCCTCTAAAAACTGAGAATGTCAAGTAGGGTCTCTAAAAAATATCAATAGGTATCAAACCCTCAATCATGTGTCTATAATGGCCAATGTCTCATACCATGACATTCACTCAAGTTTGTGCCATACCCTATCTCCACCATCTAAAACCAACCTTGAAGCTAGCTAGAATCATGGTAGGTAACCTCAATGTTCATGTCACCATGATGTCCTCATATGCCTAATAGTGTAGTAGATGGCCAACACATAAACTATATCACCATCATAGTCTCAAACCCCATAGCTCTCTGTAGAACTTTGCTAAAAATACTAGACCCTTGGCAAAAATAATTTGTTGCTCAACCATTTGTGAAAGCACACTTATCAATGCAATTGGAAATTTACCACCATTTTCATCTAGTAATGCATACACCATTATCTTAATCATCATCAAGATGCTTAGTCAATGTTGCTCCTCATCAGGCATATAGAGTGGCTCGTACATGAAACTCACTAAATGGTAGGTCACCTCACTAACATGATCTACATATAATACTGCCATGTGTATATTATGCTCCTCTCTTGAGCATGTAAATAGTTCCTCACCTTGGAGTGGTAGTCATAAAATCCTATAAAAATCCTCCTGAGTCACTGTCAACTCTCTGATCAATAGATGGAAGGTGTTAGTGGTATGATCCCACATCTCAATCAATGATATCATAAGGGACACATCTCAGGTGACTCAAAAATACCATCACACTCTTCCTAACCCCACAACTACCATGTACTCCCACTCATTTGCAGTGAAATCCCTCCTCATACATGTCAAAAGCATTGGTAGACAATCTCGTAATATTAGCTCCATCCTCACCTACATCCATACACACACAACTCAGGTCACATACCTTTTAATATACTCTGTCACTACCTTTTTTCCCTTTTCTTTGGGAGAACTACATTATTCTGAGGCCCTAAACCAGGCTATGTAGGTAACACGCAATTGATATGGGGTCTTCTGAGTTAGCTCAACCATATACCCACCTAACTAACTACCCTACTCTTTTCTCTCTACCCTAGGCTTCACTACCTCTCTCTCTACCCTATGCCTACCTACCTATCATGACTCTCGGCCTCATGGCCTATATCCTTGACTCTTCACACTATGCCCTATATTTTAAGCTTTAGACCTTTTGACCTATCTCAACCTACCTTTTTACCCATTTCCCCTACAACACACATTTTTACTATACCTTAGATATTTTTATTTTTATTTGGGAGAACTACATTGGCTTGAGGCCCTAACCTAAGATATATAGGCAACATTCAGCCGACATGAAGTCCTTTAAGTCTAGCTCAGCCATTCAACTAGTTGACTACTTCCACTAGGGATCCAAATTAACCCTTTATATTTTTCTAGTTTTTTATAGTCACTAACATCAACATTAATGCTAATGTTGGTGCTTTGTAGGCCTAAGTGTCAGTCGACATCAATAGGCACCTACCAACCTTGGTGCCATGTCAACCAATGTCGATGGACCTCACTGATGTTGATGACTGGTTCGACCCTAAGGCTGAAGGACATAAACCCAAAATTATAAATTTCACCTAAAAACCTACCCAAATAACCCCCCAACTTATCTGAAAACTAACCTACCCTATTTTCTACCCCTCTACTAATGTTTTCTATAACCCCCACCTCTATATTAGCCTAAAAACTACAAATACCCAAATCAAATTTCACAATAACTAGTAGAGAATCTTACCTCATCTCTTTGTCTCCTCTTGGATGGAACAACTGGATCTTGTAGTGGTGCACCTCACATTGGATTCCCTCCTTGATCTACCATCTCAATCACTCTACAAGCTCTATTTTTTCTCTCCAATCACAAAGTTGTAAATGAGCTTGGTCGGCTACCAAACCCCCTTTTGTTAGGTTTGGTCAACCACCGACATTAGCATTCTTGACCTAATTTGCTGATGTTAATGCTTATGCCTATCAACATCAATAATATTTCCCTATTATGTTGACATTGGCACTATTTATTACCAATATTAGCAATGTCACTGATGTCAATACCATTGCCTCCACTATTTTCCACAAAAAAACAACCCTAATTTTTTAGACTTTACCCATACACTGGGGAACTAGAGATCACATATATCTCCCAAACCATGACAAATTCCATTGGAGATCACTTAAATCTTCACCCATAATGACTTTTATTAGAGATCATGAATATCTCCTTGCTCATTGACCCTTTTACACCAACCTTGCATTGCGTGTCTTGACCACTTATGTTATTCCATTATAGTTGGATATTGTGCACATGCATGTATATTAGGTGTT
The DNA here is from genome assembly GCA_037957365.1 of Torreya grandis. Taxonomy (NCBI): domain Eukaryota; kingdom Viridiplantae; phylum Streptophyta; class Pinopsida; order Cupressales; family Taxaceae; genus Torreya; species Torreya grandis. The sequence continues at coordinate 1,393,807 of JARHVA010000255.1, read as the reverse complement.
ATGTATGGAACCAAGCCCATCCTATCACCTTCAACCCTTTTGTGTTTCTCATGGGCACTTCCTACCCTAGATACCTGGGATACATCAACCAACAACTTTGATTATTTTGACTTATCAACTATAACCTACAAGTTGTGCTTTGGTTATTTCTATTCGAGTCCTCCTAAAACTTGCATATTCTTGAATTTTTTGATTATAAATCTTAGTAGTATATGCATATGAAGTGATACTCAATTCTTCACCACTCAACCAATTACCTTTTTATCAAACCAATACTCAATTCTAGTTTCTCCTCCATTAATTCCCATTTTGAGGGGGGATACCTCATCCAATTCTTGGAGCATCTAACTGCTATTTTTATCTTGAAAACTTGTCAGTAAAAATTACAGGACAAAAAGGGGTAAATGTAGACACTAATTTACATCACACACACATGCATAACTCCCTATGTCAAAACCCCCTTTTAGCTTATTTTTTAATAATAATTAGCTTTCCTAACCCATGATTTTGCCCCTCACACATTTAATTAATTTAAAATACTTAAGTAAGTTAATTAAAAAACCCCTTTTTCCACCTTACCTAGCCACCTAACCCTATGACTAATTCCCACCTGATGACTCACCTCAAGACCTAGTCCCCTCATCCTAACTATCCAAGATTTATTCTCACTTCCAAACTAAATTCTTAATCAACTACCTCCTTTGTAACCTCTTATTTCTACCATTTTGTAATGGGTTACACACTTGTCATGAATAAAAATAGAAAATAGACCAAAAATAGTAAGGTTTACCTATTCTAGGGCCACAAACATTGATCAACCCATAACTGATGTTGGTGGGATTGCTGACATTGGAAATATAAGCCAAACTCCAACCTAAAGTTTAGGTTAATAATAATCAAGAAAATTCATTCTTACTTGCATTCAAGATTTTGGCATTATATTTTTGACATATTGGATTACTGTCATCTTATATAAGTCAATCATGATAAAAAACTGAGCTCTTAAGGACCAACAACACCTACATTTTCTCTTTGTCTAGGCATTTAGGTTTGGACTCCCTGAGAGGGATCATCAATCTAGCACTTATCATTCAGTAACCATAGCTAAGTCCATTACTTATTCTATAGATCTTTTAAACATTTATTCTTCAATCACTTTATATCTACTATGCATTTCTTTACACACTTCTGACTAAATCCCTATGAGGGAGTTACAAAGCTTCCTCACTTATTTCCCCTTAACTTGACATACCAAACCTCTGAGAAAATCTAACCAAACCATACGCTCTCTCTTATAACTCTCCGCAACCTCCCAAACCTAATCAAAACCATTTTCTAAACCCAAAAAAGTCTTCTACAAGCTCTTAGACAATTATTGCCCATACCAACCTCGATAGCCTAATTGACATCAATCACCTTCACCACTAACCTCAGTAGTAGAACTGATATCAATCACTCCCCTATCGATTTCAGCAACTATGGATTCCCTAAACTTTCTAAAACCTACCCAAACAACTTCTAAAATACAAAAAATATATATCACCTACACCCTGTCACTCTCTACTATATACATGTTGTTAATAATAGTAATATTATCTCTCTTTTACTCTCTTTTACCTCTCTTTTATTTATTCATTACTCTTTTGTCTCTCAAAAGTGGAATATCATCTCTAAGGAAGTTTCACACTTCCTAGAACAAGCACATAGCTTGGTAGCCTAGTCATTTATCTGCTAACAAATATCTTGTGGTAGTGTTTTTTTACTTGCAAGGAGTCCTTCCCATCCAAAGAGGAGTGCTCACAACATCTGGGTACAACATACAAACAAATATGGGTTTATTCTAGTCACTTATCCCCATCATTCTTTTCTATTTTCATTTAGACTTGAAATAGATAAAATTTAGTGAAATAGATAGGATGATATATAGATAGATAGATGATGTGTGATGTGGTTCATGGATATAGTTCATAATGTTGTAGTTGTTATTAATGTCTTTTGTTCATGATCATAGAAATGTAAAGTGATTATAATTATGAATGTGATGAAAATAAATAAATTAAGTTTAGATAAAAAACTATATGAGTAAAAATAATTATGAGGCACGTGACTTTTATGAGCTAATAATGAGAAAGGAAGAAAGGCTTGATGTGTGTATTGGTAAGGATCTAACAAAATTGAAGTTGGATTGGATTAATGAAAATAGGACTTTTGAATGCTTCACATTATCATACTTTGAGTGTAATAGATGCTATCTTAATCACATTAGGTATAATAAGCTCATAAATCCTATGCATATGACACATGAAGGAAAATAGGTAAAAATTGAACTTTATTGTGAGATTAACATGCCTCTTTTGTAGGATTCCCAGAAGATAGTATAATCAAATCTATGTGTGTATATAAAATGTAGACTGATCAATGTGGGAAGTTTGCTAATGAGAGGATATTGTGGCTTTCCTCGTTTCTTTTTCTTTTGTTTTCCGGTCATTTTCTAGTTTGATTTTGCTCTAGGGTTGGGGAAGCTGATTGATGTGGGAAGTTTCCAAGGATTTTTTAGATTTGATAAATGCTTTACTTAGCCATACTTTGAGGGAGTGGTCTAAGTTTATATGCTTAATTCAATTTTTTTTATAGTTGTCAGTCCACCTTACATGTTGCAATCTTGGATGGAGTTTTCCAACATCTATCCATCAAGGTAGTATGCTGAGAATATCTAGGAATGACTCATGAGCAGTTGTTGACTTTTGATATTTGATTTTGTTTTTGATTGATTTTAATTGACATATATTTGCTCATACATGGTCAAGGGGTTACCTTAATGAAGGCAAAACTAAGATCACAAGAAGGTTACATAGGTGAAGAGAGGTTTGGGTGATAGTGACCATGGGAAATGATCCCAAAAAAGGATGGGAAGTACCATGAGGATCATGCCATGGGTAGATCTGTGGTACTCATAATTCAAGATTAGGCTATGACTATTATGGATAATCACATGATTTAGTTTTAGTCTATTGCCCCTAAAAGAGGGAAATGAAATTGGTTTATAGGAGATGAACTTAAGTTAGACAAATGATAATTGTGACCCCTCTTTAACAATAGAAAGGACACACATGAGAAGCATTGAGAGGCTTAGGTACTAGTTTTCCTTCAAGAGAAGACAAATGACAAGCTCTTGATCCATACTTATGGGTTATGATTTAGGGTCCAAGACAATTAAAATTAAATTTTTCCCTTTTAATTTTATCCATATTAGTTACATGTTGATTTTCCTTGAGAATGAGGTCTCTGATATTGAATTCTCTCACTTTTAGGTGTTTGTTATAATCATACTTGATTTATTATTGATAGACATAGAGATGGGAAAGAGTAACCAAATAATGCTCATCAATTAATTCAAGTTTAGCTAAATGTTCTTGATGGTAATCATCTTCTAAAATAAGGTCACACAAAGATATGTGAAGAGAAGGTATTTGGAATTCAAGAGGCAATATAGCCTCAGCTCAAAACACTAGAGAAAAAGGTGTAGCACCCATAAGAGTTCAGATGTTAGTGTGATATGCCCATAAGGCAAAAGGAACGTGTAAATGCCAATATTGACCTGAGGCATTGACCATTTTAGTAATCATGTTAAGATTTTTGTTAGAATATTTTTCCTATCTATTGGCTTATGGGTGATATGATCATGAAAATCTTAGTTTGATTCCAAAGATGTCATAAAGACCTTGAACTTGTTTATTTTTGAAGGATATGCCATTGTCGATGATGATCTTATGGGGAACACTAAAGTGACAAATGATGTGATGGGTGATAAATTTGACAATATTCTTAGCTTTTATCAAGATAAGAGGAATAGCCTCCACCCATTTGGTGAAATATTCAGTCATAGTGATGATAGAGTGATGTCGCTATGAAGAGTGGGGATTAAATTCACCAATAAGGTCCAGACCCCATTGTGAAAAAGGCAAAAAATGGGTGGAAACTTGAAGTTTATGTATAGGTGTATGATGCAAATTACAATGTTGTTGAAATTTAACACAATTTTTCACATAATCACAATAGTCATGGTTAAGGTTAGACCAATAATAGCCAAGGTAAAGGATGCATTTAGACATTGTGAGCCCATTGAAGTGACCCCCAAAAATACCATCATGCATTTCCTTGATAGCATTAGAGGCTTATTGACCATGTAAGCAATGGAAGAGGAGGCCCTCAAAGCCACATTTATAGAGGATGTCTACCATAATGGTGTAATAAGATGTGCTATAAATAAATGCTCGCTGAGAATTATTAGAGAGGCAAAAGGGAACTATGTCAAGGTTAAGGTAGTCAAAGGTTTGCTAATACCAAAGGTCAGGCTAGATCTCCTCCACTTTAAACATGGTTGGAGTATCTGACTTGATGTAGGAAGGTTTGGTGAGGTGATGGATAATTACAGATAGCTTGAAGTTTAAGGGTGATGATGGAATTGGGAAGAAAAAAAATTCATGGTGTTAGTGAACTTGTTGGTAGATCATGGGGTGGTTTGAATGTGATAGTGTTCAAATGATGCTAAGAGTTATATAATTAGTTATATGTATAGTTGTGAAATCTCATTTTTACACTAATAAATGACATTGACTTGATTGACCACAAGTTTGGAGTCACCAAATATGTTAATCATTCTAACTCCCAAAGCTAACATGGTTTGGATACTTATTACTAGGGCTTCATATTTATCCATATTATTGGTACACATGAATTCAAGTTTAAAATATAAGGGAAGGGGTTCATCAGCAAGGGGATAAGGAAGATTCTAGTTCCCCCACCATGTTGACACTTTGATCCATCAAAGAACATGGTGACCCAATAGGTGAAATATACTAGAGATAAGGTTGTGATAGACTCATCTAAAAATCCAAGGGGATGGGGTTGGTTGTTTGTAGATGTGCATCAACCAATTGGTCAGTAATGACTTTCCCTTTAATTAAATTTTACTATAGGAACTTAAGTTCAAACTTATCTAAAATCATGAGATACTTGGCCATACATTGGTTTTAGTATGGTTTGGAGTGCATGTACTTGAGTGGGTCGATATTGGTTATGACAAAAGTTTTGTGGTTAAGAAGGTAGTGGCAAAGTTTAGTGGCCATGAAGATGAGAGTTAGGCAAAGTTTTTAGGTATATGTGTACCAATTCTCATACTCAACAAGCATGTGGATTATGTAATAAATGGAATTCTCTATGAATTATTCATCCTGATGGGCAAGCCTTTCCCCTAGGGAATGGTCAGTGTTAGAGATATAAAGGTAGAAAGGTTGGTCATCCCTAAGAGGTGTAAGGATAGGTGGAGATATAAGGTGCTCTTTGAGTGCATCAAAGGCTTTTTGACAATCAACATTCCACTTGAGAAAGATATCCTTTTTAAAGAGGTGATGGAAGGGTTGAAATTGGTCAGAGAGTTAAGAGATAAAGCGAAAAATGGATTGGAGCTGCTCCTGTAAACTATGGAGTTGCTTAAGATTGATTGGGGGTAGCATCTTGAGGATGGATTTAATTTTGGTTAGATCAACCTTGATTCACTGAAGGTAAATGATAAATCCAAGAAGTTTTCTTGATAAGACCCCAAAAATACATTTTTGGATTATTATGGACATGGTAATGGATAAGTCTCTCAAAGATAATCTTGAGAATGACTAGGTGGTCTTTTTAGAGTTTGGATTTTCAGAGCATGTTATCCATGTAGTATTTAATGATTTTATGAATAAATTCATGGAAGATGTAGGTCATATCATCTTGGTAGGTTGCACCAGTGTTCTTGAGACTGAAGGGCATGACTTTGTAATAAAAGGTCCCCCATGGGGTGATGAAGGAAGTTTTGTGATGATCTTCAAGGGTAATCATAATCTGATTATAACCTAAGAATCCCTCTATGAGAGACATCTCATGGCAAACTATAAGATCAATAAGTTGGTCAATAATAGGTAGATCAAATTCATCCTTTGGGTAGGTGAGGTTTAGGTCATGAAAGTCCACATAGATATATAGTCCCCCTATGGTTTTGGTGATAGGTATGATGTTGGAAACCCACTAGGGATAATTGATGGGTTGGATGAAGTTGACAGAGAGGAGATGTTGAAGCTCTTCTTTGATAAGAAGGGATATGTGAGGATGTATTCATAAAAGTTTTTATCTTATAAGATTGGCTTCATGATTGGTTATGATGTTATGGGTAGCAATGGTTGGGTCAATACCAAACATGTTAGTATATGACTAGGAAAATACAATACTATGGTCTTAGAGAAATGTAGAGAAGTCTTAAAGATTTTTGGATTTTAAATATTGGCCCAATTTGACAATGTGGGGGTTATCTAGAGTTCCCAACTTGATATCCATGGTGGATTCATTCAACATGGTTGAGGTCCCTGGGGGTATAGTTTTGTGGATAGAAGAATCAGGTGCACCAAGGTAGGTGAGAATTGAATCATCATCATGGCATTGAACAGTGTGAATGGTAGGATAATCTTCTCCTATAATCTCAAGATGGGTTAAATGTATGGATATGGTCACCACTTCCTTTTGATAATCCAAGGGTCTGAGGTTGATCAGGTTGACAAAAAAAATTCGGTAGGATGATGTCATTATCATCACATTCAAGTAGAGGGGATGTTGGTGAGGAAAGGTCCTCTTCTTCAATAATGTTAATGATAGGTTGTTTGGACTTATTTTTATTAGGTAGAATGAAACCAGGGCCATGCTTCTCATGAGGTTTTTTGGTCTCAATCAAGCTCAATGTATGTGGGCCATGCTTGTATCATTATAATCCAAATCCTTTCTAGGCATAATATTGAAGGTATATTTTGGCAAAGTCTAGGTTGTCTAAGTAAGAGAAGGTAGAGGTGAATGGTTGAGATGAAGAGGGGGTGGTAGTAGCATTGAGTGGCTTGTCAAGTATCCCATAGGTAAAGTGGGTTTGATAGGTATGAGGTCCCAAGGAAATAATGGATCCAATGTTGGGGTCATAACTTAGTTGGTGATTGAGTTTCCCATACTCTTGGGGAGTAGGGAAAGCATCAAGGGTAAGGATTTGGTATTGTATAAGGGTAAGGTATTGGAAGGTAGATTATAATAGATCAGTAGTGGGTATTTTCTCCACAAGAATAGATGAGTTGGTAGATGCCTCTATGGAAGAGGAAGCAAGGGATTCATTTTTCATGTTTAAAGGCTTGCTTGCAAATGGTGGGGGTGCTTTCGAAGGAGGTAGGAGAATGTCATTAGGGTGATAGGTCATATTTCATACTAAAAAATGGATTGGGTCAACTTTTATGATAATAACCTAACCCTCATGTTTGAACTTGACACAATGATGAAGGGTAAAAGGTATGCAACCCATAGCATGGATCGAAGGTCTCCCTAGTAGAACATTGTACTTGAATTCAAATTTAACCACATAGAAAAGTTCAAGGAGCATGCAAGGTCCTAAATGTATGTGGAAGACAAAATTTCACAAGGTATTGGTCATAGTGTCATTAAAGGATCTAAGGGTGGTATAAGTTTTGGTTATGATATTATCTTATAATTTGAGCTGGTCATAGGTATAGGAAGAGATGATATTAATACTAGCTCCCCCATCGATCATACCCTATTTGATGTGGGTTTGGTTAATATGTTTAGTAATAAAGATAGGGGGATCTAGGTCCTTGAGGTGGATAGAAGATATCTCTGAGTCATTGAAGGTAACAAGGGTGGAGATTTGGAGAGCACCTATGAAGTCTTCTATAGGTTGGGAGTCTCCTAATTTAACCTTAATGGCCTGCATGGCCTAGAAATGGTGAGGTGAGGTGGAAATGAGTTCATATAGGCTCATCTTATTTGGGGTTTGCTGGAATTGCTTAAGAATGACCCTCTTGATGGATTCAAAGGGGTTATCCTTAGAGGTGCCTAAGATGGTCACTTTAGGCTTAGCTAAAGATGAAAAGATTGGGATCTAGTTTAGTTTAGGATGAGAAGATGGGTATGTGCATGGAATGGACACCTTGGTCTTCCCTTTATCCTTTTATATGATCATGTAACCACATTAATGGTGTGGATAGGAAGGAAAGATGTGATAAGAGGCTGGGTAGGTTCCCCGTCACTTTGAGGTGAGAGTGGGGGATTAGGCATGCTTTCGCTAATGACTATTGGGTGCATTGGTAGAGGGGTCAAGGGAAGTTCATATAATAAAATATCATCCTCATAATAGAGCTAATGGATGATGGCTTGGAGAGCTTTGCAATTTTGTATGTCATATTTGGGCATCTTGTGATAGGAATAAACTTGACGGTCATTATACCAAGCTAGTTTTGAACCAAGAGGATCAAAAGGTCTAATAGGGGGTAAGGTGAGGCAAAAGGCTTGGATTAACCTTTGAAAAATGGTTGAGTAAGACTCAATCAAGGGTGGGAAGAGCCTAGAGGTTATGGTTTTAGTTAGGAAGACAAGTGTTTTTGTGATAATTGGTTTGGTGAGAGAAGGTTTCGGCAAGGTAGTGTTCCTAGTTAATGGTTTTGGTTTGGGTATGCTATTGGTTGAAGGGTTTGAGGTTGATAATTTAATTATTGGTAATTTGAGAAAGATTAGCGTATCAAAAATTAAGTGAGCTGGTGTAACCAATAACAGTGGGTGACATATTTTGAAGGAGCTTGCTTTTTAAGCAAAGTTGAGGGATAAGGCCCTAAGATAGAAGGTAAGGTAGAGGGAGGTATAATCATGGCCATGTGGCCCTTTAACAGTCTCACCCCTTTGGTTGGTTTGGTTTGAGGCTAAGGTATAGGGCTAGACAAGCATAATTCCACTTTCAAAGATGGGCAGGCCAAATTTTTGGTAGGGAAGTCACCAAAACCTTTAAAGGGCCTGGTTGGTGGTTTATTTGTTTGAGGTATGATCGTCTTGGTTGGTTGAGAAGGTGATGGGTTGTTAGAATTTTTGATTGGTTTAAGATGAGGTATAAATATGATGGATTGGTTAGTTAAGTGGGTGTTGGAAGGTTTGGATTTATTGGCATAAGGGAGCCCCAAGTGTTACCAAAAAATGGCTCGTTCCATATCTAGTCTTATGACAAAATCTAATTTTTTAACTAGTTTAGAAAAAGGTCTATTTATAGGTCTCACTCCCTAGGTAGTGGATGTAAAGGATAAACCTATGAGTTGAGGAGGAGGGTTGGTAACCTTATCTATTTCCTCAAGTAAAGGATGTAAGGTTGGGATGGATGGCTCCTCCATGAGAGGGACTAGTGACAAAGTTTCTCTGCTGGGTATGATGGTCATAAGAGTAGTGGTTTGTTCTATAGTTAGGGGAGATGGTAAATTAAGAATGGTTGTTTACTTGGATATGCTAGTAAAAGGGGTTTTTAATGATTCCAAAGCCTCTATGAGTGAAGCTAAAGAGAAAGGAAATTCCTTAGTTTGGGTATCCAAAGGAAGGGAAGGTGGATCCACCACTTTGATAGATGAGGTAGGGGAAGAATAAGTAGGTTGGATGATAGGTTCTCCTTCAATAAGCATAACAAGAATTGTATTGACTGTGTGGGCAACATGAGAACATTCAACCTAGGTGTTATTATTTTTGGTAGTGGCATGGTTGGGAAAGGCTTCCTAAAGATGTTGAGATCTTGATTTTGAGGGGCATTGGGGTTAGCTAACATGAGTTCCCCCTTATCAATGAGGCTTTGGACAATGTTCTTTAAGGTATTACATCAACTAATGCCATGTATAATGACTTTATTGAAATAACAAAGGTAATTCTCATTATAACATGCAGGTGAAAGATGAGGATAATCAAACTACTAAGGAGGTTTGATGGGAGGAAGTTGTATGAGGTTAGCTTTCAATAACTTCTCCAAAACTGAGGCATAATATTCTCTAAGTGGAGTGAAATATTTTTGGTTGCTTTGGTTTGGGTTCCTTTTGTTTTGGTTAGAGGTATTGGGAGAATTTTTTTGATTGATATTGGGTGGAGGGGTGGTTTTAAGGACAACTACATTTGTAGTTGCCTCGCTCTTGGTTCTAATATTGGCTTGATTGCCCAATTTGGAGGAAGAGGCTTTGTTGGTCTTGAAGGTAGGTTTCTTGTTTCATAACTTCAATTTACCCTCATCTATGCCCAATTTGGAGGAAGAGGCTTCATTGGTCTTGAAGGTAGGTGCCATGGTAAAAAAGCTTCAACAAAAGATTTGAAGCTTTGGACACGTAATGTAGAAGAAATATGTTTGGTGCAAGCCTGAGCAAAAAAGTTATATAATTTTGGGTTGAGGCAAGGAAAATAAAATTTGATTAATCAATCTTCTCCAATAGGTGACAAAATCAAAAATATATTCATCATCAAATTTCTTGATAGAATAGAGACCTTTTGAAAATGTTAATGGAAAAGTGATCCAAGAAAACCTGCACTAGTTGGGTGAAGGAAAATATTGAATGTTTGGTGATGGCACTATACCAATCAAGTGCTAAGCTAGATAAAAACATGGGGAAGGTTTTGAGAATAAGGGCATCATCAAAATTAATCATGTAACATCTATGTCTAAATACCCTGAGGTGTTGTTGGGGATCTTCCTTGCCTTGAAATTTAGTAAATTTCAAAAGTTTCCACTAATGAGGATAAGGTCTAATGGGGACAAAAGGATGGATAGCTTCATTTTAAATTTGATCATAAGCTAGGATGTTATGATCCCATAAAATAGATGAATTGAGGTTTTTCATCTTGTCCATGAGTATATTTATTAAGTTATTTTGAGGTGGTGCACCCAAAGGATTGTAAGGTGCATATTGTGGTTGTGGTTGAGTGATATACTAGTAATTGGTTGGTGGTAGAGGGGCTGCCACATATTGGAAAGTGGATGATAGAGGTGGGGTAAGTGGTATATAAAGGTAGGTAGATAATATTGATTGGGTAGTGGGTATATACTCGTATGGGTTAGCGATGTATCCTAGGTTGGGCACAATGGGTACCTATTGAGGAATTCATGTGGTTTGGGTATGGATGGTAGTTGGGTTAGTGACAAGAGGTGAGGTAGTGACCTTCATGCTAATGGGTGGTGAAGTAGAGGGTATGGATACCACCAAGTTTGGTAAGGGGTATTAATCAATGGGTTAGGGTTGATAAGGGGAAGGTTGGTAGTGCTGGAGGTAGGTACTTTAATAGTGGGTAGAGTATAATGGGTTACTGGTTGGGTTGTTCCTAAGGTGGAGTCATTAGTAGGGGTGAAAGGTGTAAGGGTAACGATTGGTTGGATTGGTTAGTTTTTAATTATGGCATCAAAGGGGTTAGTAGATGAAGATGCCTAGGTATTCAAAGTTTGGGTAGTGATCATGGAAACATAAACATCCCCCATAAGGCAAGATGGAATACCATAAGGATGATCTAGAGATGGAGTTGAAACTAGGGCATGGTGAGGGGAGGTTTTAAGGCAGTACTGAATGGAAACTAAGTTATTGTCCAAAAAAGTGGTAAATTCTATGTATCCTTAAGAAAATAGCCAAGGAAAATTAGGGATTCCTAAAGGATGGCATGAGTATTTTGTTTCAAAGATGTACTCCATAGATAAAGAGGCATAATAGGTTAATTTGAGTGATAGGTTTTGTTCTGCTTGGTCTCTTCATTGTTGGTGAGTGAGAACCATGCAAGAAAGGAGGAGAGAATACAAGAATAAACTCACCACTTGAATAGGAAGAAGATAAAAAAATGATCAAGGTAATTAAAACACATACTATAAAGTACAATAAACCTAGAAGTTAGTTTTAGTCTTGATTTTGGCTTATGCCTTAGTTTTGAAGAAATGTGTGATTGAAGTTAGCTTGTAAAATAAGTAATAGAGAAGAAATCAAAGGATGTTTTTAGGTTGTGTTCAAGGCTCTCAAAATAATTTGTATTGGAATTTGATACATGGCTTGGTATTGGGGCCTACCCCCTCACTTCACACACTACAATGATAAGGTTGTTAGGTGCTTTACCAATATATACTACATTCTAAATTTTATACTCAACTAGAGAGTTGAGTGGGTTATCCCCTTGGTAATGACCTCCAAGTAGGACTATTGGAAAATGGTAAGGTGTCTGCTAGGTGATAAAATCATAGTTGGGCCTTGTCTCAAAAAAAATTATGTTTGATTGATGAAAGTGGTTTGGCTAGTGTGTGCAACAAAAAGTGGTGCTATGATAAGGCTACTATGCTTTAATCCAAAGTGAACTAATATTAAAGGCAAGCAATGAATGTAGTTGATTTTAAGCCCAAAAGAAATTTTAGTTTCATTTATGAGAAAATATAGAGAGGAAAGCATACAAGATTCAAATAAAAATGTGAGTAGAGACTCAAAGGTCCCACTAGCCCTGCCAGAATGTTTCACGTAAATTTTTAACTTTATTTATAATAAAAAGAGAAAATAAATTTGATATGGGTATGGTTAAAAAACCTATTTATTTGTGTTTACATTGAATCAAAAGACTGTGAAGAGCTCCTCTTTGGCTCGGGAGGAAGACCTGTAGATAAAAAATCACTAAAGTAAATTCGTTTGTTAGATAGATAGTTGGGTGGATTGCCTAGTGATAGCTAGATTGTAGAAGCAAGAGCTTCCTTAGGGGCTATCAATCCACACATTTTAAACAATTAAGTTCAAAAAACTGAAAATAAGGTACTTGTATCAATAATCAAAAGGTATTAAAATTGAACACAATAATACTTGTTAAGAAGTAGACTAGAATGATAAAAATAGTGACTAAGATAATTAATACTAGTGCTAAGGAGTTGGGGTCTGCTTTAGAAAATCATAAAGGGGTCTATGAATAAATAGAAACATAAAAGATTAGGTTTGGTTGGGGCTAGGTGGTTGAAAATAGCTTGCTATTTTTCACTACCATAGTGAACATCAATAATTGGGGTAACTGTCAGTGATTAAGGTGACTGTTGGTAGTCAAGCTGACTATCAATAGTTGGGTAGACCATTGGCAATTGAGTCAACCATAAATGGTTACTATATCTAGATCTAGGTTGTTAAATTGTTGAATACATGATCCTAAATATGAATTTTGGGAGATGGACAAGGTCTAGGTTAGTTTTGAAATGGGAATTAAATAAATGAATATTAGTAAATAGATAATTGTCTTACTAGAAGTTGTTTGGGTGAGTGATTAAAGCATTTGACCCATTGGTAGAATCTATCTTGATTCTAGTGGAGTAACAGTACTTGAGAACTTGATAGAGAGGTGATGATGAGTCACCTCTTAATGTGATTGATAGATTGTTGATGACACTGATGACATTGATTGACCTATAAGAGAAAATCCTAAATACATGATATCCTAATATTAATTATTGATCCTTTTGACCTCCTAGCTCCTCTCTTTTAATAGGTGTAAACAAGAGGTGGAATTCAAGGTGAAACTAGGTTATCTAATTATAAATGTACATAAAAAATAAAGTTTAGACAAGTTATATTTAGAAAAGCATGGTTTGTGTTTTGCATGCTTTTGGTTGAGGTAGTGTACCCTGACCGTTGATGGTCTGATTTTCCCAATGGTGACCATTAATGGTCACCCTAACCATCAATGTTCAGGTACCAAAGAAAAAGGGTTAAAAGGCTAGGTTGAGCTAGTTAAGTTAAATTGGTTGTGGGTGAGATTGGTTAGGTCTAAAAGATGTAGATTGGTGCAAGAGGCTCCTAGGCATTCCAAGGGTGTTTTTGACATTCAAGATCATAATGTGCATATTTATGGTGTCTAAAATTATCCTTCCTCAAAATTATATGCATCCCTCATGGGTAATAGTGGTGAAAACACTAAGAGATGGTGAATAATCAAGGTTTGCCTTTATCTCTCATTTTTTAGGGGTTTCAACATCCATTTACACACATGCACATTTCATCAAACAATTAACTATCACAAATAGAGACTATATTAATGCTTTTCACATAATAAAATATAAATAATAATCTTAAACACACACTCACACATTCCTCTATAGGATTATTTCAATACATGAAAGAGTTATATACTCTTATACAATCCTTTCTGAATTGATATAAATCTTTGTTCTTCTCCTAGAGAGTTTTGCCCCTTCATCAGCTTGTTCTCTCTCCCATAAAAATTTCAAAAAATATTTTTATTCATATCATGTATTCTTATTAGCATCCCTAGCTTCATGGCATGTCTCTCCAACTTCCTTTACCTCCACATATTGTATAATAATTAGAAAACCTTTATTTTTCAATATTAACACCTAACTATCAAAAACTATTAGGTGACATTTCAAGCTAAATGATAGAAAAAACACCATAACTTCTTGTAGACACTATAATTTTGTATCCTATATATGATTGATTAGGTGTCATAGGCCCTTATTTTTATTTAATCTCCTAAATACCCTTATCCTAAGGTTTAGTTTATTTACCATTGATAGCTCAATAATTTACTTTTACTATTACCTTCTACCCCCCTAACCTCTGAAATCAATTAATAACCTAGGGAACATACCTCTTAACCACTTTGACCATGTATAAATTTTTTACCAACAACCTCATGCTCACCAACAAACTTGCCAATTTTGGTGAATCAACACCAATTCTCTCGTGATCAATGTCAATTCTCTAGATCAATGTCGATCCATAAATAGCCAGCCAACCTTTGGCTTTGGGACCATAAATTCTAAACCTCTAAGTACTTCTAATATTCTTAGATAATTAAGGAATACCTTAATTTCACTCTATCATAATTCTATTGTATTTAATCTACATCCGTTTGTCATGAACCCAAAAGATTGCCTATATTTATGAAGAAGATTTCATTCTATTTGCATGAGTAATCATGTTTATTTCTTTCATTTTATAATAATATATTTGTTTTTATCTACTTATCCCTTCTTAATAGTACCATTTATATCCCTCTACATCTTTTTATTAGCCTCTATTATCTAAATGAGTAACAATTTAATTAAGCACAACTATAAAGAGAATCAATGTTGATTCATTATGAATTAGCATCGATTCTATAGTTTTGGAACCGATCCTAACAAGATAAAAATTGATCCATTGTGTTTATTTTTTAAAACCCAAGACATTAATCTTAGATCCCTATCCTTAATCTTTACTATTTTTTTGTCATTTTAAATATGGCCTTATTATGTAGATAACTCTACCAGGTATAGTGAATGATGTAATCAATATCATTGATCTCCCTATAGTATCCCAACCCCTATTTTATTATCAAAGTGACATATATTTTAGGCTATCTCTCTACATTATTATTTATTCTCCCTCTTTTGAATCGATTGTTGACCAATTTCATGTCATACAAGAGGATGTAAATATTTCTATGGTTTACTGGGATGAATATTTTGCTTACATTGATAGCTTAAATGAAGATTGAATCTTAATATTTATTATTATAATATCTTTATCTATTATAATTTCAATTATTGATTATCTACTTAATTATGTAAATAAGTGATCTAACATCCACTTAAGGAAGTTTGTAACTTCATGCGACTGGTTCTTAACTAGGAAGCTCACCCATTTATCTATTAATCTATTTTTGTCCAAATTGCTTATATGTGTGTAGGTTAGTCTTTCTAGCTAAAAATAAGCTCCCTCATTCAATGGATTCAATTGGTGAAAACCCTTTCCTAATCTCTAGGTATTCATCATAAACCCTAATTTTTCATTGAGTTTTAGTAAGTAATTTAATTTAAAAAACTACTATAAATCTTCCACTCCATTAATATAATTTATATGAAATTTGAAGCATGACGCATAGAATACATTAAATCACCCCTAAAAACTTCATCATCTAACTCTTAACACAAGTTATTTTAGGTTATTGTGGGTAAAGAATAACCTTGCTAATTGATGTAGACTACAAAAATGACAATTCTAAGTAGAATGACAGTTACTAAAACTTATAAAAATTTCAATATTTGTATATCAATGATTTAAAATTTTAAAAATGGAAAAAATAATTAGTTTAATATAATCCCACTAAAATTGGTAACCTAATTTTTCACCA
The DNA here is from genome assembly GCA_037957365.1 of Torreya grandis. Classification (NCBI taxonomy): domain Eukaryota; kingdom Viridiplantae; phylum Streptophyta; class Pinopsida; order Cupressales; family Taxaceae; genus Torreya; species Torreya grandis. The sequence continues at coordinate 1,377,802 of JARHVA010000255.1, read as the reverse complement.
TATATCTACCATAAGGTAATGAACTGTCAAGTTACACAGATGCATTTTATAGTTGAGTGACAGTCACAAAAATTATCATAAATTTTATACCAATTATTCAATTACGGTTAAATTTATAAAATACATTTTATATCACTGATTAAAATTTTGAATTCCAAATCTTAACACAAATTTACTTCAAAGTTATTAATCTTATACTAAAAAGATAGATGCATTGTCTAATAAAATGACAATTTACAAAAACTATCATAACCTTTGCCTCACTTATAAAATTGAGATAAATTTTGAAACAATAATTTTAGACTAAATTTTATGATACCAATCCAAAAAAAGTAATCCAATTATTAGCTTATATATACTGCAAGGTCATGAACCTTCTACCTAGTGATGTAGGCATAACATCAAAGAAACATCTACAAATTTTTTGAGGTAATTCAAAATGGTTTGAAATTTGGTATAGATATTATAGGTGTCATATGATATGAACCTTAAAAAAAATTATCATCTAATTTATTTTGAAACATTATTAGAAGTAATAAAACCTCTTACCAATATAATAGTTATTATGCCTCTATGGTGATTCCAAATAGTATGAAATTTTGTACAGAGGTTTTAAGTGTCAGGTTGTATGATCCCACCAAGTTTTCACATCCAATTCCTTCCACATCATTACTTAAAGTATGGAAACCTATTTATAGTGTAATATTTGGTACTTTTTTTGGTAATTATAAATGGTCTTAAAATTGGTATATATGTTTTAAGTGTCATATTATATGACCTCACAAAATTTCATAAACTAGTTCTTAACATGGTTGAATAACCATTTCTATAAAGTTTTGTGACTTAACAATTCCCCTAGAATGACAAAATAGTCAAAGGTTCTTCATGCATTTTGTGGTAAAGGATAATTTTGTAACATCATTATAAGAGGTAAACAAACTCACATAAACAATATCACAACCAAAAAACCAAATAAACACAATTCACTCTATTTTTGGTTGGTGCAATATTACACAAACCCTTGGATGCTATTACATCAGATGCCTAAGGTTTATAAAATGTGAGCTCTTTTTCACATGGATAGGATACATAACAAATCTACTCTTTTGGTCATGAGGCAAAGTGACCATGGCTTCCCCTTCTAACATACCAATAAAATTAGTTCCTTATTATTCCTTTTTTATGCACCATTTCTATCTCTTACATGTTAGATTTCCTTCTCTTCTCTTCACATTTTTTATCTCTCTCCTTCTCCTTGTGGTATTTGACTCACCAAAATCTCTCTCCTTTGTGACATTTCACCCACCATCATCCCTCCTCCACAAAATGCTTAACCAACTATCATTCAACTTACATGTGGACTAAAACCCACTCTCATCCATCCACCACCACCAAGATGCTCTTTCATACATCTCACTCTCCGATGTGGACTCAAACCCACCATAAACTAACCACATACTCCTAAATCCCACTTGTATTTGTTCACACATTTTCCAACCAACTATTATATCACTACAAAATCACATATCCCTATTTGTAGCTACTCACTCATGGCTACAATCTTATTTATCATCCGTAATATCAACACAATTGAATTAACAAAAACTAGGTCATCCAAATCATCCACCACCACCAAAATGCTCTTTCATACATTTCTCTCTCCTATGTGGACTCAAACCCACCATAAACTGACCACATCCTCCTAAATCCCACTTGTATTTGTTCACACATTGTCCAACCAACTATTAGATCACTACAACATCACATATCCCTATTTGTAGCTACTCACTCATGGCTACAATCTTATTTATCATCCGTAATATCAACATAATTGAATTAACAACAACTAGGTCATCCAAATCATCCTTAATATTAATAATCACCTCAAGGATAATTATTACCTTCACATCCTTCATTGTCTACATTTCTATTTAATGCAATCTCTCCATATCATCTACAACATTAACTTCCTCTTCATATGCTAGGGATTACATACATATTAGAAATATTTTTTTCAAATTGGTGAGATCAATAAGATCACTCTTCATACCTACAACATTATATTCCTCCACACATACTACGGATAATATCAAACTTAGTTACACACTTTCATTTATCATCTTGCTATAAGCTTGGTTCACACCAATCTTGAGCTTCTCAAATCCTTCACCAACATTTAGATGTTCTTGGGATAACTCTCCTTCCTTAGTTGGCCATAAATGATCCTCCACCTATATATACTGTTTAGAAAAATCGTTTTATCATGATCTAACACTCTCTCTTATCTCCATATCAGCTTGAAGACACTCACATAGGGTTGGAATAACATCACCAACTAGATCTCCAATCATTATTCTGATATCAATCTCTTTGGAGGCTTATTCACTCTACTTCTCATACAAATGATCATGCTAGACTATGCCACACTTATCCTCTTCTTAGATACTATCTCCATATATAGGCCTACACATTACACAAACACATTGGGAGAATAAAAATATCCATCAAACAACTCATCCACCACTCCATCCTTCCCCAAGGACATGTCTTCCAACTCATATTCAAGGTTTACATGATGTTCAATATTTTCACTCTCATAATGGATTTCCAATGGCCCATTCTCAAAAAAATTCATGGCTATTGTTTGCACCTCAACATCTTTGACTTCATCTCTTTCACATGGTTGATCCTTCCCAATCATATCCTTATGTACACTTTCTTACACAACCTCTACATCTAATGCTTCCACCATGGAAACCTATAACTCTATATAGCTTGTAACTCTACATGGCTATAACTTTCATCCACCTAAAAATCTATATGGATAAAATATTCACTCACCTCTATCATTCCTTGGTTTTCCTCAATGATTATACCATAAAAATAAAATTTACAAGCACAATGTCATCACAAACCAAGGATAATCTAGTATTTCCCCACTCATGGGACCTCACAATCACTTGCCCATCATCACATAATGGGTCTCCATCTTTTGATTCAACTACTACCACCTCTCCATCATCCATCACAAGGATTTTTCCATGGGATTCTCAAATCTCATATCCACACTTTTATTTTTAAAATCAAGAAAGGCTCTACATATAGAAGCCTCATCTTCATGTTGTCTTCCACAAAAACCTATTCTTTCATGCACCTATGCATTTTTGTGCTACTTCTCAAAGCAGTCTTTGGTTTTTCAAATGATATCTCCCCATCTTTATTACCTCTTTTTGAAATATTATTCTCACTAAAACACTCAAGCCTCTTCACATGAAGTTTATTCAACCATCCCAGCTATAATTTTGGGTGCACAAATCAACCCAACATCTTGAAAACCATATGTTCCCATCAAAAACCTTGATCTTGCCTTTCCTTTGTCTCCTCATTTGGAGATCTTTCCAATACACCATTGTAACTCCACTTAACCATTTACATGCAGCCTTCACCCTCATGGGTTCAAAAACATTCATATCCAATTCATGAGTTATTCTAAACTTCATTTTCCATAAAATTAAAAAATAGCACTACAAGATATACCTTTTTCTCCACCACAACTATGGTTGGTCTCTTTTATATGTTGGCATATTTTCATCTACTTTCTTAGCCTACATCCAAAGCATTTATTTATACTTTTAGGGATAATAACCCCACCATAAACTCTTACTCATCACCATCACATATATTTTCACCATCATCACCATGTGTAGTCTTTTCCATCACTTCTAGTCTCTCTTAGAACACTTTCAACATCTTTGCCAGCTCACCCATTTCACATGCTCTTATCTTGTGTGCCATATCTTACCAAAAATTAGTAGGATACTCTTTTATAACTTGTAAAGTCTCAAAATTTATCCTATCAAAAACTCCCTCACATATTTTTAGGACTTCATACACTTAAAACCACATTTTCAAGATTATTAACAACTTGTAATCTCTAAGTAGATTTCTCTCACATACTACAACACACATTGAGAAGTTTATCACAACCAAAAGGACACTACCTTTATTTGATAACTATTGGTGAAAATAATTAAAGAGGGGGACCAATAAATGTATGCCTTTATCTCCTATGTTTTAAGGGTTCCAAAATACATGGGCACACATGCGCATTTCATCAAACAATTGACTGTCACACAATAAAGACTATATTAATGCATTTCACACAATAGATACAAAATATACTCTTAAACACACACTCACACTAACACATGCCTATAAATTATTATTTAAGTAAAATAAATATTTATAGATTATCATTCATTCCTTTTTAAACTAATACAACTCTTTGTTCTCCTAAAGAGTTCTTCTCCACTAGCTTGTCCTTTCTCCCAAATAAATTTTTAAAAAAATCTTTTTATTTCTATCGTGTATTCCTATTAACATCCCTAGATTCATGGGGTGTTTATTAAACTTAAATAACATTAATATAATGTAAAATAGTTATATGTACTTCATTTTTCAAGATCAAAACCTAACTGTTAGTAACTATCATAAACTGTTAAGTGACATTTCAGGCTGAATGACAATTATAAAAAAACCATAACTTCCACATAATTAATCCAATTGATATTAAATTTTAACCATCAATCATATAATAAAGTTTATATAACCCATCCAAATTTCATCATATAACACTTAACACACATTACTACAAGTCACCATAGGTAAAGAACAACTTTGTCAATTGATGTAAACTACACATATGACAATTTTAGGTAAAATGAAAGTTACTAAAACTTCCTCAACTTTAAATATGTTCATATGAATTATATAAAATTTGAAACATGGTAATATGACTAAATTTCATATAAACTCACTAAAATTGGTAATCTAATTATTATCTCAGCTTTACTATAAGGTAATAAACCATCATGCTACACATATGTATTTTTTGGTTAAGTGATAGTTACAACTATCATAAATTTTATACCAGTTATCCAATTGACCTAAAATTTGGAAAATAATTTTTAATAGAAATTTTATATAACTAATACAAATTTTGTATTCCAATTATTAACATAACTCAATCAAAAGGTCATTAACCTTATATTGACTAGACATGCAATGTCTAATAGAATGATAGTTTGTAAAAAATATCATAAATTTTTTTCACTTATCTAATTGATCTAAAATTTTAAAAAATTATTTTTATATTATATTTTATGACACCATTTCAAATTTGGTAATCTAATTCTTGGCACAGCTATATTGAAAGGTCATGAACCTTCTATTTAGTGATGTAAGCATAACATAAAAGAAGCAACCATAAAATTTTTGAGGTAACTCCAAATTTTTTAAAATTTTAAAAAAATATTATAGGTATCATATTATATGAACCCAAAAAAACCATCATCTAACTCCTTCTGAAACATTATTACAAGTAATGAAACCACTTGTTGGTGTAATAATTGGTACACCTCCACAGTGATTCCAAATAATCTAATTTTTTAATAGAAGTTGTAAGTGTTAGATTATATGATCCCACAAATTTTAATAATCCAATTTTTTACACATCATTATTGTAAGTATGTAAACCTTTTTCTAGTGTAATAGTTTGTATGTTTCTATGGTAACTCTAGATGGTCTGAAAATTAGTAAATATGTTTTAAGTCTCATATTATATGACCACACAAAATTACATCAGCTAATTCTTACCATATTTGGGAAACCATTTTTGACAAGATTATATGACTTGACAGTACCCGTAGACTAGAAAAAATATTCAAAGGGTCTTTATGCTTTCTATGTCAAAGAAATACTTTTTAAACATCATTCTAAGAGGTAAAAAAGCTCACACAAATAAGGCCACAACCAAAAAAAAACACTAAAATCTATTTTTGGTTGATGCAAGATTTCATAAATGATTGGATGTTCCTACATCAACAAGAAATCAACCACTTTACCAACACATGGTTTTCCAATAAAAGGTAGCTCATATATTCTTGTATACATCTAAAATCATATATTTCTATTAATTATATTGTTATCATCATCACACATTAACATCATATTAACATTATCCTATCATCCCTCTCTTACATATTTCTTCATCATATCAACCTTAAATTTCATTCCATTATCATTTATACCAATTATTCATCTTTATTATCACCTCATCTAATCATTAACCAAGCTTACACAATATATAGGAATTTAAAATTCCTCCTCGACTACCACCACCTACCTCCATTAACACTCCTATAAATCACATCACTAATCTACATCTAAATCCTCATTAATTATCCTAATCTTCCTCTAGAATCCACTATTCCACCTTGATCCCTTCACCATAATCTCTATAATACTCCATGTAATTTTTAATTCCATAATCCAACAACCTAATCCTCTCATAAAATTTAAGCCATTGATTTAAATTCTCCATGGGTGAATCATATCCATTGAACCTTCTCATGTGGATCTATATATTGAGCTAAACCCCCATGTAAATTAAGAACTAAGAAGCCAATGCCATCATTCCATCATCTTTCCAAGTCGTAAATTATTCATAACAAAATGGTGTACAAATCTTGACCCAACAAGAGCAATCAAACATTACAAATAAAGGATTCATCCCTCAAGTATTTTGGAGAACATCCACATAGCAAGGAATAAGGATTCAATTGTAAATTTGATGCATAATCTTGTTGTTTATGCTTCATTTTGTTTACATTTCGGATACTTGTTCATTTAACTCTAATATGAGGTTTTATAATTGGATTTAGAGTAGGAGCCTTGAGTTTAATTTCATATTTTCTAGCTTAAAAATAAAAATTCCATATTGCATTACTTTTTTCTGAACACAATGGGATAAATCACTTTAACTTTTACTTTTTAGGCCCCTAGATTGTTCTGGAAAGCTTGCAGGTTCTCTAAGAGTCAATTTGGCATCCAAAATCTTCCAATTTTCATGAAAATTTTGTGCCTAGACTCACAACATCTGCACTCTATAGAAAAGTGGATTCACTGTACATAGTAGTAATTTTCTCATAGTCATCAACGGCTTCACTCATGGTCACTATTTAGCCTATTTAACCATTTGACTAACCTTGACAGTTTTTATTGGTAGTTTTAATTATTTTATGCAATTATAACAAACTCACCATTCAAGTTTTAACAACTTTATTAAAATAATATAATTTTTGACATTATTTTGTCTTTTTATAACCTATTTTTATATAGACTATGAAGCTACCACTACAAAATAATGGCTTTGATCTTGAAAATGCCAGATTTGCATTAATCTTTGTTAGTTTTAAATTTTGACTATGTTTTATTTGACTAATTTGTTTTTGTCTACATTAAAATAATCACCATTAAAAAGTGGTTTTTCTTTCTCATTATTAGCTTATCTTACATCATTATCAACTTTGATTAGTCTTTAGTAAATTTTTTTATTGTCTACATATTTTCCATCCATTAACAGCTTCTAACTGACCATCAGCAGATTTACAATCATAAATAGTTGTTTTAACTCAAACTTAAAAACTTTATCATGTCATTAACCTAATTTTTGTCAATTTTCAAAGATGCCACTATTGCATAATGTCTTTTCCATAATTGGTGGTAACTTTGACATCATTAGTGGTGGTTTCGCATTATGATTTTACACTAAACATCCCATCTTCTCAAGGGCCTAAATTTTGACTTGAGTTTCCATTTGACCTCTTATTTCTATAAAAATTAAGGTATTGAAAAGATGCATCCATCCAAGAAAAAAATTGGTTTTCCAACTAGTGGCATCTTTGATGCGACCATAAAATGGCTCATTAGATCCATGAAATAACATCCTTTTTCTTGCATAAGAAGTGGATCTAAATGTAGTTTACAAAAGTATGGTTTATTTAGAATAACATAACAAGTATATATCATGTTTATTTATTTATAATTCATTTTTATCTATTTTTTAGTTATTTCTAATGATTATCGATAAAAATATGTCAATATGTGCATACATAGTTCATAGTAAGATATAATGATTCAAAATATGAAGAGTAACTATTCAAGAATAATGTTGGATAGTGTCAAAGTACTATATATTAGCTCTAGACTTAGTCCATAATTATGCCCAGTAGCTATGGATTATGTCAAACTAGCTACAGATTACATTAAACTAGCTACGGATTACATCAGACTAGCTACGAATTATATTAGACTAGCTACAGACTATGTTAGACTACCTATAGACTACATCAGGCTTGTTATGGACTTCATCATATTTGCTATGAACTAAATCAAGACTACTATAGAATTCAAAAGAACTACTATGAATGTGTTTGGAAAGTATTTTTAAATGTATTATAATGATTGTTTGGTCTATTCTAGCTATCACAAAAAATATTTTTCATTTGGAGTCTTTCCATGTATAAATTTCTATAAATCGACTTTTTATTTATAGATTGTATCCAAATATAGATTTATGTAACTTCATTCCAAAAAATATCTCTCTCTATATTTTATAGATATTGATAATATGTTGTAATAGATTACATTCTTATAATAAATATCTCTCTATATATTTTTTAGAGATTAAGATAGGCTAGAATGTCTAGGTTGTTACTCTTAAATAAGGTGTTGGTTGAAAGCATGAGATTATAAATGCAACCTCCCATACTTGAATTAAATAAATCGATATACTTTTCTTTCCATCTTCCTGAGTAATCTATTATGAAGCTTGTGTTATGAATAATGTATTTTTATTTATTTATTTGTTTTATAATTATCATTTTGTTATAAATTGTTATTTTATTTCTTTGTGTTTGTAACTATTCATTTTTACAATTTTTTTTGAACCTATAGGTGTTTTATTTGTTTAGCATTTCTTTTTAGTAATTTAATTTCTTGCAAGTATGATTTAATTTCATGCATGTGTGGTTTAATTTCATCAAGAGTGATTTTCAATTCCTTCAAATATGGAGTGTGATAGAAGAAACTATTTACCAAAGATATATTTCTCCTATTTCATATAGCCTTTGAATACCAACCCTAGATTGACATTACTAAATAAAGAGGATTGATGACTCTCATCAATCTTCACTACAAACTTTGATGGTTTTGCTTAAGCTTTGGTGGTTTTGTTTTTCTACTAATAACTAACTCATGTTGCAACTTTGAACTATGGAGTAGCAGCTTTGACTTTGTTTTAGTAGATTTTTCATCATAAATATCATCTTTGCATCAATTTTTAGTGATTTTTATTTTTACTAGCAACCAAATTATTTGTATCAACTTTCAATTGTGTAACAATGCCTTTTATTGTGTTGTAGTGGCTTTTGTCTGTGGAATAGTAGCTTTGAATTCTAGAATTTTTTTTGTAGGTTTCCCCTCAAGATCATGAATCAAATGATTAACATTATTTTTATAGGTTTACTTGTCAAATAAATTAGCAGTCAAACAATCATTTAAGCCATTTTTCAATCCATTTTGGTCAATTTTAATCATTTAATCAACTAATCAAATTATTATTGTTTAATAAACTTGATTGTGTATGCTCTCCCCTCACACATGTAGAGAATACTTGGGGATCAAAAATAATCAATGTTTTTTTTTGTGTGCTTAAATCATGTTGACTTTTTTTTTTCGTTCAATTGTGTGTTAGTTTCACCTAAGGCCAAATTGTGTATGCTCTCCCCTCACACCCCTAGGGTGATCTTTGGGATCAAAAACAATTAACTCCTCTCATTTTTATTTTAATAGAGGAAACATAACATGGAATTGATCTGCACACACTTTTCATAGTGATTAGGTGGGTTGTGATATAAATTTCATCACCATGCACTAACCCACACTCTTTGTACTAGTGAAGTATAAATATCAAGGAGAGTTGTCATAAAACTAAACAGGATTCCCCATAAATGGTTCTATAAATTGAGGAGGTCACATCCAAATACTCATGTGCCAAACAACTTGCTTATATGGACTTGGGCCCCACATACTATAAGGTATTTAAGGGACACACCTAGAGAGCCTCAATGGCCTAGATTAAGACATGTTGACCAATTTTTTACCCCAAGTCAAAAATGGTCAACCCATACAAGTTGAAACCTTTCATAGGGTTATTAAATCTTATATATGGTCTTAAATATGTCTTGTAATGGTCCTATATGATCTTCATATGGTCACATTAGTCATTGTCTAGCTTGGTCTAAGGTTTGGTCTCTTGTGTACTTGTCTAGTCCTAGGGATCATTTATGAGTCATGGTCTTGTCAAATGTGTTCAAGGTCATGACATGGTTTAGAGTCATTATAAAAGTTTATTAATGTCTTTAAAGGCATATATTTATGTATTAACCTCTTATAATGTTGATATGTGCTAAAATGTCATTTTAGTCACCTTTTGACCTAATTTGGAAGATTTGTACATACCATCCCATAGGACAAATGTTTCAAGAATCCTCCTAATGTACTTGATGTCAGATATGGGTTAGAGAATGGTTAGAACCTAAAAAAATTGCATTTCAACACCTAAACTAAGAAAAGTACTCCTATACAAGCACTTTTATGTACTTGTATGACATTAGGAGATCATTTTTCAAATTAAAATAGTTTTAGAGATTTAGTGGACTTCTAAATGTTAATTTCAGGCTTGGATCAATTTTTAAGTCTTATAGATGCATCAGACACTCTCTCTCCTCCATCGCTACCTCCATAAACTCAAAAAGGCAAACATCAAATGCATGGTACAACCAGAAAAGAGAAATTTGGGAGTTAAAAATTTGTCCATTGTTAGTGGTCCTAGTGACATTTAATTTAATGGTATTATTTCACATATTCATGACCCATCATTTATGAACAATCCCTAAGAGTGAAAGTAGGTCACTTTGCCTTATCTATTCAAGAAAGGTCTAATTTTGCTCCTATTTCTTTATGCCAAGATTTTATGGAGGATAATGATTTTGTGGAGTGTTTTTAGAGGATAAAATGAACATTTTCATGGTATTTTAATTAATCAATTCAAGTTCATGAGGTGTTTTCTTAAAAGGAGAAATGTGTCTCAAGTGTGTGAGAATATCATCGTATTGCAAGTCTATTTTAGTTTATATGATATGTTTTTCACCTTCATGATTTATAAGTGCCTTAGCTTTCATTGATTATCCCTCAATTTCATAATATTCATGTTCTCTCCCTTATAATGTGACCCTTTTATGCATTCCCCAAGTGTCTTTTTCTTTGGAAAGTATGTACAGTCTATGGAGAACCTTCTATACGTCTAAGTACCAATGTTAGGCAAGAATGGAAATGATAATTATATGGTAGCAAGAAATTACACATTGATCACTATATGTATTAGAAATTGAGAGTGAAAATACAAATCTATACTCTCAAATAAATTTTATGAAGTGTTTCAGTCACTCACAAGTCTATAGACCTATGGATGAACATCCATGAGTCTAAGTTCATGTTTAAGGTGTTTTGGCAATGGAAACTATGATATATACTTAGAGACACTCATTATAAACTAAATAACCCCTCACTTCCACCATTAAAATACATGATCAAATGAATAAACTCTCACTTTCAACACACAAAACTTTGTATATGGATTGTATGAATTGGCTTATACGTAAAAAAGAGCAAATTTTGAGATGATACAATGTTTGGTAAAAGATTTACAATAATATTGAGAGGATGATAATGAATTGAGAAGATTTGATAAAATATTTAAACTTTAAAACTCATAAGTTGGTTATTCTCTAGCAGCTTATTTAAGCAAAATGAAGACCTACAAGTGACAAACCTATAGGTCCTCATTTAAACAAAAGGACAATTGTCAATAGGAAACATGATTATATATAGTGAAGAATGAATGAAAAAATTTAAGAATACATATAGACCATTTTTATTCATTAATGGTTGAGGTGACTGGTTTCATACTCACTAGGGGAGTTTATAAACTTAGCATTCATGCACATGTCTAAGTTCAAGACAAGAAGGTAAAGGTTGTGAACACTATGAAAGAGATAATGGAATTTTTGAGATATTAAAATTTTCCCTATAATTATAATTTATTTTCTTTAAGGTTACATGGTGTATTTGAGAAGATCAAAATCCAAGTTCATGCCAACTCTTCCCTAAGTATCCACCTACAGTCATGTATTAAACATGTGTAAGGAACAAGTAAGTGTATAAGGGTTTTAGGATAGTTAAGGACCTTAAAAAATTATAATAGTGTAAAAAAGTGATTTATATTCTTATTTATTGGAAATTAAAGTCTTGAAACCCAGAAAAAATCACTTAGACTATCATATGACCACCTACAGGTTGTTTTTGTAAGTGGATAGGTTATAGGTTTGAAGAGAAGATAAAATGCATAGTGATTGGTTTGGGGTTTTGAGGAATAAAATAAAAAATTATAGTATTAATTTTTAATTCAAAATTATCAAGGATAAATTTTAGATAATATGATCAAAATAACTTCTCTAAACCCCACATACATAGTTTATCTTCACCTACAGGTCTGTTAGATAATGCATACTAGTTTTAAGTTTGAGAGTAGGTAGAGTGTATATGAAAATAATTGGGGTTTATATTAGGTGAATATATATTTAATTGAAACTATTTTATGTTTAATATATGAAAATTTAGATAAAGATAATATGATTAACATACTTACCCCAAACCCCTGCCTACATAATCATATTAGTGTCTACAGACCTGCCTAAGTTCATGAGAAGTATTTGCTTAAATGAGGGAGTTAAAGGTATATGAGAGGGAATTAAAATAATTTGAATATTTTTTCAAGGTGGTAGGATACCATTTGAAGCCTCAGACCCAATATAAAATAAGGCTAATGTTGAAAACCTTGTTTAGGCTTGTAAAGCCTAACACTTCACAAGTAGATGCATATGAAAAGTTGTATAAAGTGTAGATTACTGAGGATAAATTAGAATTTTGGGAGTTTTGAGAATTTAATTTATATATTAAATATATTTCAAGACCATCTATAGGTAAAGGAGACAAAAAATGTGACATCTAAGCCTTGGAAACCACCTTAAGCTCTCTTAATGCTAGGCTGCAACTTCAGACCAACTTTCTCTCATTTGGTATGATCATGAGTGTATGCATAGGAATAAATGGTTTTTAGGTATGATAAATGTATTATTAAACTTAAAACTTATGGAATAATTTTTTTTTTAGGTTCATCACCTTCATGAACAAATCTTAAGACTACAACCCCTCTCCAATGGCTTATTTTCAACCTAAAGGTCAACTTCTTGCACTCAAAATTGTATGGACATGATGCATGGGAGCCTGATCACCTATGGATATTTGATTTGGGTATTAAACTTTAAATTTTTGTCATTGGTTTAAAGGTTTATGGCCTAGGGTTTATGAACAATCATTAAGAACCAAAGTCACTTTAAACCCTCTTAAAACCCTAGTAGAAACCCGATATAAGAGATGGAATTTTAAAGAAAATTAAATGTCTTAATTTTACAATAAAACATATTGTATATTTTTTAAGACCCTAAATGTATTATCTAGGTGCACTTCATTTGTATTTTTATCTATATGGACTACATTAAATGCACTATTTTTTAAGGTTTTTTGGTGTTTTATAGGGTTTAGGATAGTTGGAAACTTGAAAAATGTTGGGAGAGATAATTTGAGATGTATTTTATCTATTAAATCCTAAAAATATATATTTTATTTTATGTATGTGATCAAACAAAGCTTGTTTTTCAAGGTAGCCTCAAATAGGCCTAAAATGAGACTAGGTTTCAAGGCCATTTCATGGTTCTCACACTTACACAAGGTATGAAGGCATGAAAATTTACATGGATGTTTTTCATAGTCTATGTAAAGTGAATAAAATTATTTTGGGTTGTTTCATATGTTTGGGAAATATATGGAGCATAAAATTAGGTGTTTAGGCAAGGAGGCATAATTAAAGAAAGAGAGAAAGGTAAAAAAAGCCACTTCCACTCACCTTTAGGACTTGAAACTTGGCATGGAGTTTTAAATACATATTATTGTCTAAAATATTACATTATGTTGTTATTAACATCCGTACACTATCCTACACAATGAGGTTTACATGATTTAGGGCTACAAGGAAAATAGGTCTAATGAGAGCTTGAGACGCAAAATGGAGTTTTGAGAGTTATTTCATGAATCAAAATGGATTTATTTTCATATAATAATTTATTTTAATACCTTTAATTGATATATAATTACTTTAATAATATGAACTCAAGTTTTGAGCCACTTGGACAAGGCTGGGCATGGGAGATGAAGGAGTTTCAAGATACCTAGGCATATGAATGATAGTTGATACTGAAATGTCAGACTAGATGAGTTTATAAATTCATGATACATGTCAATGAGAAGGTTTGGATGAATTAATTTCAAATTTATGATTTATAATCCCATTTTTCACTCTTCTTATGCAAAGAAGGGTAATTTTCAATAATATGATCAAGGTGTCAAGCTAAGTTTTCAACTTCCATGCCACTTGGATGATGGAGAATATTCAAAGGAGACATATGTCCTTAGGTACCTATTAAAAAAATTTATAACTCCCTATTTTTTTTAACTTTCATGAGAACACTTGGCAATCTCCCTCTTCTATGCCTCTCTTTCTCTCTCCCTCATTCTCCATAAAAGTTGCCACTTTTAGCCTTGTAATGGATCCACATTTAGTATGGCAAAGCCCTACTAATTTGACTACTAATTTTTCATTTTAATAAAATAATTTTATATGGTTTTAATTTTTCAAAATATTGTTTAAGTGTGTGAATTAGTTCATATTTTAATGGGAAGTGATGATTATCTCTCGTTGTGTTCATCTCACTCTTTCATGCTTTGTGAAATTAATTAGACTTCTAACAAGTATCAAGAAGTGTAAATGATTATTTTTTGTCTCTTTAAGTTTGAATAATAATATTAGTGTCTATGATTAGAACTTATATTCATCTACCTTTAGAAACACATTGTAATCTACCTTCATGTTAAAATACTTTTGTTAGGAGAAACTTGGGCATTGAGATCAATTTTGTGAATTACCTTTCATAGTGAATTTTAAAGTAGGATTTTGGAGTTAATCTTGGTGAATCACCTCTATTATATTAGTGTTAATCTATTTATATCCATTTTCCTTCAAATCAAATATGTTAGTGGTTAGTTTTATATGCGGTGCAATGAAGCTAGCCCTTTAATCTAGAGACTCATCTCTCCCATAGGTCACCCACAACTTGAGAGATGTTTCAATGTTACATAAAATTTAAGGAATTTGGATTAGAACTCTTTAGGGTAAAATTTTTATTGATAACAAGACATTCAGTCACAAATAACTACCATTATAATTAAAAAATCATCCCTAAAGATCACTCACCACATATAAATGTAGAATGAGAGTTGGGATACCAACCTAGTCACCACTTTACATGAGTAGATTGATGGGTTTTTAGTTGAGTTACACACCCTTATCTACTAACATAATCTTGTGGCTTACTTGATCTTATTTTTATGTTATTGAGGACTATATTTTTTGTGAACCTCACACCATATACCAAATAACATCCATCATCTAAAATCAGCATACACATTGATGCCCTTAATCAACATCATAACTAAATCTATTAAACATTAATATATATTAATCAAATCACACCTTAGCACCCCTTAGTCCAAACATACATCAACCAACAATCCTTATCTAACCCCTAAAAAGTCAAAAATCCCTAAATGTAGTCGAATCAAATCATTATTCTATCAATCTAACCAAATCATGCATAGTTTAAGCTTGAAACAATCACCCCAATCAAACCAAGTCTACAATAATTCTCAATCACATAAATCCAACCAACAAACCCAATAATATGCTTAGGTAATGATCCCATCAACCAACATCTAATCTTATCTTGGTAAAACCCTAAATTCTAATCAAGTTTGAGTCACCTCATCAACCAATACAAATATCCACTTAAATCCCAATCTAATATCTAATCCAAAAATATTTATTGATCTAAATCCAATCATCTACTTAATCCCATCTAATGTCCATTTCACCCAACCAAGATTGAATCATCCATCACTTGAGATACCTTACAATCCCAAGGTCAATTAATCTATCATCTATAAATCTAATAATCATAGATGGTTACATCCAAAGTGACCCTAATCCCACCAATTTAAACATTAATTCAAGAATATTTTCCAAGATTATCATCTATCAATGTTTAATCATACCCTAATTAGTCCAAATAAAGCTAGCCTACATTTAAGATCAATTAACTTGCTAAAGTTTATCCACCATCCTTCATCACTTATCTAATCATAAACATCAAATCAAACTTGAATTATTATAAAACAAGCTCATATCAAAATTACCCAAAAATTAAAAACTAACATTAAACAATCCAAAACCAAAATCTAGTGCACCTCATCCAACCTTCCACTCATTCATTTCCCAAAAAATTTATTCAAACTTCACATGTGTTGATTACGGATAATGAACATCACAACATCTATCTTTTCTCCCATATTGATCCATGGTGCCAAAAATAAACTTGGATGTAGCCCTATTTGAAAAATATATTTTTAAAACAAGGGCATCATCCTTTTGTAAATCATATAAATAGGTGTCTAAATTCCTAATGAATTCAATACTATAAACCTAAGATCCATCATGATCAATAAAAATCAAGTCCTTCCACATCAAAACTATCTTACTCGTCTCCCTTGTGCTATCAAATTACAATCAAGCACTCCATCCACCAATTATAGCCTTGATTGTGACATCACCTATCACACTAAGAAAGGGAAACATATCCTAGCAACCCTGTTAGATACCAATATATACTCTAATCCACACCAAATACAATCATCTAACTATGTCTTACCATTTTTAAACTAAGGATAATCATCTAATCCAAAATCAGATGCTTCCACATCCAAACAAAGTTGTGATCAAATACAATATACTCCTCATTTTGAATCTTTGGGAGTCATATTTTATCAACTGGATATAATAAATATGATTGTTTATCCATGCACCAAGCCTTTTGATCGAACAAAAACTAATCCCTCTTGATATAAATAGGGTGAATATTTTCAATATCACAAAATCCAAAGGCATTCCATTAATATATGCTTCAAATTTAGAAATTACATCCAAGATCTAATTAATTCTGACATCAAAATTGAAATCAAATCAAATGAATCCACATCTGAGAATGATTAGGGGGATATATGCCAATATTAATTTCTAGATGATAATCAAACTCTTTCATTTCCAAATAAATTTCAATCCATTTAACCCATCCTCGACAATGAACCCCTCTTGAATGAGCCTTGCTTTAATGAGTCACTCTATGACTATCCACCACTATCAAAGATCCCAACTTTGATGAGTTTATCTTTATCCAATAGTATTTTAAAAATCCATATTCTAAGAACCTATTATTGATTAACAACTCACCTTTTATCCATCATAAAAAATCCCCCATTTACAAGAATCCCTTCATCCCAAAGCCTCCATCACTAAGCCAAAAATGAATAAATTACTTCTGGACAACATAATCTAATAACCCCTCTATGAATCCACAATATATACATATACTATTAGTACCATAATAATCCAAACATCCCCTATTATCACATCAAAAACAACATCATAATTATCATTAGTGTCATTATCAGAACTCACATCAGCACCATTAGCATTAATATTAACATCAACATTTAAATTAGCATCAAATTCATTATCAACACTCACATTAACATCATCAATATCAGAATCATCATTATCATCTATGTTAGAATCAATATTACATGACATTAGCTACACACCTCTTGTATATCAATATAACAACCTTGATGATCTTTCCTGGATTATTGAATATTTTTTCACTAGCATCAAAATAGGTCCTCTTAGTAGCCTCTATGAGGATCGTGTTTCCCTTAATCCTTTCATCAAAATCACCAATAATTTCATAAATATCACCAATTTTTCATAAAAATCCCTAATCCTTTTTATAGCACTAATCCTTTACATCATCTCACCAATAAACCCCATGCAACCATTGATTAGGACTGACTAAATCACACATTATTGAACTCTTTCTATAGTGACACATCAATTTTGAATTCATGGGGATAAAATATAGTATCCAATCAATAGATCATAGTAATAAACTCAAAATCTAATTCAATCAAGCAATAACTCTTGGGGAACTAGAAGACTCCCTCCATCAAAATAAGTTAAATAATTGGCCAAGTTAAAAATCAATGTACCCCATTAAAAACCTCCTTAAGGCACTATGGGATAATCAACATCAAAATAATCAAAAAAAAAAAAAAAAATTTAAAAAAAAAAAGGTCCCTTAGTGAAAACATCCTTGAGGCACTAGTGGGCAATCAAAATAAATATCAAGTAGAAAATCAAGATGAATTTATTGGTGAAAACCTTAGTGAGGCACAAATATATGAATAAATCATTTATAAATTGTTTGATCAATAAATAATCAATATCAGAACATATGATAATCCTCAAATCATTTGGATCACATTAACTATCAATCTTCAAATCATTCAAAAGTATTTACAACATCTAGAATCATGTCACGTAAAACACAATTAAAATATTTAGAATCAATAATAGTGTGTGTGAGTATTAGTCCCAATTTATGGTGTTGTTATAGTTATACATCCCCCCATAGTCCTATCATCCATCCAAATCCTATGTATCACTATTAGTCATATCATTAATCTAATCCTTATCACACTTTATCTTCCTTAGTAGCATTTTTTTCATAGGGGTTATGAAGACACCTAGTCAAGATGCATAAAGGAAGTTGAATCAATAATAAATGAATATCATGATGACATCAGTGGAACTAACATTGATGATACCAACCTAGTAATAAAGCTATTTAGAATTGGTATCAATTAAAGATCAAAAATTCATTAGCATCATGCATCTTGAATGCCTCTAATAAATTGAGATGCCATTAAGCAATCAATAAATTATAAAAATCAGAAAAATCAAATTAAAAATAAAAATAAAAAATCATTCCTCCAATGGTAAAAACTAGTTTTCTATCACCTTAGGAAAGTATCATGATGAAAACCAATTATTGGCATCATGGGTAATAATATGATGTCTAAAAGTACCTTGACACTTGGGGGCAACCCCATCTACATCACAATTTTCATCTTATAACCATCCTTATCCATCCTAAAACCATTTATAAACCATAATAAGAGGAGATTACCATGAATCCCTTGGTTTTTATTGCTTTTGTTATTATTTATAGATTATCTATAGGCCTTGCTTCTATTAGACCTATCATTTGTCAAGGCGTAGGTGCAAGACAAGCTATTGAAAGTATTGCAAGATAACCATAAGTAGAATACAAGGTACCTTACTACTAAGTTAAGCTTTTATGGAAGCTTTAACTATTTATGGATCAGTTGTATCCCTAACAATTTTATATACTAATCCATTTGTTTGATCTTAGAAAGAAAATTGTGTATCCTTTGTTATTCTAAGTACCCTCTTCTAAGACCTAGTTCAGTTGATAGTGGAGGGCCTAGTCCAAATAATGAACTTATACTTCACTTGTTTCAATCAGAAAGATTCATAACACTTAAAGGATTGGATAGATTGAGAAAAGTTTTTTATTTTCTAATTATATTAGTATCCTTGTTTATAGTTACACGTGACTTGAGACTGACTTAGTACTTGAAATTTCCTTAGCTAAAACTAGAATAATAGATTCGAGTCAGATAAATTTTTTTTTGTAAAAGTTCAATTTCCTTATCTATGAGGTGAAAGCATATGAAAAATGTAATTGATTCTTTCATTTCCATAGTTTATTTTCCCTTCATTGGGGGTTTTGAGATAAATACCAATATTTTAGAAATAAATATAATAAATCTTAGTGTGATGCTTGGTGTACTAATCTATTTTAGAAAGGGAGTGTTGTAATTTGTATATATTGAATAATATAGTTGGTTCCAAGTAGCTACACTTTGTAGATAGAAAAGTGCATGATCTTAATGAATTACTTATGAATAGGAAATAAAAAAATTAGAAGAACTATAGTATTTTCATAATTGATTGGAAAATAAAGAAATAAATTCTTCTACCATCTAATAAGATAAAATATTTAGAATGGTTAAAGCTAAATTTATTGAATTCCAAGCACAAATAGGTACTCTTTCCACTATTATGCCAATATGATATGGGTTTAAAGGCATAACTAGATATTGATCTAATATATAACATTCAAATCGATGGAATTGATTCAATCTATATATTGAAAAATATTCCTTATCTCCCATCCAATTTTTTGAGTTTTAATGTGTAACTAACGACCTACATATAAGAAAATTTATTCAAAAAAAGGTAGAGAGGAAACATGAATGAAAATAAAAAAGGATAAAAAAATAATAAAAGATAAAATAACAACTATCATACATGTCCTTTCTTCTCATCTTAACCTTATTAATGAGGTGGAATAAGTCTTGAGACATGTTCTAGAAACATCTTGGCATAACCTTTACCCATCCTAGTTTCAAGGTTTGGGTTTTATATTTTCTAATGACCCTCATTTTTTACATACATAATCATAAAATCCCAAAAAAAAATATAAATATCATAAAATTTAAAAAATCCAAAACATCCCAGCCATCTTATCCTACATCCTAAGTAAAATCCAAATCTTGATCCTTGTCAAAATCTACATTTCTTATTCAAATACATATTACTTATCAAAAAAATCATTGAGACTATCCTTTAATCCAAAAATATATTAAATATAACCTCAAAAAATATATCATTACCTATGGGAAAATTCAAACAAGGCACATTGAATTTTGAATCGATCACCCATACCACATATTTTCAATAAGACAATCGGGAGAACATTAATCACATAATAATCAATGAATCACATAATTTTCATGTAAATACATATGTGTTTACTTTAATTTTATGAGATTTGATGATGTTTGACTTGTTTTAATGTCTTTTATCATGTACATAACTTTTTTCCATTCATCTATGTTTATCTAATTATTTACATTCATTCATTCAAGTATCTCCGATTAGGCATTTTGTGGATATCTCTATTCATCTTTTATCCTTTTTTTGTGTAATAACATATGTAAAACATGTCATCTTGGTTCTTTATACCAATGTTTCATTATGGTACATGTTACTTGTACACTTTGTTTTTAATCTTTATTTCTTTTGTGTCAATCCAACTTTCATTAGAGCAAAGCATCATCATGGTTACACATATCATGATGCATACTATTTAGTGCTACATTAAACATGATTCCTTATACATATGGCTCAATATCATGGTAGCATAAAATCCTCACAAATCATCACTTACATAACTATTAGAATAATTTTCATTGATATTAAAGGAATTGTAACAGATATGAATGGAAGTGTCAAATGGAATTATTACTGAAAGTGAATGGAAGAGTCAAATGGAATTATTACTGAAAGTGAATGGAAGTTTCAAAAAGTAATAGATTTTTTCTATAAAAATTTTGACCTTTTCATAAATCAATTCCCAAGGATGGAAGGACCATTGCATTGGTTGGAGCACCTAAGTATGGAAGGGGCCAACATTAACTAATAAGTACCAATAGTTAAATATATTTAATTTATAACAACAATGATTTTGTGTTGATGGGACCAAATTTTAATAAAGTTTAATTACAACAAGGAGTTTTATGGCTATAATCATTAATGCTTAAATGATAAGGCCGAATCTCTTTGTTTATATTAATGCCTTGGTAAAATCACCCATCTTGAAAGGTTAATTGAAATTAATTAAAATAAAAGACACTATAGTTAATAAAAATGTGCATTGATAATTGGATGCCCCCATTGGGAAAAGCCTTTTAAGGAAATATAAGGTGAAAGGATATTGGAGAAAAAAATAAGAAATAATTATTTCTATTATATACAAGGAAAAGAAGAGGGAGAAGAGTGAAACTTGATTGTTCCATCATTTGTTGACAAAGCAATAATGAGAAAGTGGAAATTGTTTAAGTGAGATCAGTGCCTAAAAATAGAAAGATCAGTGTCTTTCTCTAAATTGGTACTTGGTAGTGAAGTTGGTGGTTGAATTCAAAGAGATCGATGTCTAAATCTAAGTTGGTGCTTGGCATTATGGATTAGTGTATCCAATTATGTTGGTGCCTATAGAACATTCATAAAAAGAATTATTAATCTTATGGCTAGATTTGGACAACAGATCCAAGTGGCCTTTCAAGTGTGGTTTTTACCCACTAAGGGTTTTCCACATAAATTATGTGTTGTGAATTTACTTTTTCTTATGCGAATGGTTTATTTATGAAAGTTAATTAGAAATAAAGTAAATTATTATTACACACTGATTTAACCCCCCCTCTCATAGTGTGGTGTGTGCTCAACAATTAGTATCAAAGTGAGGTTCCTTCAAGATTAGTTTAACCACTATAAGGTAGATCCTAGAAGTACACATGGCCAGTCATCAAGTTCAGGAAGGTTTATCCACCAACAAGGCTTCATTATTTAATAGGATAAATTATGCATTCTAGAGTATAAGGATGAGGACATATCTAATGGCCTTTGGTTTTGAAATTTGGTGAGTAGTTGAGGATGGATACACATCACCATAGACTCCACAAATAGATACAACAATAAATAAGACTAGTGAAAATAACGTAAAAGCCATGAATGTTATTCTATGTGGTTTGTCATAACTTGAGTTTATAAAAGTAATGCAGTGTAACTTAGCTAAGGAAATTTGGGATAAAATTAAAACCATATATGAGGGAGATAACAAAGTAAATATGGCCAAGCTTCAAACTAACAAGAGATAATTTGAAAGTTTGAATATGAGGGAGGATGAAAACATATTGGCCTATCTACTTCATGTACATGAAATTATCAACATTATCAGAGGGCTTGGTGAAAAATTCAAAGAATTTTTAATCATCCAAAAGATAATAAGGTCTCTACCTTTATGATTCGATGCAAAAATTTGTGTGATCAAAGAAATAAAGGATATAAACAAATTGACAATGGATGAGTTACGTGAAATTATCATGCCATATGAGATGAAGATTGAAAAATAAAAACCATCTAAAAGGGAGGCAACCTTAAAATCCTAAAAATGACAAAAAATAAATAAGTTGAATCAAGCAATGAAACTAGTGATGAACTAGACGAAAAGTAGGCTCTATTTGTCAAAAATATTAAAATGGGGTCCAAAAAATACAAAGGTATGTTACCCTTCAAATGCTTTAATTATGATAAGATAGGACATTTTACTACCAAGGTTCCTCATAAGGATGATAGTGAAGATGAATAAAATAATAAATATGAAAATAAAAAAGAAAGGAAAGCAAGCCTCACTTCAATAAAAAATTGAAACAAAGTGGGTATAAGAATAATTCTATTAAGTACAAGAAAAGCCTCTATTCCAAAAAGGATATTAGCTCAATCGAGTAGAGCAATGAAGAAAATATCATATAGTGACAGGGAGGAAACCCTATTCATGGTACCCAAATCCTCTATAAGTATAGACACCTTATAAGAAGAGGATGATGTCAAAAATGAAGAAGTGGTATATCTTGAACAAGAGCTGATTTCTACCTTGGGAGAGATAAAATTGCTAAACAAAATGAATTTGAAATAAAGAGTACAAATTCAAAAATATGAATAAGAAGATATTGTATTGAAAAGAAAGATGACACATAATGTTGAAGAATTAGATAAGGTTATTAGTGGCTTAAAAACTCAATTAGAGGAAATGAAAATAATCGAGGAAATAAGAGGCAAATTAAAAACAAAGGAGAATGAGTGCAAAACATAAGCATATGAAATAATTGCCTTGAAATTAGAATTGGAGAAGACAAAAAATGAGTTGAAGAACATATCAAAATTTTAGAAGAGTACCATATTTTTGAGTAACATACTAAATAGTCAAAGGTCACCATTTATTATGGCATTGGCTATGATGAGAACCAAAAGAACATTGAAAAAGGGTAAAGTTTAAAATCTACAAAATCATCAAAGAAATTAAATACAAAGAAGCCAAAGAGCTATGCAGATGCACTTAAGAGGTGTGTGAATATATAAAACGAAAATAAGACAAAGCATGTCAATACTCCTCATAGAGAAAACAAAGGTAATAACATCCCTATTATATATCTTAAAAAATCATTTCCATCAAGTCAAAATAATGTGATAAGGTACACAAACTACTTCTATGGTTATTGTTATTATTGAAATTAATTTGGTCATAGAGCAATAAAGTTTAATGCACATGCAAGAAATGAATATGTATGGAAATATGGAAAAGGCACTTATAGAGTTTCCAATAGAAACTATAACTCATTTACCCCCACTATTGAATTACAATGAGAATAATATTATATGTTATAATTGCAACAATTATGGACATATAGTATGATTTTTTAAGAGCTTTTTCATAGAAAACCCTAAATATAACAAAAAGGTGAATACCCTGGTTATAAAGAAAAAGGAATATACAAAAATATGAAAAGATAAGCAAGAGCAAGTTAGTCAAAAAAAGGAAAAATCTATACCTATTCAAATAATGTTTCATGGACAAGATGAAGGGTAGAAGTGGTATATATTGACAGTGGGTGTTCAAGCCACATGATAGGTGATAAAAGTAAATTTATTACTTTGAATAAAATGAGTGAAGGTACAATAAAGTTTGGGGATAATGCTACAAATAATATTTCTATAAAAGGTACCCTCAGCCTTGATAATGGAAAGATAAAAAATTTAAAAAGTTTTGTACATTGAAGGATTGAATCATAACCTATTGAGTTTCATCCAAATGTGTGATCAAGTACACATGCTCACATTTTATTCTCAAGGCTACGAGATCAAGAGAGAAGACACAATAAAATTAATTATAGATGTAAATATAACATAAAATAATTTGTACATACTTAGTGAAGTAAAAGGAGAGAAATGTTACATGATTCAAGTTGATGAAATCTAGCTATGGCATAAAAGAATGGCCCATATGAATTTTGGAAATTTAATGAAAATCAACATTATAATGTCTTAAGAGACATTCCAAAAATCACAAAACCTTCAAACACTATTTGTAAGTAATATCCACATGGGAAACAAACATGAGCGAGTTTCATATCAAAAGAGTACTCAACCACCAAGCCATTGTAATTGATCCATACAAATCAATGTGGATCCACAAGAATGCAAATCATACAAGGTGAGAGTTATTTTATGTTTTTTATTGATGATTATTCTAGAATAACATGGTTTTACTTTCTAAAAGATAAATTCAAAGCATTTGAAAAGTTTAAAGCTTTTAAATATTTGGTTGAAAATGAAATAGATCTAAAGATCAAATGCCTAAGGTTAGATCAAAGGGGTGAGTTCCTCTCAAGTAAATTCAATGAATTTTTAGAATATCATGGAATAAAGAGACATTTCTCAACTACTAGGACTCCATAACAAAATGGAGTTGTAGAGAGAAAGAATTGAACTGTGCAAGAAATGGTATCAAATATGCTAAACAAATCCAAGATTTCAAATAGATATTGGAGAGAGGAAGTCAACACCACAATTTACATCTTGAACAAAGGAAAAATTAAGGTAAATAATATTAAAACACCCTATGAGCTATGGAAGGGTATACCAGCTTTGATCAAATACTTCAAAGTGTTCCAAAACAAATGCTACATCAAAAAATATGATGAAGAATTGGGGAATATAAACTCAAGAGCTGATGAAGGTATTTTTCTTGGTTATTTCTTAAAGATTAAATCCTATAGATGTTATAATAAAAGTCTGAAAATAATTATAGAGAGTGTCAGTGTTAGAATGGATGAAACTAGGCTTAAACAAGTGAGTCTACCAACTAATATTCATTAGAATAATCAGATCTCAATAAAGAAGAAGCAGTAGAATAAATTAAAGAAGAAGAAAAAAGATAAGATACAATGGCACCATCTAGATTCATTTAGAAAAATCATGCATAAAATCAAATCATCAGTGATATTGATCCTGGAATGCAAACTAGGAGAAGGTTAATGAATATATTAGAAAATGTAAACTTCTCTCTATTGTCAAAGATAAAAATGAAGATATTTTCAAAATCCAACAATGATAAGCATTGGATAAATGCCATCAAAGAATAATTGAACCAAATAGATAAGAATTAAACTTTGAAACTTGTTCCCAAACTAAAGGACAAGATTATAATTAGAAATATATGGGTCTTTAGGAACAAACTAAATGAAGATGGTAAGTTAAGAAGGAAAAAGGCAAGATTGGTCTATAAATTCTATGCCCAAGTAGAATGTGTTGACTTTGAGGAGACTTTTTCACCTGTGAAATATTAGAATCTATAATACTATTCTTAGCATATGCTAGTTTCAAGAATTTTAAGGTCTATCAGATGGATGTGAAGTCTGCATTTCTCAATGGGAATATTGAAGAAGAGGTTTACATAAAACAACCTGAAGGTTATCTCTATCATAAAATAAGGACTATGTGTGTAGGCTGAAGAAAGCATTGTATGGACTAAATCAAGCCCCTAGAGCCTGGTATGTTAAGCTTGACAGATATTTGCTTGATCAACATTTCAAGAGAGGAGTGACTGATAATAACCTATACATCAATACTAAAGGTGAAAACTAGTTAATTATGGTTGTGTATGTTGATGACATTATTTTTGGTAGAGACAATGAGAAGATGTATCAAGAATTTATAGGGGTAATTCAATAAGAATTTGAAATGCTTATGTTAGAAGAGTTAACATTTTTTTGGGTTGCAAATTACTCAGTCAAGTAAATGAATCTTCATCTCTCAAACCAAATACATTAAGGAAATGTTGAATAAATTCAATATAGATGATTCTAAATTAGTAATTACTCTAATGGTAACATGATGTAAGTTGAACAAAGATGATGAGTCAACATAATTAAATCATACATTGTATAGATCAATGATTGGAAGTCTATTGTATACTACTACATCAAGAGCAAATATCATGCAGGTAATAGGTTTAGTGGCTAGATTTTAGGCAACACCAAAAGAAACACACTTTAATGTAATCAAAATTATATATAGGTATCTCAAAGGAACTATGGATATTGGTTTATGGTACCCAAGAGGAAAGGAGATCACTTTGATAGTTTATACTGATGTAAATTGGGTAGGCAAAAATGATGATAGAAAGAGCACAAGTGGAGGTGAATTATTTATTGGAAAGAGTCTTGTGTCATGGTTGATTAAGATATATCCATCAATTTACTTGTGCATGGTTGAATCTGAGTACATATCAAAAACATCATGTTGTACACATGTCCTTTGGATGAAACAAACCTTGAGTGATTTTAGAATTTAGTATGTCAATCTAATTTGTATTTTCTGAGACAACACAAGTGTAAAACATCTCCAAGAATCCAGTTATGCATTCAAGAACTAAGCATATTCCCATCAAGTATCATTTTCTAAGAGATCAGGTTGTTGATCATAAGGTAAAATTAGAGTATATCTCTACAAAGGATCATGTTGTAGACATTTTCACAAATCCTCTCCAAAAATAACCTTTTGATTTTCTAAGGCAAGAATTGGGAGTGATCCATTTTTCACTCAATCACTAAATCCATCATAAGGATCTTGATTTAAGGGAGAGATAATCATTGCATTATTCATCCCCATAGATATTTGGGTGAAATACATTGTGATTATTTTGAACATTCTTTTTCCATTGATGTCAAAGGGGGAGAATTGAAGATAGGGGGAACAAAGGAGGAGAACCACAACAAGGGGGAGTTCATATATTAATTCAAGGGGATTATCATCAATGACAAAGGGGGAGATTGTTGGAATAATTGTCATTTATGTCAAAGGAGCTATAATGGATATGAATAGAAGTGTCAAATAAAATTAGTTTTGAAGTGTCAAGAAGTAATAGAATTATCTGACAAAATTTTCCCATAAAAGCATGACCTTTTTAAAAATCAATGCCCAAATATGGAAGGAGCAATTGCATTGTTTTGAGCACCCAAGTATGGAAGGGATCAACATAATTAATAAGTACCATAAGTTAAATATATTTAATTTACAGTAGCAATGATTTTGTGTTGATGGGACCAACTTTTGATAATTTTAATTACAATAAGGAATTTTATGGCTATAAGCATTAATGCTTAAATGATAAGGATGCCTCTCTTTGTTTATATTAATGCCTTGGTAATATAACCCATATTGGAGGGTTAATTAAATTAAATTAAATTAAATACACTTTGGTTAATGAAAATGTGCATTGCTAATGGGATATCCACATTGGGAAAAGCCTTTGAAGGCTATATAAGATGAAAAGATGTTGGATAAAAAATATAATAAATAATTATTTATATTATATATAAGTAGAAGAAGAGTAATAAGAGAGAGAGAAGAGGGAGAAGAGTGAAACTTGATTTTTCCATCATTTGTTGACAAAGTAATGATGAGAAGGTGGAAATTGTTTAAGTCAGATCAGTGATTCAGAACAAAAATATTAGTGTCTTTCACTAAGTCAGTGCTTGGTAGTGAAGTTAGTGATTCAATTTAAATAATCTATGTCTAGATATAAGTTGGTGCTTGGAATTATGGATTGGTGTCTCCAAGTAGGTTTGTACTTACAAAATGTTTGTAAAAATAATTATTAATCTTGTGGCTGGATTTAGATAGTAGATCCAATCAGCATTTCAAATGTGGTTTTTCCCCACATAGGGTTTTCCACATACATTCTATGTTGTGAATTTAATTTTTATTATTTTAATGGTTTATTTATTAAATTTAATTATAAATAAAGTAAAGTCTTATTACACACTGATTCAACCCCCTCTCTCGGTGTGGTGTGTTCTCAACAATAACACCCAATCATCAAAACCCCTACCCAAACCATACATAAAATCATCTATCTAAACCTATCATCTACAAACCTATATTTAACATCCAAATACAATCATCCATATAATCACATCAATAGCTTAATAATATCATCTAAGTCAATCATCTACCCAATATAATCATTCAATTATCTAGTCATATACCATTCCTCCAATCATATCTAACAATCATAATCAACACTAATCTAATATTCCTACTAACATCCATCATGATAATTAGTCCTAATTATTATATTTGGGGCATCCTTGGGACATCATCATCATCTAATGTATCCCATCATCTATTATCACATAAGTCTCTTCTATGAAGGACTACATCAACATGAGGCCCATACAGATTATGTAGTTAATGCTCAACCACAGACGGTGTGTGAGGTTAGTTTAGTCATAATTTGAAAAGCATTCATCATTTTTCATTTTATTTTAACTAGATATCCATATCTAATCACTATCCTAAGTGTGTAGAAATCACTTTTCCACATCCTCTATCCAACCTAGTCAAATCCTTAATCAACATGATCTATCATCATTAATCCATGCAATTGGTATAATCCTTGAGCTACAATAAATCAATCAATCAACCAACTATCTACTCAACCATTTCCCTCATATATCCAAAAATCTACCAAACCTATCAATTGGAACTAATAAATCATGACATCCATCCTTTCTCCCATCTAAATCAATCAATCATAAATCAATTAGTCAATCAATCATTTATCCATATACTCAATCATTTCCCTTTTCTTTGCATAAATCTCCTACACTTATCAATTGGGATTGAATAATCATGATATCCATATTTTCTCCATCAAATTAATCATCAATCAATCAATCAAATTGATCATCAAAACAATTAATAAATTCCGTCAAAGCTCATATCTCTCCCTAATATAGGTCATTTCTTGGGATGTCTAATGATTGTAGCTTTGATAATAAATCTATCCAAAGTTTATGGCTTCCTCCTTTCATATGTCATTTACTAGGACACATAAATTCATAACATTATCATCTTACTCCCTCACATATATTTTACTTGAGGCACCATCAATCAATCCAAATATTGATCAAATTTTATCTCATGGATTGAAAGCATTGCATCATATCCATCACGTCTATTGCATCCAACCCAACTCCTCTTTCTTATATCCATACATCCCATCCCTAATTTTATTTTTAGTGGCCATCCATCTCATTCCTCCCCACATGATCCATTAAGGGGGCATTACCCATTAATAAATTACTTACTAACTCCTACATTATTTAACTTCTTTAAAATTCCATTACTTATTCCATTCGTAATTCCCTTTCAAAGAGGGGAAATTTATACATCTAAAACTATCCACTTCTACTAATTCTATCATTATTAACATCATCATACTAACATTATCCCATCATCCCCCATTATATATTTATTCATCATACTAACCTTAAATTTCATCCCATTACCTTTTACACCAATTAATCATATTTATTATCACCTCATCTAATCATTCATCAAGCTTACATAATATCTAGGTATCACAATCCCTTCCCATCTACCACAACCTACCTCCACTAACACTCCTAAAAATCACATCAATAATCTACATATAAATACTCATTAATTATCCTAAACTTCTTCTATAATCCTCTAACCCACCTTAATCCCCTCACCACCTTCTCTAGAATCCTCCATGGAATTTTTAATTATATAATCTATCTACTTAATCCTCTCATAAATTCTAAACCATTGATTTCAAACCTCCATGGTTAAATATTATCTATTTATCCTTCTCATGTGGCTCTATCTATTGATTTACACCCCCATGCAAACCATAAACTAAGAATCCAATGCCATCATTCCATGATCTTGTTGATGATTCCACACTATGACTCGTATTACCATGATATATCATCCTTCATAGCCATAAACATATAATTTGAGTTAATCATTACATGTAGTCTTAGGGTTTATAAGTAGCCTAAGGTATAAAATCAATGTTTTTATCTCTATAATCTCATGTGAGTCTAAGTTAGCATTCTTTACATGATGTTCTAGCTATTTGCATGTTTAGTCTTCTATATTTTGATATGTACAGGTATGATAACATATAAATAAGAGTTTTCTTATGATCTCATGGAGATAAGGAAGTGCCATGATCAATAACTAATAATTTGAGTGTAGCTTCAAATTCTATCAGGAATTCTATGGATTACAACAAACAACTATGGTTATGATAGTCAGTAATGGATTATGATAGTCATGCTCCTAATTTTCACATCTCATTACAGACTTGTCTAAAACATGTTGTAATGCATTCAAGAATATCTTCTAGCCATTCCATGATAATGTATGACCTCTCTAGATAATTTCTATTTTTATACATGTCTATATATAGATTTATATTTTTGTATATCCTTTCATTTATGGAAGTTTATTGATATAGGTTGCAACTCTAGAATCAAATGATATGGATATATTATATGTAATATTTGGTGTTCAGATATGTATGAAAGTAACAGTTGAAAATCCCATAAGGATATTTTTAATCACATGTGGATGTTGTTGTAATACTCTTCTCTATTTTATCTATACCAACCAATTTCTCTAAATATCCTCTTGTTCTAAGATAGTTGAATTTTTACCTAATTTTTAGGATAGTTAGTTTCTTTTGCATCTAATAAAATTTATATCCATGTTCGATCTATTTTGTGTATAAATAATGTAAGAATTGTTATTTTGAATACAATAAGACTTCATATCAAATTACTCTTTCCTTTTATGCACTAAGATAACATTTTAAATACCGAATTGATTTAACCCTAAATCTAAGGGTGAGTAAGGGCCCATTCCCCAAAGAGTCAAGACATTATTTTTTGTATTTATAAGTTTATTTCTTATTTTGTTTTCAATTTAGAATTAATATAAACATTGTACATGATAAGATTAATAACCTAAAGGATATAATATACTATTAATGTGTTTGCTTTCAGATTTGAATAAGCATTTATTATTCCTTTAATTCTAGCTACCTTGATTCTACAACTTAGCTTAGGAATGTGGATTTGAGATTTGATTTTAGTGTGTTTACTTTGTAGTATTGTGTGATTGATTTAAGTTTATTCAATTCATTATTTTGTTGTATTTACATTTAAAGTAAGTGTGTTTTTTTCAAGAATTAGTTTAGACTTTAGGAATAGACACTTAACTTAGTATAACACCAAAAACCCCAAACAACACTATTAGCTAAACCCAATAATTACCTTATTTCAAATAGCCTTAGACACTAACCCTAGTAAAAAATGACACCAACACATATTGGTTAAATTAATGTGCAACAATGACACCCATTATTTTTGGTATAGATAATAGGGACTTCTTAAAAAGTGTTAGTAAAGTAATCTCTTAAGCTAATAGTAAAAACAAAAAAATAGAATAAATTACTCTCTTGTCAAATACATGTATATGAGTAGGCAAAGGGATTCACTAGGAAGGTTTGTTCCAAAATATATTTATCCTTTAGGAGAGAGAATCAAAGTACTTTTAGAAAAGACATAAATCTTAAGAAAAAAATAAGTGAGCCTTTTGAAAGTACACCCTGGGATCTAGAGGAATCTTCCTCTACAAAATTTGAACTTTCAGACACTAAACAACCAAAGGACCTTGAAGGATCTCCTCATATAAATATAACTCTATTTATAATGGGAGAAAATATAGG
The DNA here is from genome assembly GCA_037957365.1 of Torreya grandis. Classification (NCBI taxonomy): domain Eukaryota; kingdom Viridiplantae; phylum Streptophyta; class Pinopsida; order Cupressales; family Taxaceae; genus Torreya; species Torreya grandis. The sequence goes on along the minus strand of JARHVA010000255.1, from coordinate 1,345,184 downwards.
CCATATAGAAAACCCTCATAGGAATCCTCCTGAGAGGGCTTTCTCTTATCTTATTATCTTTGAGAATGATGATCAAACAATAATGAAAAATATTTCCCCATCCAATATATATACCTTTAGAGGTCTATCCATTGAAGACCTAGATAAATTCCTTTTTTAATTTAAATTTCTCTATCAAACCTATGATTACACTTCAGACTATCAAAAGTTGAATCTCTTTCCTTCTACTTTGAAGGAAGAAGCAATGAGGTAGTTTATGGGACTAGCAAGAAACTCTATCAACACTTGAAGAGAAAGGGAAATAGTATTCCTAAATAAATACCAATACTACTATAGGTTCAAGGATAGAAAACAAGAATTTTTCAAAATAAAACAAAATGAAATGAAAACCTTGGATTACCTAGACTGGTTTGCTTTTGTCCACAATAGGGTGTAGATATGAGCTATTCGAAGAGGTGATAAAAAATGTTTTTCTTAAATGAGTGGATTATTCTTCTAGGTATTATTTTAAATTCATGAGGAAGGTAGATATTACCAAACTATACTTCTAATAGATTACACATTTATGTACCAATTACTCTAGGACAAAGCCAAACAGTAAGAGAGAGAAACTAGGGAAATCTAGTGATGTAAGCTAACTCATGGAGGAACTACAAAATTTTAAAATAGATATATTGGTTCAAATAAACACAAAATTATATTTATTGAAATATAATGCTAAATCTAACATTGAACCATTATAAATCTATTGTCTAAAGTGCATATTAGAACATGCACTTAGAGACTATCCTCGAGATAAAATAGAAATCTATGGAATATGTGATGCTCAGAATCATGACACAAGAAATTGTAGGCATATTCATCCTCTTAAAAACTATTTAAAATAGTATATGTATACCATAGAGGAAATAAAATATTTTCAAAGATAAGGAAATACCTTCTAATAAAATTAATCACAATAGTTTGTCTCAAGTATTCCTTTTCCAAAATGGCATGCACCTCAACAAGTTTGGGCAATACCACCATAGTGGGTCAACTAGGAATGGATGCCACAATAATGGATGATGTCCTAACATTTTCAAAAAACTTGGACACCCCAAATTCATTAGCATCCATGGGTAAATCAACATTGGAATCCTAGCCCAAACTATAATCAATAATAAAGAAGGTCTCAACAATAACAAGCATTGATGGCTCCTCAAAGAACTCAAACACCCCCTACAAAGAAAGTAAACCAACCTCAGCTAACTAAAAAAATAGTATCAAATCCAAATAATAGGTATGTTTATGTAAATGAACAAGGTGGAACCATAGGAGTAGGTGTTATTGAATGTGCATACATACATCTCAAGTTAAGAGAAACATTACAAGAATCTCATATCATCATCATAGAAATGCCTAATGAAAAATCAAATCAATAAACTAAATCATAGAAAGAAGAAGATTTAGAAGAGAAACCTATAAAACTAGAGGAAGCAACCATAACTCCTCCATCTGTTCCTTTTTTAGAACAACTGAAGGAAGTGGAAGATAAAAAGGAATATGAATTAATTCAAGAACCCAAAAAAATCAATATAGAAATTCCATTATTGCAAGCCATAAGGAACATTCTATAACTCAAATGGGTGATCAAAAATCTATGTATTAAGACACTTAGTAGGAAAATACAATATCCCAAGACTATAAATATAGATGGTAAGCGTGTTGATTTATTAGCAAGTAAGCTATTTTTACCCAAATATGGATACCCATGGAGTCTTGTTATTTCTATAAAGAGTGTAAAGAAAGAGATACCAAATGTATTGGTGGACTTAGGAGTTGATATTAATGTAATGACTATGGACACCATGAAAAATATCTCTCTAAAAGATATGCATCCCACTACAATAATTTTATAGATGGCATATCATTCCACTACTAAACCAGAAGGTGTCATTAAAGATATAACATTGACTATAGATTCCTGAGAATACCTCATTGATTTTATTATTTTCCAAACTAAAAATAGGAAAATTAGATACCCATTAATCCTAGGAAGACTTTGTTCAGCAACAATGGTAGCATTGATTGATTACATATTAGGAGATATGACCATCTCAAATGGTCTTAAATCAAAACACATTTCTTTATATCCACCTGTACAACCATCAATCAATCTTGTTAAATAATTATGGGTAGACCAACCTGAAGAAAAATGTGATAGTATCTCCTCTCTAGCTATGGTCAAATCACTGATCATGTGGAATAAGTAGATGGCAATTTATTAATAAGTATCAAAACTACTATAGATCTTGATAGTCCAACTCTAGATCTTGACAGTCCAGCTATACATCTTGTTAATCTAGCTATGTATTTTGATATAGGATAATATCATGATATCATTTCCTATCCTTATAAATTCCCATCCTTTCCCACCTCTTCCATAATATTTTATGACCATAGATACATTTAACATAGTGTTATGCAATGGGCACATGAAGGTCAAAATTCATTCTTAACAACCTTCCATTATCCTCTTGCTGGCGTGATTACTATAGGAGATAAATTTATGAAAAATAATATCACATTTCATATGTTATTTACACATATATTTTATTTCAACTCCTTTATGAGTGAATTCAAAAAAATACATTCTTTCCATCTAAGCACTAAGCAAATCACAGTAGCACCAGGGAAGTTACTCAACATAAATAGTTGATTAATAAATGATTAGAAAGTAAAAGTCTTTGATGTACTTAGAGAACATACTAAATATTTTTTTTGGGAATATCAATATATTGATGTAATTCATCTAATTATATGTACCCACCATTTATACATAGAGATAATTAAATTAGTAAGGCAACCTTAGAGAAGAATTCATCTTGCCTTAAGAGACATTGTGAAAATTAAGATAGAAAAGTTGCTAGAAGTGGGATTCATTTATCCTATTTTTGACAGTCTGGATCTCTCCCTTTTTTATTATTCCTAACAAAAATGGTAAATGGAGGGTATGTGTAGGCTACAAGAAATTGAACAAATTAACCATGAGAGATTACTTCTCTTTACCCTTTATTAATCAAGTACTTGACAACTTGGCAAGAAAAATATACTTTTATTTCTTAGATGGATTTAGTGAGTACATCTAGATACAAGTGGCACCTAAATACCAAGATAAAACCAATTTCACTTGTCCATGGGGGATATTTGCATATAGGGTGTTTCCCTTTGGTTTGTGCAATGCACCTTCTACCTTCTAATTGGTAGTCTTAGCCATATTTTCAGATTTGACCAATGATTATGTGAAATTTTACATGGATGATTTTAATATTCATGGAGAATCCTTTTATGTAATTTTGAACAATCTAAGAAAATTATTAAAATGATATGAAGAACACCATCTATCCTTGAGTCATGAAAAATATTTGATCATGGTAGAAGAAGGAATAGTTTTAGGAAATCATATTTATGCAATAGGAATCAAAGTGAATACAAAGAAAATTGAAGTCATTTCAAACTTACCTATCCCTCAAAACTATATTGATATCAAACTATTTTTAGGCCATGTAGGATATTACAGAAGGTTTATAGAATATTTCAGCAAAATTATTGCTCTAATATTTGCTTTGATGAAAAAAGAGAGTGAATTTGTTTGGAGTCTAGATTACCAACAAGCCTTTGATACCATTAAGGAAAAATTGAGTTCAGATCCAGTCCTAAGAGAACCTAATTTGTCACAACCCTTCCATATTTACACTAATGCATCCAATCATGCTATGGGAGATATTTTGAGACAAAAAGATGAATATGGATAGATGTATACCATTTACTACATTAGCAAGAACTTAAATCCAACTGAGATAAACTACACAACTACTGAGAAATAATTCCTTGATGTGATTTATGCCATAAATAAGTTTATACACTATATTACTAGTTACAAAATATTTGTATATATTGATCATGCAGCTATGAGATATTTGATGAACAAACTAGTGGTAGGAGGAAGAATTATCAGATGGATATTATTATTACAAGAATTTGATATAACAATTGTTGATAAACCTAGTAATTTCAATGTGGTTACTGATTTTATTTCTAGATCGAACAATGCAAATGAAGAACCTATAAAAGATAGTTTTCCATATGAACAACTATTTTTTGTTGTAACACAATCATCTTGGTCTACTGATATAGAAAAAAATTGGCTACAAGGAAGCTTCCTTTTCAATTCAATGGGAAAGAAAATAAATGTTTGATTAAATCTAGTTCTTGTTATAAATGGATTAATGGTATACTATTTAAACTTGGACCTAATCATGTTTTTTGTAGGTATGTAAAGGAGAATGAAATGTATGAAATCATTTGTGCTTATCTTGATGAACCTGATAAAAGACACTACTTGGTTAAAAAGATAATACACAAGATCATTGGATCTGGATACTACTATCCAAGTCTTCATAAGTAGGTCAAGAGATACATTTGGTAATGTGATGCATGTCAAAGAAAGGGTAAAACTACACTATCTTCTAAAATGCCCCTCTATCCTCAAGTAATTTTAGAACCTTTTAAAAAGTGGGGCATGAACTTTGTTGGGCCCATAGATCTACTTTATCAAGGTAAGGATTTTTTGCTATTATGTATAGATTATGTGACCAAATGGGTTGAAGTACAAGCTCTTTCATTTAAAAGAGAAGAGGTAGTAGTAGATTTCTTATATTCTAAGATCATGTAGTGTTCTAGATAACCTAGGGAGATAACATCTAATTAGGGACCTTAGTTCATGTCTAAAATGTTTCAAGCATTCATAGAGATCTATCAAATCAACCATATAAATTCTTCTCCATACAACCCTCATGAAAATGGATAGGTAGGGGTTATCAATAGAGAATTAGAGAATATCCTTACCAAGATAGTTAGTAGAAATAGAATGAATTCTAGAAGTTATATGCGCATACAACACCACATGAAATACCACTACTAGTTTTTCACCATATGAATTATTATTTGGTAAAAAACATTTCCTTTCAATTGAATTTGAGATGCAAACTTTAAAGATTGCATTATAAGTAGGAATTAACTTGGATGAAACATAGAGAGAGAGAATTTTACAATTAAATGAGATGGATTAAATGAGAATAGAACCTTTACAGTAGACAAAAACTATGTAGTACCAAAGGAAATAATGGCATGATTTGCACATCAAGGAAAGATAGTTCAAAGAAGGAGATTGGTTACTTTTGTATGATTCTAAGTATCAACACTTCAAAGGTAATTTAAGAACTAGACGATTAGACCATTTTAGATAAAAATGAATGTTGTTAATGGTTTAGTATAATAATTGCTTATAGATGGTGATCAAAAGACACTCCTAGTCAATGGATATAGGTTGAAGTTGTACCAGAAGCTTTCTAATAAAAAAGAGTTCATCCAACTAGTACAAAATGAGTTTGTCCCCATGGACTAACTCAAATATTCCATGACTATTGATCCTTGAAGATAAGATGGCCTTAATAAAGGAAGACGATCCACCTATTCTCTAAAACTTCAAAAAGAAAGAAATTTCAATAATGAAAATCATATGTTGTTGACAGTCATGACCAAAAAACCAGCTTGATAGTTTATCATGTATTAAAAGATGAGCTTTATCAAAAAATCAATAAATGGCTAGTCAAGGGCAAAAACTAAAAATAAAAATAAAAAATTGGAAATAGTGGGTTCAAAAATTTAGGAGTAATGATTTATTCTCCTTATTCCAAAGCAATAAACATTGATGTTGTCTTATTATGTACCATTCTTTAAACTAATTCAAGCTATTTATTTTTTTAAAATAGGTGAAGAAGGTCAAATAAGGACAACATCATGGGTTTTTAAAGGTATAGTATTTATTCTTTTACTAAGGGTTAGTTTTTAAAATTTTGAGTTTGCAAGTATATGTTCAATATTTGGGAAAGTTTCCATAAAGATCTATGTGAAGGATATTCCCATGTCATCAGGGAATATTTTCAAAAAGTCACTTTTTGAAAATTTGATTACATGATATAGACTTTGTCTTATCAAATCATAAAACACATCCATGATGACTTGTCTTTATCATCATATTATAACTCATATGGATAATAAATCGATAGAGAATTGGTAGTGTGATGATTATGAATAAATGAAAAGGTAAAATTCAATAATCATTATCAATTTATGACATGATCAATTTTCATTATCATCATCACTTAACATGCTTGGAAACTTTAGGTTTTGTCCACAACATTAAAACAAAAAGGATACCATTGCTATCATAATCCATTGTTTCTAGTGAAGCGTCATTTACCTCTTGAATAGAGTTGTAGATTATTGTGTCTTGCGTAGAATTAAAAAACTTTTATAATGGGACAGAAGAAAAAATCTAACCCTGAATCTATAGATGGTATTTTAAGAGATGAATAAGTAAAACCAGTGTTTATAGTAACAAGATGGCTCAAGTTTCTCATGAAATTCTAGGGTTTTGATGAAATCCTTGTTATAGATTCATCCTCCACCTAAAGATAGACTTTTCCACTATTATGGGCATGTAAATTCCATTCTCCATCCAGGTTATTACTAAATTATCTATAAATCTAGATGAGGGGGCTAAGATTGCAAAAAATTCCTCCTTCAATGACCTCATCTATATTTTCAATGGTGAGGGAGAACTAGTGCCAATGTATATTCAAGACATTAATGGTAGAATCAAAGGTATCAGTAGAGATTATTTGTCTAAACCTTAGAAGTCTGTATTTTTTGGATTATCAAATGCCCAACTTATGAGGGTCAGTGTAGTGTTTTAGGATACATTCTGATGAAAATGTTGATATATCTGAGGTATGGCATGTAATAACCCTAACATAAAATCAAATTACCCTCATTTTTTTAGGGTCCATTTAAGTCATGGCTATGAGATACCTATTGACCAAATTTGGTCTACATACCAAAATATGTCTAGTCCAAGAGTCCAAAAGTTGAACAGGATCCTGATTAAAGAGTGACCCAATGTCACAAGGAACAAATAGACCTCAAGTGGAGATCATATATATTTTTAAAATATTTTGAAACACTTTAAGTAAGATTAAATTTTGATCTAGTTGATCTTTAAGGGACAGGTCTATAGTTGTACATAAAGGGTCCAAGCAGGTTTCATGGTGTTTGAAACATTTAGGAGCATGAACTAGGTTGTATAAGCCTTAGAAGATTGTCAGAGCCTTAAAATATTGATAAAATATGGACTATGTAAGTTTTAATGATGATACCATTGCTAAGACATCATATAAAAAGAAATGGAGTATCCTATTTGAGCATTTAATAAATTCACCTCAAGAACTATCATGATCCAAATAATTATAGTACCATGAATTCCCTTGTGCTAAGAACATGCTCTATAAGTTTTATGATTGCATGAGCCTTTTATTTCAAAGTTATGAGCATTTAAATTTTAACCTAAAACATAATATGTTCACACTAACATCAAGTTTAATCTCAACATTGGGGTTCAAGGATTGACGGTCACATAGATGTCAATGATGGTCACATGAACATCAAATATGAGAATGCAGACATTAAATTTTAAGCTCCATAAATTAACAATTTAGGTTAAAAAGGTCCTTAAAAATTTTAAATTTTACCAAGATCTAATGATCTGTGTGATCTCACATACTGACATAATCTAACGATTCAAGTTGGATTCAAACAAGTCAAAAGGTCCCTAGGTTAAAGCCCTTTAAAGAGCTATAAGTTGGACAAGATTTGATAGTGTGGGTTCATTGAGAAGAGATACAATAGATAAAAGTGACTAACTAAAGGGTGGGTCCAATCTAAATCAATGATCAACATTCAATCATACTAATGATCCAATAGTGCATAGGAATTGATAGAAAGTGGGCCTAGGTAGATCAAAGGCTCATGTTGATTTGTACATTATGATCCTATCATGAAATTGAAAGTCAACATGTCAAAGGATCTTCATGGTAGGAAATTAATGAAACACATTCATTCATACATTTTGATCTGATGATGCAAGAGAATTCAAAAAGTCAGCTAGGATGTATGAGGCCAATGAGACCAAAGACAAATTAGAGCATTTGATTGGTCCAAGAAATATTCAATAGATAAGGTCAAACCAAAGGATAAATTTTAAACCAAGGTGAACAAGGTATTTTAGGGTCATCATCCTTCCATTAGAACTTAATAAAATGCCAAGGAGTGGACATAGCCATGCAGTAAGGTATAAATAACATAAAATAATGCCATTAAAGCTAAATATGGACTTTTGGTTTGAAATATTATAGCCTATAAGGTTCATTCTATGACCGTGTTTACTATATTTTAGATGGAATATCTTTGAATAAAATATCTTCTTGATTCTCATAAATTTTAAATGTAGAATAGGTCTCTTGGACCAAATACAGAGATCAAAGATGGACTAGTAGTGTTGAAGCAAGATCAAGTAGTTTGTAGGTTTTCATGGATATTGTGACTATGTGAAAACCAATAAGTGGATTTATTTTCACCTATAATGGACTTGTGTTTTATATTTTAACAAATACATATGTAAAAATAATCATGAATAGGTGTCTCGCCTATCACATGGTCACATTTTTGATAAATAGGTACCGATGGCCACCTAAACAAATGTGGCATAATTCTATCAATTCCAAGACATGGTCCTCGTCAATAGATCAAATAGATAATGACATGAAGTTCCAAGAAGGAAATCAAGTGGATGGATAAGTCAAATGAGAATTTAATTATCTTACAAAATTTATTTTTTAATGATAAAGTCATGAGTTAGCATCCTTGAACTCGTGCTAATACATCATAGTTCCCTCTCTCTCTTCCCTTTATATATATATATATATATATATATATATATATATATATGTTCCAACTTCTACCACATGTTGGAATCTCTAAAAGTTTTTAGATAATAAATATTTGACATTTTAGAGAAAAGAATCTTATGCTTTGGTTTGCTTAGGCTATGCCAAAATTTGTATTGTAACACATTTTGATGCAATAAAGACTGAATTCTATCATTTTACAAGCTAGATTGAAGTGTGTTCTATGAATTCATGTACTATAGTTAAACTAATGTATGTTTCTTATCTATTTATAAGTTTTTTCACCTTCATGAAGTGCTTGGTAGTTCTCATAGTTCATTATAGTTTGTTGTTTAGCTTGAAAGTGGATATTTGCCCTCTCATGTTAGTTTGATAAATAATTCAGCCTTATTGTGAAATAATCATGTGGGATTGACCTTATTTTGTATTTAATGTGTCTCATAATGTGTCTTATGAAAATTATAAGTGTTTCAATTACTAGTGTATCACCCCATTTTTACATGTTTTTGTAGACACTAGAAAACTACACACTTATAGTGTTTGATGACTAAATACCATGAGACCCCCTAAAGACCCCATAAAACTTTTTAAAACTTAAAAAAACCCTATTAATTTAACTAAATCACTATTATTCTAGTCACATAATATTATTCAAAAATACCATTTGAAAGTACTATTCATGTTGACATGGCAAGTGACATGGTAAGTGGCATGAAAGGTGATATTGCAAGTGACATGGCTTATAAGTGAGATGGCTTGATGTGGGACATCATACCTCACTTGGGACCCTTTTTCAAAGTGCCTAATGACCTCATTTAAGCATCACAAGGCTCCTCCCTTGAAATATGGTGAATTTTCCTTAAGGAGGACATCATTCAACATGAATTTTGCCTTCACACACAAAATTACACTCCAAAATAATATACATACCTCTTTAGTGCTTTGAGAAAGACAAAGAGCGCCCATTTTTGACTTCTTAACCCAAATGGGAATCCCCACCAACCCCATCTTTGACTATTCATGCACCACATGGAAAATGGTGCCATATTTGGTGTGCCACTTATTTAAGTGATTTAATGAATACAATAAAGGGTGGTGAAAAGTATTTAAGCATCATTAAAACCTATGTGCATGATTCTCATTCAAATATGGACTCATGTGTAAAGTGGAAGACTCACCAACCCAAATGGGAATCCCCACCAACCCCATCTTTGAATATTCATGTACTACATGTAAAATCGTGCCAAATTTGGTGTGCCACCTCTTTAATTTCTTGGATGAAGATAAGAAAGGGTGGTGAAAAGTTTTTAAGCCTCATTCAAACCCATATGCATGATTCCCATTCAAAATTGGACCCATGTGTAAGGTGGGAGACTTACCAACCCAAATAGGAATCCCACAAACCTTATCCTTGACTTATTCATGAACCTCACTTGGAAAAATTCACCAAATTTCACTATTATAATATTTTGACATGTTTCTTAATATCAAATGCTATAAATACCCCCCTTTCCTTCACCCAAGGTTAAGTTGGAAGTTAGTCATTGGTTCTTAACATTTTTTTTCTGGATTTTGAAGGAGGTTATCATTTTGGAGGTCATAATCATCTTTGAGGAGAAAATATCAAAGAAACAAAGCTCTACCAAAATTTCCTCAAGATCCATCAATAATATCTTCATCAACCATCTTTATCAAGCATCAAGGTAACATTTGTTTGCTTTCTTGTATTCTATTTCTTTCATTTCTTGGCCTTATTTCTTCCTTGACCTCACACCTTAATCCAATTTTCCTCTCCTCATTTAATCCCCTTTAACTCCCTACTCTCTTTTCCATTTACTTCTTTTTCTATTCACCCTTTACCTCTTTCTTACCACCTTGACCATTTACCCCTTTTGCCTCATTGCCATCTTGACTTTTGACCTAATAATCCATTTTAACATTTATCTTCCCTTTATTGACTATAATTTACCCATTTAAAAATTTACCAACTCAATCAAAACCTTATCATTTACTTTTTACTCTTGTCATAAACCAAACAAAAACCACCATTTTGCCTTAACCAATTTCCATCATTAGTATAACCAAACTAGTTGCTTTATTTTGGTTAACTTATCAAAGCATTTAATTCTCTTGTATTAAATTCAAATGTTGGTTTTAATTTTAGTTTGTTGTAATTTAATGAATAAATAAATTTATTTTATCATCTCAACTAAATATTTAAAATAGGTGGATTGATAGCCTCCTAGAAAGCTTTCGCTTCTTGGATCTAGCTCATGCTAGGCAATCCACCCATCTACTTGTCTAACAAAGAAGTTGATTTTAGTGTTTTCTTATTTTCAGGTCATCCTCCCAAGACAAAGAGGAGATCTCCAAAATCACTTGGATATAATGCATGCACTTTAACAAGTATTCTTCCATACCTTTCAAAACTAGTTTCTACTTTTCACACTTAAGAAAAAGTAAAAATTAGATAGAAACATTTTGGCACATCCAATGGGACCCCTTATGGGTTTGTATTTTTTTAGGCATATAGTTTCATTTAGTGAAATTTCAATGCTCTTGAATTTTTTTTATTTCTAAATTTTGAAAAATTCAAAATTCTTTCCTTTCTTCTTTTCCAAAAAAGAAAAAAAAAAGTTTTCATCCTAGGGATAGGTTGCATTTTACATCTTGAATTTAAGTGCATTTTAGCTATTCCTTATTTTCATAAAAAGAAACCAAACTCTTATGTTGGGTTAAAATTGAGTGCATTCATGGTATTTCTTGTTTAATGATTATCTCACCTAGATTATTTAAACATATTATGAATTAATCATAGCACATATATGTTACACTACCAAACCACATGCACAAATAAAATATCAAAACTTATTTGAGATAAGGCTCATTGGAATTTAATCACCCTTTAGATCACCTTACCCTACCCAATGATCCCATTTAGATTTCATTGCCAAGGGGAGGACCCACTCCATTCTCTAGTAGAGTATAAACTCTACACAAATGGTATATATTAGCTAAGCACCTGCACTATCTACAAAATCATGAAGTGAGGGGAGTAATCCCCCAATATTAGGCCACATACCCGGTCTAGTGTAGATTAGTTCAGCACTAAAATTCAACCCAAAACCATCCTTAGATGAATTTTCTATTACCTAATTTACAATCCAATTTCCCCTTTCACATTCTTTAAGGCATAAGACAAAAGTGATTTAAAATAAATCCTAGGATTAATTGTGCTTTTAGTGTGTGATTTGTTTTCTTTGAGTTTTTATTTATTTGCTCATTATGTGAGGAAAGAGGTTCATTATCCATTTAAAAAAAATTCATATGGTCTTAACCAAAAAATATGTGAAAAATCAAAACAACCCACCACCATCTTCTTCTTCATCCTCATCCATGAATTATACCTTGGACATTGATAGATCACCCTATGCTTCACCACACCATTCTCCCCCACCTATGGTGCCTACAACAATCCCTAAAGATGATTTAGATTTTTCCATCTTTCTAGATAATAATTTGGTTACCTTACAACACTATCTTAATACCTTAGCCTATCATACTTTGATGGCTTCGATTCCTCATATAGATCCACCCTATGGTATGCCACACCACCTTATGGTTAGTGTTACATCATCCCACCCTTCTATTATCAAATATTCATCTTCTACCTTTGGTCCATCTACCACCACCAGCCAAACACCTATTACCCCAACTAATACCTCTAACATCAGTTCAACTTTACCCCTTGTCACTTCTACCCCTTTTGTTGATGTAGTGTCTTCCACACCCATTTCTACCACTCCCTTCAGCTTAACCAATATACCAACCTCAACCCCCTTTTATAACTTGATACTCTCCATACAAAAAACACTTCCTCTATAAGCACTTTGGTCACTACCCACCTTCAATCAACTAACCCACTAATCACTTCGATGCCATACATAAAACCCCCAACATCAACCCTCCAACACATACCCATGACATATTATCAATATATCCATAACACATAAGTATACATCCATTTACCTTCCACCCAATCTTACATAACCTCACACACACACACATGAATTCATCCCAACAATCCACTAGTTATTCCCATGTCACCTAGCCCCAACAAAATGTGTCATATGCCTATCCAACTCAACAACCCTAAATAGACTTGGTCAAGATGCTAATGGAGAAAATGACTACCCTTGAGTCATCCATCTTGGGATCACATAACCTTATCTCTTATGACCAAACTTGAAATGAACCCATATGTCCCTCTTCAACCATATCCTCCACAATGGGAATTGCCAAAATTCTCTAAGTTTCAAAGTAAGGAGGACCCCCAACAACATTTAAGAGCTTTTAGGCATGCATGTTACTTGATTTCCCATGATGACTCTCTTCTCCTTTGTACCTTTCTTATGTCCTTATTTGGATTGACATTATATTGGTATAGTGCCATCCTGAAACACTCCATCTTCTCCTTTGCCCAACTAGCCCAAAATTTTTTGGATCACTTTTTGATCAATATATCCAAGAAAGTTTCTATTACCAACCTCTACTCCATTCAAAAATTTGAAGATGAATCTATTACTTATTTTGTGGCTCATTAGAGGAGCTTAATCAACCAACTTTAATTTTCATTACCTCAACCTAAGCTTATAGATATCTTCACTTGAGCATGTGCAAAACACATTTCATCCACACTACGTGTCCAAAGATTTTAGACATTCGATGAAGCTTTTACCATGTCTTAAAAACTAGAGAACTGATCCATTGATGAGAGAAGATTAAAGTTGAAGAACAAGAACCCAACTTACAAACCCAATGAGCCCTCTTCTTCCAAACCACACAACTAAACCAATCCCAACACTAAAAATAAAGTAACTGCTAATGCCATTGTCCTCAAAGCTTTACCACCACCATCTACCAACCAATAGAACCGAAGGAACTAAACCTCTGACTCCCCTAATTATTCAAACCAAAACTAAAGGAATCAAACTTGGAAAGATAATAAGCAATTGACTCCACTTGCAGATCCTTATCCTTATATTTTGGAAAAGTTAATAAAAGCCAATATCATCCAATTTCCACAAATTAAACAACCCTAATATTTTGATGCTTCTTTCCCAGTGCCTAGTTTTTATAATGAGAATGACCATTGAAATTTTCATTGAGTCATAAGACATGACATCAATAGGTGTAATACCTTTAAATAACTTATCCAATCCCTCATTGATAAGGAGGAGCTTACATTGGACAATCCTAATATACCACTGAACCAATCCATCGACATCTTCCACAAGCCTTTCCCTAATCATGCTCCTTCTACCCCTCATCATGAAAATAAACTCAAATCATCTCATGAGGCATATAATATTAATGTGGTTACTAATGAACCTATTATTGAAGGAAATGTTACCTCAATCGCTTCTTTTCCCATTCCCCTAATGGAAGAAAAAAGACTACCTTTTATTCCTTTAGACACCCAAAGAAAGCAAGCAACCATATCCACACCTCCATTGGAGGATACCACACCTACCTCCCTTATTATAGAACCATACACCCCCTCTTTAGAATCTATCTCACAAGAGAATATGACTACATCCACCCAACCTCTAATTGTAAAACCTTCTATCAGAGGTCAAGATAAAGGTAAGGGAACCAAACTAGAACTTCTAACCTCTTATTTGGTAAACCAACATAACCCTTCTAAACCAACTAAAACTTCCACCCAACCAACCAAAACCTCCTCAAAATTTATTGACCCCAAAATACCTAAACCCACCAAGATAACTAAAGTGACCAAATCCCCTCCAAAACCAACAACTAAAACAACCAAAGAGGTAAAATCACCAAAGGGCCCAAAACCCTAAATTTTACCTCCCAAAACCTTTCCCTCCATTCTGGGTCCCCATAGCCCTACCCTAAACATAAAGTCCATCATTTTTACCAAAACCCCACCACCTTTATTAGTCACACCTTCATACTTTCTTTCTAAAGTACCTTTCCCCACTACACCAATAATTCCTAAGTTACCTACCTTGCCCTCCTCTACCACCAACCCGTCAACCATCATGCCTAAACCAAAACTGTCAACCAAGCATACCACTTTATCGAAGACACATACAACCAAGCCTATGTCCACACAACCTCTCACTCCAACACTCAAAATAAAAACTATTAAACATCTACCACCTTTAGTTGAATCTTATTTGACCATTCTTTAATGGTTATTGTAAACTTCTTCCTTGACCTTACCACCCATCAAACCCTTTGACCCTTCATGTACCAAACCCTCTTGTTTCAATGATAAATTGATATGTGCATGCCTAGGGTACCAAGACATGACACAAAAAACTATAAATCTCTCCAAACACTCATTCATAGCTTGTATAAAGATGATGATCTATTATCAAACAAACCCCCTTCATCCCCATTGCCAATCCAACCACCAACTCAACCCATCTAATCTTCAATTTCACCCAAAAGTAAAGTGGAAGAACCAAATCAACCACTCAATCCAAAAAACCCCTTTATCCACACTATTCACATGATTACCCGATCTCAAGCCCAATAGAAGGATAAAAGGATAAGGCATCCATTCCTTGGACTTACCCCTCGTCAAACTCCCAAATAAACAATACCCAACCTTCTCTATCTTCAAAAAAACCTAAGGTGTCTATCTTAGGTACCTCCCCATCTAACCCTCCATACCTTAACCCATATGCAATATTCATTTATAAATCTATCCTCAAGCAGCTTCACTAAACTCTGACAAAAATGAGCTTATACAAGTTAGTCTCTACTTCTCCCCATCACCACGAGGCACTCATAGAATCCTTTCAATCCATCGAGGTCTAACCCAATGACCCTCAAACTCTTGTCACCTTTGTTGGGGCCCTTCAAACATCCAACCTTGTCTCCTTCAAAGACTTAGAAATACCTTCTATTCATATAGAGGATCCTGATCCCCCCTCTTCATTACAACATACATTAATCAAACCCATAACAAAAGGGTGATGATTAATGGAGGATCCAACATTAATATCATCTCCTCCCATGCATATGACCAACTGCACTTACCCATGAACATCATGTTTGAAAGCACAATAGTCCTTCATTCCTTCAATGATACCATGGCCATTACCTTGGGCACAATGGTCCTCCATATCCATGTAGGGCCCCGTACCATTCCTAAACTTTTTTATGTTGTAGAAGGAGAATTATAATACATTATTTTAGTTGAGCACCCTTGGATTCATGTAATGAGTTGTGTCCCTTCCACCTTACATCAATGTGTCGAGTTTGAACATGAAGGAAAAGTTGTGACTATTCAAGCTAACCCTAGTCCTTTTACATCTTGCCATATGACATATTAGCTTAATGATGTCCTTATTCATCCTTCATCTACCTCACAACCATCTGCCAACAACACAACCTCACCATCCAAAACCCATACCATTTCCACACCTAATGTTGATGAAGCTTCCACTAGCTCATCTGTCCCCTCTTCTTAGATTCTTGTAGAATACCCTGTGACAACCACAATCTAATGTCTTTCTTTTGGGGAATATAAAATCTTAGCCTTAGATGCCTTCTTTACCCCCCAAGAATATGGGAATCTCAAACATGACCTTTCTTATGACCCTAACATTGGAACCAACATCCCCAATGGTTTCCCTAACCATCAAATGAATTTCATTTATGGGGGACTTGATTGGCTACTTTTAGCCCCTACCACTACATCATCCATCCAACCATTTACCTCTAACTTTTCCTATCTTATCAAACTAGAGTTCACTAATTTGTATCTTCATAGATGTGCTTGGAAAGGATTTGGCCTTGATCATTATGAACAAGGGCCTCATGAGTTAACCCATTTAAAAACTTTGCAACCTCATGAGTCATTTAGCCTTGGGTATGAACCACCTCAAGAATCCACCAATTCACCCATACCCATTTCCACCATAGAGGAAGATATCCCATCCTTTCCAACCCAATCACTTTCTCCACCTACAAACCCTGATATCATCCCTCTTAACTATTTTTTTATCAATGCTATAATTTTGGGCCCCCTTATCTACCACAAAAGTGGCCAAACCAAATTTCTTCCACTCGTACATCCTAAAATGATAGAGAATGATTCTCCCACCATCAACACCATCCAACATCAAGATGATGATTCCATTCTTACCTAATTTACTGTGAGGGATTCTTATATCCAAAAATCACTTCCTCCTGAGGCATTGACTATGTTGAATGAATATATCATTGATATCAATTTGGGCACTCTTGATAACCCCCACATTGTTAAATTGAGCCAATCATTGAATACCAAAGAACTTCAAGATTTATCCTCTTTCCTCCAAGATCATAGCAAAGCATTCACTTGGTCTTACAATGATATTCCCAAGATTTACCCTACCATTGCTACTCATAACATAGCCCTTACATAGCCCTTCTCATCAAAAAGGAGCTTCAACAGCTTCTATCTATAAACTTCATTTAACCCATTAACTACCCTCAATGGGTCTTGAATATCATCTCTATCACCAAATCCACTAGGGGTCCTCATATTTGTGTGGACTTTCATGATCTTAACCTCACCTACCTCAAGGATGACTTTCCTCTACCTAGAATTAACCAGGTTTTTAATCTTACAACCATCCATGAGATGTTATCTCTCATAAATGGGTTTTCAAGTTATAATTAGATCTTTATTACTCTTGAAGATCAGCTTAAAACTGCCTTTACCACCCCTTATGGGACCTTTAGCTATAGATTCATGCCTTTTTTGGTAATGAATTTGGAAGGAGAACTAATTTGTGCCTTTAAAGAGTTAGAATCAAATATTAAAGCTCTAGATCAAGAAAAATGAAAATGAGTCAAAGGAAATAATTAAAGATCTACAAGCACACTTTGAAGAAGCCAAGAAGAATGAATAAGATTTAATGACATAATTTTAAAAATTAAGTAAATAATGTGAAAGGTATGTTATTGAAATTATTTATTTAAAAATAGATCTTGAAAAAAAAAATAGAGCAATCAATGATAGAGCAGCCAATGATTCAAAATTTAAGAATAGCACTAATATGTTGAATAGGATATTAGAAATTCAAACATCAATGTTAAATAAGATAGGTATTGGATTTGAAAAAGAGAAAGGGAAGGCCACTACTTTCATAGACGAGGAAAAAGGAAAGAGTTAATGTTGAAGTTCTTACAAAAGAAGAAATAAAAAGGGAAAAAGTTAAGAATACAAAAGACATCTTAAACAAAGAAGGCTGGAAAGAATAGAGCTATAAAAATAAATTAAGTCAAAGATACACAAAAAGGTCCTATTTTTATGGTTATTATTTTTATTATAATGGATATGATCATAAGAAAATAGAATGTTGAAAAAGGGCTAACAATTTCATAAATAAGGAGAAGGAAAGTCATGTAGAGTCAAGTAGAGGCCACAACTCTTTTACTCCTCTATCAGGATTTAATGAAGAGGCAATAATATGTTACAAGTTCAACAACTTCAAACACATAGCCCAGTACTATAGAAGCATGTTTGAGTCAATCAAGAATGACTAGAGTTTCAAGGCTCTATTCATCAAGAAGAAAGTTTAAATAGGTTTATGGTAGAAGAAACAACCTAAAAATTTTATGTTGGTACAGATAGATTTGCATACAAGAAATAAATAAAATCCATGGTTAATTGATAGTGTATGTTTGAGGCACATGACAGGAGACAAAATCAAGTTCATAACCTTGAAGAAGATTAATGGTGGCATAGTGAAATTCAAAGATAATACTACTGCCAGAATTTCCAAAAAAAGGTACACTAAGTTTAGATAATGTTAGAACTAAAAATAAAAATGTTTTGTATGTATAAGGTCTTAAGCATAATCTTTTGAGTGTAAGTCAAATGTGCGATCAGAGGCACACACTAAAGTGTGATGCAAAAGGTCATGAAATTAGGAGAAAAGATTTAGATGTGTTGGTTTTAGATGCTCAAAGAATAGGTAATAATTTATATATGTTATCAGACATCAAAGGTCAAAGATGTTGTTTGAGTCAAATTGAATAAAGTTGGATATGGCACAATATAATGGGACACATAAATTTTGACAATCTTGTCAACATCAGCAAGAAGCAAGAAGTCAAAAATCTTCCAAAGATTACAAAGGCATGGGAAGCAGGCCAGAAAATGGTTCAAAACAAAAGAGTACTCGACCACTCAAATGTTAGAGCTTGTTCACACTAATTTGTGTGGACCTATGAGAACTCAAATTACTCAAGGTGAGAAATATTTCATGTTTCTTATTGATTATTTTTTACATATGACTTGGTTAATGTTTTTAAAGACAAAATCAAAATATTTCAAACATTTCAAAGCATTCAAAGCATTAGTTGAGAATGAAACTAGTTTGAAAATTAAGTGTCTAAGATCATATCAAGGAGGAGAATTCATGTCAAATTAGTTTATTGAGTTTTTTGAAGACCATGGAATAAAGAGACATTATTTAACAACTAAAACTCCACAACAAAATGGAGTAGTTGAGTGGAAAAATAGAACAGTTCAGGAGATGGCAAGGATAATGATAAATTAATCCAAGATACCACATAAATATTAGAGAGCGAAAGTTGCTACAGTAGTGCATATTAAAAATAGAGCCTTATTGAGAGTCAATAGTGGCAAGACTCCTTATGAGCTATGGAAAGACAAATCAATAATAGTTGATTATTTTAGATTTTTCAGTAGCAGATGCTTCATAAAGAGAATCGATGAAAAAATTAGTAAGTTTGAATCAAGATTAGATGAACGTATATTTCATGGTTATTCTTGAAAAAGTAAATCTTATAAATGTTATAACAAAATAACCAAAAAAATTATTGAAAGTGCAAGTGTTAAGATAGAAGAAGATGGAAGACAAAAAATCAGTGATTCAGTAGACATTCCTAAAATCATTGAAGAGGAAGATTTTGAAGAATCAGATGAAGATGAGAAGAAGGAAAAAAAGGAAACCAAAACCCCATCCAAATATGTCTAGAGAAGTCATAATGAAAGTGACATCATCAAGGACATAAATGAAGGAATTCACACCAGAAAAATCATGCTAAGTGAATTTCAGCAAGTTAATTTTTCTTTATTATCCAAAGTTTAGCCTAGAACTTTTTCAAAAGCTAGACATGATAAACATTGGGTTAAGGCAATGGATGAAGAATTAAATCAAATAGAAAAGAATGATACTTGATAATTAGTTCCTAAACAAAAAGATCACAATGTGATAGGAACAAAATGGGTTTACATAAATAAGTTTAATGAAAATGAAGAAGTGACTAGGAATAAAGAAAGATTAGTATGTAAAAGATATGCTCAGATTGAGGGAATAGATTTTGAAAAAACTTTTACACTAGTAGCAAGGCTAAAGGCTATTAGAATGTTTCTTGCATATGCAATGTTTAAAAATTTTAAAGTATTTTAGACGGATGTCAAATCTACCTTCCTAAACGAGAATCTAGAAGAAGAGGTCTACATTGATTAGCTTGAGGGATTTATTCTCTCAAATATTAGTAGCCATGTATGCAGATTGAAGAAAACATTGTATGGATTGAAATAAGCTCCCAAAGCTTGGTATGCAAGATTTGATAAGTACCTATAGGATCAAGGTTTCAAGAGAGGATTTGCTGACAGTAACCTCTACATCAAAATAGAAGGTAAGCATCAATTCATTGTTGTGGTATATGTTGATGACATCATTTTTGGAGGAACATTGAAAAGATGACAAAAGAATTTTTTGATAGTATGCAAAAAGAATTTGAGATGTCTATGCTTGGTGAATTATCATTTTTCTTAAGATTACAAATATTTCAATCAGATAAAAGAATTTTTATATCTCAAAATAAATATGTCAAGGAAATCTTGAAGAAATTTGGTTTTGAGGATTGTGCACCAATGTGTATAGGAAATAAGGTGAGAAAGGATGAATATTTACCTATTGTAGATAAATCTTTGTATATATTTATTATTGGTAGTTCTTTATATTTGACAACATTGAGGCTAGACATCATGCATGTAGTAGGTATGGTTGCAAGATATCAGTCAACTCCAAAAGATAGTCATATTTAGTTAGTGAAGAGAATATTTAGATATATCAAGGGGACATTAGACTATGTATTATGGTATCCCATAGGGAGAGAGTTCACTTTAGTTGCTTATACAAATTTAAATTGGGTAAGTTGCTTGGATGATAGAAAAAGTACAAGTGGAGGAGATTTCTTCCTTGGTGATAGCTTAGTATCATGGCTAAGCAAAAAACACAACTTAGTATCACTTTCTACATTTGAAGCAAAATATATTGAAGCGGTATTGTGTTATACTCAAGTGCTTTGGAAGAAGCAAACTTTGGAAGATATCAAAGTAAAATATGATGAACTTATTTATATTTTTTGTGACAACACAAGTGTTATTAATATTTTAAAGAATCCAATGATGCATTCAAGAACAAAACATATTCCCATCAGATATCACTTCTTGAGAGAGTAGGTTATAGATCAACAGGTTAAGATGGAATATATCAGTACTATTGAGCAAATTGTAGATCTTTTCATGAAGGCACTACCAAAATATATATTTGAGTATCTAAGGGAGAAGTTGGGAGTAATTTATTTTACTTCATGCCATTAAGGATCAACATCAATTGAGAGGGAGCTAAGTGTTAGCTCCAAGTAGGCCCTTTACCATTGATGTCAAAGGGGGAGAAGAATAGGTATAGGTATAGGTATATGTATAGATTTAGAAATAGGTATAGGGAATAGGTACAAGTTTCTAAAGTAAGGGGGAGTTACTATATGTTTTTTAGATGATAGTATGTGTAGGTTTTAGGATGTGGTAGTTTTGGTTTGAGGTTGACATCATGACAAAGGGGGAGATTGTTGAAAATATTGTCATTGATGTCAAATGTCTAGTATTATTGGTGATAAAGGCCCCATCACATTTAATGGTGTTTTTAATATTCATATCTTGGTTAATGTGTCTCAATATTTATTTAATATTCATAAATATATTTTTGGTTTCATATAATTCAAAAGAGGGTCCATTGAGAAGTCAAAGAGTCATAGGGTAAAGACAAAAGAGGAATGGGATGCATTTTCTCATGAAGAGTCATCTTGAGGAATTCCAAGAGTCACCATGTGAAAAAAAAGAGGGTATGGTGAATTTTTCCATGAAAATACACTTTGAGGAATACGAAAAGTCACCAAGATAAAGACAAAAGAGGAAAGGATGCATTTTCTTATGAAGGGTCACCATATGACTTTTCAAATGCAAAGATATGAAGGGTCATGCAAGTTTGGCACCATTTTTCATGTGGATTGAAGGGTCACAATGGGATAATTCCAAAGGTCATTTAGAAATTTATAAATAAAGGCTTGATAATACATTTGTAATATACAAGAGAGTTCATGGTTTGTATTTTTTTTTAAGAGAGAAAAGTAGGAGATATTGCAAAGTTCTATCATTTGTTGAGTAAGAAACATTGAGAGATAGTTGTGTTTTATACACAAGATGAGTTTGTGCTTCTATGAGTTGGTGCTCACAAATATTTTCAAGGGTTTGGTGCTCTTGTGAGTTGGTGTTCATTAAAGGGGTTGGTGCTCCTACAAGTTGGTGCTTGTGAACTTTGTAATTTGAGTTGGTGCTCATTCATATACTTGAGATTGTTCTCCATGGTTTTTCCCACTTTGAGTTTCCATGTAAAAATATGGTCTCTCTCTCTCTCTCTCTCTCTCTCTCTCTCTCTCTCTCTCTCTCTCTCTCTCTCTCTCTCTCTCTCTCTCTCTCTCTCTCTCTCTCTCACACACACACACACACACACACACACATGTGGTGCATATTATTGTTTCAGTTTTATTGCATATCTTGAATGTGTGATTAAGTGGTTTAAAAAAAAATTAGATTAAGTAAAATATATATAATATTCTAATTCACCCCCCTCTCAATATATTTTGTGCTTAACAATAATATAAATCATCATAACTTTTAATTTCATTTTTTACATTCATGTTCACCTGCTACTAGAATCAGCATACATGTACATGTAAAATACCAATAGGAACTAATCTATATAGGCTTATTAACTTAGTCCTACATGGAATGCCTTATAAAACATTGGTTTGGATGGCCAAGAAAATAAGTTTATAAACATTGGTGCCTATTGGCCCTTCTCATGCACCTTTAAGCATTGATTCTACTCTTACTTATTTAAATACAATTGTAATATTTAATATTTTTTGTATGATCATACCCAACTATATAACCAAAAATAATAATAATAATAATTGCTATAATATGATACCCTATTCCCATATCAGTACTAGTAACTAAAAAAACTAGAAGCTTAGATTATAAATAAAAATAAATAAGTGAAATTGGAAGAACACACCAAAGTGAAACTAAGAAGGATTTATGATCAAATAACTCATCTTATTTCTTTGAAAAATAAATGTAATGGTGTTTATATGTAATGGAAAATATTAAAACCAATAATATTAACAAATCTATCCTTATCCTATCCCTATTCATACCATGTCCCTATCTCTTTTCATCTCTTTAATAATAACAAATTTATACATTTCCAAAATGGTTACAGGAAACTAAAAATAATTATAGTGACCCAAAAAAAATTTGTAGATTGATACTAAACATTTGAATCCTATACCAAAAGGATCATATAAGATCTTTAAATTATGTTTAGTAATTGATAAATGAGATGATTCAAAACTTATCCCTAATTACTAAAAATAGACAATAGCAACAAGATTAATCTTGGGCACTAACTGGTTCACATTACCTAATTGATGCTTAACTTTATTCTTATTTTATTTCCAATAAAAACTTGTTAAACTATTGTGTTTTTTGGGGACTTAAACAAAAGTCTTCAGTTAATGCCACATATATTTCCATAGCAAAAACTTCAAATAATTTTAGAACAATTAGCCTACAACATCTCCCCAAACCCTAATCAATTTTATTTCCTTCAACACAATATTAAAAATATCATTCCAATAAACTTTAATGATGGAAATATTTTAAGGAGTTTTAAAATTAAATCACACCAAATTATCTCTAAGTGATGTCATTTTTTACCAAGGAAATAATACCTCCAAGACCTAAAACTAGGAATAATCAAAACTACATCATTATAAAAGGGTTAAAATCCAATTGGTGAAGATAATTAGTTGTTAAACTATCCACCAAGGTATAAATCTTTCTATATATCTGACACATATACCTTGTTATTATATTTTGTGACTATCACTACAATCTCATCTGTGTATCCTCAACTAGAACCATTGGGAGAGTTAAATTTATGAGTCTTCTAGTAGTTTGTGCAATTAATTGGGCAACTCAGAACTTCCCCCTAAGCACCATTATTCCTAAAGATCTCCTAAAAATATGAAAATTTATTTTATATAGTTAGAAAAGCATCTAATAAATAGCATTTTTATTAAATTTCTTTTTTCACCTTAACTTATGGCCCCAACTTTCTTTAAAATGTTTTTTTAAATAAAGAAACTAGTAATTTTTATTTAATATTTATTACATGCATAGTAAATATTTATGTATATATATATATATATATATAAAATCAAATAAAAAAGGTATAAATATAATAATGTGCATACAAATCTTTGAATAGCCTAGTAGATGAGTTGGTTGTTATAATTGATGGGGAATCAAGAACAACAAACAGCTCTGATCCCACTTGTCAGGATCTTGCTCCTCAATAAGAGCACAATATGATTACCTTGTATTAGCAACTAAACATGCAGAATTAACCAGAAGCAATAAGTAACTAGAATTCACAAATGACATAGAATATGAGAGACAACACAAACTGTATTAATACTCATCCAGAAAGAAAATACAATAAATAAGATGCCACTTCTTCTTCCACCTCTATGAGGCTTCCCACACACCTCAAGGGCTCCCAGTAATTCTCAATCAAGAGTTCACTCTCCTACCAAAAATGGTCCCAACACACAACTCACACACAGAATTGGTGTTCACCTCCAACCAGTCAGTAATAACCCTACCAATACACAAGTACTCAAAGTACTTCAAGTAGATCTCCCATAAGCTTGCAACAACCTACAACTCAAATGATCTTACTCACCATGTAGATCTTCTCCATGAACTTGCAACAACTTGTAATTCAAATGATCTTACACTTGGAAGGATCTTCCTTGCCTTCCTCTATTTGCTCATCTGTGGAACTAAAAGGAGCTACACTTGCTCAACTCTAACTAGCACACTGGCTATCTAGCACACCTTACAATACATGCCAATGGGTCTATAAATAGATCTCACACTTAAACAATAACTTAGAATTCTAATTTACAATAATTAGACATGCAACTCAAGACCAAAAATAGCCTTTACATGCAAACACTCAGTTTAACAAACTAACTATTCGTGCAATGAATAGTTCTGGAACCGCACAGGTGATCGACGTCGGTCCCTGTCTGCCTAGAGATGACCGACGTCAGCCAACATCCTACTAATGCCGGTTGCCCTTCTACACTATAGATGACTGACATTGGTTATACTACCAACGCTGGTATCCCTAGAACTCAACAACCTCCTCCATGTCTGCATAGTTGAAGCTTTTAGCTCCATAACCTAACAATCTCCCACTTGGAGATAAACAGTTGCAACTGTACATGTACCTATACATCATCTAGTTTGTTCCCTTGGCTTTGTATCCCTCTTCAAGATCACTCTTGAAGACCAACCACCACAAATCCTATGGTGCACCTCCTATCATCCAAATCACCTGCCACATCTGCATCTACAAACCCATGTAGAAAAGAACTTGAACCTGCATAGCATGTGCACCTGATGCTGGTCCCTTTAAGAATCCACTGAACTACCCTCCAGTGCTTCTTACCCAGATTGGCTCCAAACTTTCTAACAACACCCACTGCTTGGGAAAACTCAGGTCTAGTACATACCATGCACTTAACCTCATTATGTGAATCAAGACACTATTCATAGAACTGTCTAACCATCGGCGTGCTAATTGGTTTCACACAATCATCTAAAGACAAAGTCAACCTATGACCTTCCATGTCCCTAGAATACACTCATGCCAAAGAATCTTGCTGCTCCCAGATTCCTCATTACACACCTCTGAACTAGCTTTACCTTTAGTTCAGCAACTCCTTGTATGTGTAACCCTGCAACAAGCACACAATATAGTAATAGGATAATGTAGCTAATATTATCCAACCTGGTAAAGAGAAACACAATGGTCAAACCTCCATTGTCCTATAGCTTACACAAGACCATATACCTTGGCCTTCTGTCTCACGTGTCCATTCCCGCTCTTCTTTATCATGAACATCCATTCGTCTCTCAGTGCTTTCTTCTAGCTGGAAACTCTATCCAAAAACTCCCATTTGGTTCTTCTCCAAGGAATCACATCCTTCATCCATGCCAAGCTCCCACTGTTTCATAGATCTACCTACTCTGCTTCTTTAATAACTTCTTGGTTCTTGACCATCAGTGAGCAATAAGTAGTGTAAAGAAGGGAAATGATGAATTTGAGGCTTACTTACCTTTTAAGTCCTCCATATGGGCACTTGAGACTCCTTGACAGCTTGTTGTCCACCCAAATCTATCTCAGTGACCGATGCCAATCACATCTCAGTCTGCATCCAACCGATGTCAGTTTCATGCGACTACCTCATCGCCAATGTTGATTCCCTCTAACCAATGCCAGTGTTTATCTTTTTGGAGTCACCAACATCAAGCTGCACATAGCCGACATCGGTCCCTGTCTGGATGCTGATGCTAGTTTTCTAACTGACGTTAGTCTCTATGTTTTAATTGTGAGTGATGACCTTTACCCATGAGCTCCTTTTGGATCAAACCCTTGTCCATATCAACCTTGCTTTGCTCAGAATTATTCAGCCCCTTGCGCTAATCTCTGTCCATCATATTCTCCTTGAAAACCAAGGCTTTCATATTCTTGTCACAAACATCAAATTTCTCAAGAAACGTTACTTTCTTCTTTTTCATACATAAAGCTTGATCCATGCTTTTCAAATCCAAAAGCATACCCTTTGACTCAAGAACATGCATCCCCTTCTTATTAATGTGACCAAGCCTATTAAGCCACATCTTCAAATCTACAGCTAAAGTAGATAAACCAAAAAGAGAATTAGTAATATAAGTATATAGATAAAGCGTACCTACTTTCTTACCTCTTACTACAATAAGTGCACCCTTGGTAACCTTCCAAGAGTCCACTGTGAGAGTTACTGTGCAACCCTCATCACCCAACTTTCCAACAGAAATCAAATTTCACTTCAGGATTGGGATATGCACGACCTCCTTCAACACCCATGTGTTCCCTATCTGCAATTTTAGCTTCACTTTCCCTTTTCTAACCATCTGACAAGGCTTACCATCCCCTAAATAAATTTCTCCAAAGTCTCCCTGGACATACTCATGAAAAAATTTGCTATTTGGGGATGCATGAAAAGAGGCACCAAAATCTAAAATCCAAGATTCTACTTTATCCAAAGAACATACCAGAGCATCCTGTGCAACGAAATTTGCAACATCTACTTCTTCATGTCCTTCATGTTGATCTTCATCCAACCTGTAATCTCTCTTTAAGTGCCCTTGCTTTCCACATTTCTAGTAGGTTATTCTGCCATACCTAGACTTGGATCTCCTGCCTATCTTAGACCTTGATCTCCCATGCTCGATCTTCTCTCTTTGCCTTCCCCTGCTTTCCACACTCAAAGCATTCCATGATGATTCACCTGTACTTTTTTTTGTGAATTTATTCATTCAAGATTACACTCACAACATCATCCACTTTTAAGATTTTTGAAGCAGATGCAATATTACTAACTGCCATTACCAAACTCTCCCAACTTTTAGGTAATGAGCATAAGATTAAGAGAGCCTTAATTTCATCATCAAAAATAATATTGACTGAACTTAACTGGTTTACCAAACCATGGAAATCACTAAGATGACTATGAACAGATCCACCTTCCAGCATTTGCAAATTAAATAATTGCTTCATAAGAAATACCTTATTCGAAGCTGAGAGTTTTTCATATAAATTTGCCAAAGATTCCATCAACTCTACCATTGTCTTAGCCTGAGATAAGTTGGAAATCAAAAATGATGCAAGGCTCAACCTTATAGATCCCAGAGCCTTCCGATCAAGAACCTCCCATTCTTCAACCTTCATATCCATGGGCTTGCATGCAACCCCACCCAACGGTAAGTACAAATCTTTCTGATATAGATAATCTTTAATTTGCATCCTCCATAATTGATAGTTCTTGCCATTAAACTTCTCCATTCATAGCTTACTTTCTTCTACCATTGTTATACTCCCACTCAAACAAAAACCCCTATGAGTAACCTGTAATTAACACACACTAACCAGATCTAAAATACCTGTTAGTAAACCCAACCAAAAGCTCTGATACCAGTTGATGGGGAATCAAGAACAACAAACAGCTCTGATCCCACTTGTCAAGATCTTTCTCCTCAATAAGAGCACAATATGATTACCTTGTAATAGCAACTAAACATGCGAAATTAATTAGAAGCAATAAGTAACTAGAATTCACAAATGACACAGAATATGAGAGACAACACAAACTGTATTAATACTTATCTAGAAAGAAAATACAATAAAGAAGATGCCACTTATTCTTCCACCTCTGTGAGACTTCCCACACACCTCAAGGGCTCCCAGTAATTCTCAATCAAGAGTTCACTCTCCTACCAAAAATGGTCCCAACACACAACTCACACACAGAATTGGTGTTCACCTCCAACCAGTCAGTAATAACCCTGCCAGTACACAAGTACTCAAAGTACTTCAAGTAGATCTCCCATAAGCTTGTAACAACCTACAACTCAAATGATCTTACTCACCATGTAGATCTTCTCCATGAACTTGCAACAACCTGAAATTCAAATGATCTTACACTTGGAAGGATCTTCCTTGCCTTCCTCTATTTGCTCATTTATGGAACTAGAAGGAGCTACACTTGCTCAACTCTAACTAGCACACTGGCTATCTAGCACACCTTATAATACATGCCAATGGATCTATAAATAGATCCCACACTTAAACAATAACTTAGACTTCTAATTTACAATAATTAGACATGCAACTCAAGACCAAAAATAGCCTTTACATGCAAACATTCGGTTCAATGAACTAACTGTTTGTGCAACAAATAGATTTAGAACCGCACATTTGACCGATGTCAGTCCTTATCTGCCTAGAGATGACTGATGTCAGCTGACATCTTGCCAATGCTGGTTGCCCTTCTACACTGTAGATGACCGATGTTGGTTACACTGTCGATGCCGGTATCTCTAAAACTCAGCAACCTCCTCCATGTCTGCATAGTTGAAGCTTTTAGCTCCACAACCTAATAATAATTTTGGTAAAAACTTACAAAGAGTAGGTCAAAAGTTCAAAACACGTAACCTCTATTTTATTTGGTCAAATTTAGTTTAATTTGAATTTCATTTTTCGGTTTGCATGCTGACTTCTCACATGTTCAAACCCCTAGTTGACCTACCAACCTTGTTTCAACATTTAACCTAATGAATTTTTATCAAGCATAATCATTTAACCAGTTGATCCCTAGGTTTTGTCACCTTATGGACACATTTACATGGTCCATTTGGTGTTTATAAACCTCATATTATTAATTTTACAACTTTTTTAATAATTATGTCTAGGTGATTATTATAATTATGACTCTTACAACACCTAAATTAATATAATTTCATTTCAAATTTTTATATTATTTTGCATATAATTAGATCCTTAATTTGATGTGTACTTGTAATTTAATTTATTTTACAAAAATAGTATAAAAGATCATTAAAATGTTATTTATTTTAATCAATTATTCTTACATTAGTGTATTTTTAAACACTTTTTTTTAGATCGATATTAAGGTTTTTTGGGCCCTTTCCCGATAACAAGTTAACTCAAAGAACTAAATAGATCCAGATTAATGAAAAAAACTATCAAGGCATCTGATCAACCAAAAACATTCAAACCCAACTACCTAAATTATTAAAAATACTTAAACGTATCCAAAAAGAACACAAATTACTAAAACAATAAACTAAAAATACTATGTTTCTTCCCTTTTCACTTTGATATGAGAGTGAAGAATCCCAGAAGTAGGATTAGGTATAAAACATCCTCTTTTATTATTTATGACTATTGTCCATTCTTATAAATTACTCATATGTACTAAATCCAATCTTAGAGAGATATACCTTTCCTCGAATGAACTTATAACAACTAATTTTTTGCTATCATAATCCCTATTACTCTTAATAATTGGACAAATAACCTCCATTAAATAAGGTGATGATACTAGATTAGTTAACCCTACTTAGATTCCTCCTTCATTAGGAATTCTACAACATATTATGAGGTTAAAATAGGATCAAACTATGAAAAACTCTTCACTTTCCTCTTGCCACCAAGAATATGCCACTTTGCGCTTGGAATTTATACATGATTCAGCGAGATGACTAGTTTTAAGACAATTCCTATACCTGAAGGGAATACCCTCACAATCAAGGGTTTGGGACTAGCATTTATCTTTAACTCTCAATTAAATCTTCTTAGGTAGGGCTTGGGAAAGATCCAAATAAACAAAAACCCTGACAAAGGTTGTTTGGGAAAAATTCAAAGAAGATGCATCAATTTCCAATAGATTTTCAAAGGAGTTTTCAATAACTGTTAATCCAAATTTTAACCAAAACTAAAGAGGAATATATGAAATCCACACTAAAATAGGTCTAAAAGAGATATTTTCATATAAATGGTTAAAATCTAGGGACTAGGGTTTTAGAAGGAGAAGATGATGACCAAAACTCCAATATTTGGAGTGTAAGATCTTATTACAATCAGTAAGAGATTCAAAAACAACTATAAATAATTCTCTAGAATAGGGATATAATTTTAGACTGTCTTCCAATAATGGCCATTACACATCTAAAATCCATTGATAGAGGGCACAAAGGAAAGGCCAAAACCTATCGAACCTTCAAATTAAACCCCTTTCCAAAAACCTAGCCTTATTTTTAATAACTTCCTCTAGAGCTTCTTTCTCAAAAATGATAAATAACAAGGATTTTACTATGACTAGGGTTCTAAATTATTTATTTTGACAAATAGATTAGCAAATTATTCACCAACTACTCACACTATTGCTTGGGAAGGATAAGACTCATGTGCTAAAGCTCATTTGCCAACCACCATTATCTCCTGCATTTTCTCCCTTCCCTCCCCATCATCAACTAATGATTTCATCCCACCTCCTATTTCTACTAATCAATCTTCTCCCTCTCCATTATCCTCCTTATCTACCAATAAAATAAGAAGCTTTATAGGTAGGCATAGGGTTTTTTGCCCTCTTGGTTGATCATAACAGTACTTAGGCATAAATCCCTAGCATCAATATAATTTGCAATAGTCCATGACATCTTTTTAGAATCTCAAATTGGATTATCTTATCTTTTGGTTAAACATTTCTTATTAAATCAATTTTTTTTATAATTATTTATCCATACAATTTGAACAATCGGTATACATTGTGTTTTTATGACACTTAAGACACCTTATTTTGTCACAATTTTCTTGATTTGTCTAGCATTAAATAGAATAATTATTGTGTGTTTACACTTGAAATCTATTTTTATTATCAAATAAAGTTAAATTCACATTAAAAATGATTTATTTTTAAGTATTTGTTTATTATCTTATTTAAAGGGAAGTTATGGCTTCACCTCATTTTTTCTTTAAAAAATCCCAAATGCTTAATGGAATAACTATAATATATGAAAAATTACTATTAAATATAAATTTATGTTCTGAAAATTATGGAATATTATTGTTGGGATTGAAAAATCCCCTTCTAGATGACATGTGACCCCTAAGTTTATCAATGCATTTACACAAAATTTATAAGAAGCTATGTCCATTATTTTATGAAGTGTTACGGATGAATTCCTTCTCCAAATTGATAATTAGGACTTCTTAATGATTCTTAGAAACTCCATGATTCTATGCATGAGGGAACTCACTTATTAAAAATTATTAAATTAATCCTTGAATTGCTAACTACATCTCTGAAAGGTGATAAAAAAGTTGTTAATTTTGTTTTTAAATTAAGAACATTAAAGCTTAGTTAGATTGATATAATTATAATTTTATTCAAGATCAATTATTTTATGTTATCATTCAGTTATACATTCATAAAAATTTAAGAAATTTCATTTTAATTTTAAATTCTAAGTATCAAACTGAGCAAGATATCATTGACATTACCACCTTGTTTGTTCTCCTAGTTCAAGAAGAACAAGATATAACCAATTTTTATTCTAAAGACAATGTCAATCAAGCACTTCTCACCTTAAATAATATTTTTGATAAAAATAAAAACTAAAAATCTAACCCTAATTTTTTTAATGGAAAAAATAGGAACAAGAAATCTGGAAATAAGAGCCATAAACCCAAGTTTAATAGAAATTTTAATCTTTTTAGTAAGTTTGGTCATAGAAGGGAAACTCGTTATAAAAACAAAGATAGAATTAAAAATAAATATTCTAAAAAATAATAAAATGAATAAATCTAATCAAAACAAGTGTAAAAATAAAAACCTTAATCAGAATAACAAATAAGATTCAAATGTTATTGCTTTATGTGTTATTTTATTCACTTCAAATAAAAATGAGTGTATTTTAGATAGTGGTGCATCACACCATATGACACACTTATCAAATATTTTTTGTGATTCTATAGATATCTCTAAAATAATTTACTTTGAAGATAATTTATTTTTTAAAAGCAACTAAATAAGGAAAAATAAAGTTTTCAAATGTTGTTATTAATGATGGTTTCTATGTACCTAGGCTTAAAAAGAATTTATTATCTTGTTCTCAACTTATAAATGATAATTTAATTGTAACATTTATTAAATATATCTATTCCATTATAAATAAATCTAATTCCGTGATTGTTGAAGGTGTTCAAAAGAATGGTTTATACATTTTCACTCCTACATATTTTATTTCATTACATAGTAAGAATAAATCTTAATTATGGTATGAAATATTAGGACATGTTAATTTTATAATTCTACATGATACATCTATTAAAAATATTTTTATTTTAATTCCTTCTATACCTTCTCATCATTAAACTTGTGAGGGTTGCTTACGTAATAAGAAATATACTAACTCCTTTCACAAGAATCATGATGTGAATTCCTCACATCATTTAGAATTAATTCATAGTGATGTTGTATAACCTATTAAATTTGTATCTCTTAATGGTTATTTATATTATATTAAATTTATTTATGATTAGACTAGAATGATCTAGTCATATTTCATTAAAAAAATCTGATGTGTTGTCTAAATTCAAATAATTTAAAGCTAGTGTTGAAAATGCATCTATTTTTTCTATTAAGAGATTAAGAATAGATAATAATGATAAATATATTAGTAAATATATTTATTATTTTTAAATTATTTGTAGCATTTAAAAAGAATTAACAACTCTATATTCCCCTTAGAAAAACTATATTGATGAAAGGAAAAATTGCACCATTATTGAGATGGCCAGAACAATGTTGCATTTTGTAAATGTTTCTCCTAGTTTTTATAGGCCAAAACCATGAATACTATTGTGCATATTATGAATAATAATACCTAATTAATATTTAAATTTTTATACATCAAAAATACATGTATGCTCATATAATTTCATTTGCTTTGATAAAATTATTTTGTTATTATTTTAGAGATACTAACTATATTTATAGTGTCTCATCTACATTGTATTTGTTAGTAAAATTATTTAGTTTGACTCTTAAAAAATGTATGATATAATGATATTATAATAGATATATTTGGCTTAGATTAGAAAAAAAATAAAATATATAGATACTATGATTATTTTCAATTCATATGAGTTAGCATGGAAATACATTATATGCATAACATCATGATTAATTTGATAAGATGATCATATTTAATTATTGCATTTGGTAATCAGTAAGTTTGGATCTTTTGTGTTTTAATGCTTTCATTTTATTATTGAGGCAATTTCATGTTAATATTATTATGTACTCTCATTTGATTTTTTATGCTAACATATTTAGATGCTTTGTTTGATAATAAGATATGTTATGAAATGCAAAGTGTAAAATGGAGTTTGTGTTATGATCTCTTCATCATTCATTTACCTTACTAAACATTCTATTCATTTATTTCAATCTCATGCCTATTTGATTAAATGATTGCATATCATGCTAAAATGTTCTATATTTGATGTATAATAGATTATACCTCAATCTTTTGTTAAAGCATATTAAACTTGCAAAGTTTTGATAAGACTCAAATGATAAAATAAGTTATTTATAATAGGATATCCAATGTTTGGCTAAACTTATTATCATATTATTAGTAAATTATTTTATGTGTATTACATGAAAGTTGGGGATGCTTATTGTTGGGAATCTAGAACAACAAACATGCTCTGATACCACTTGTTGGGAGGGATGTACACCGGAAGCACAAAATTTGATTACTAATACCAAGCAACTTAATATGCGGAAATTAACCAGATTCACCAAGTAACTAGAATTCAGAATAACACATGATATGAGAGACAATACCAAATTGTATTAACACTTTATACAGAAAAGAATACAATAAAGAAGATGCCACTTCTTCTCCACCACCTTACAGAGGTTTCCCACACCTCAAGTGAACAGTAATTCTTCTCCCCAAAGCTCTCCCTCTCACAGGTCCCAACACCCAACTCAAATACAGAGTTGGTGTTCACCTCCCCGTGCTCCACGCACACCACAAGTGCTCCACGCACTCCACAAGCACTCCACGTGCTCCACAAGTACTCAAGGTACTTCAAGTAGATCTCCCATGAATCTACAACAACTTGCAATTCAACAGACCATACTTATGGAAGGAACTCCCTTGCCTTCCTCTAGCTCTATCCGAGTACACACCTGTACTCCAAGTAGATCCTGCCTGATACTGCTCCCTGTAGTGTTGCTGTCTGTATGACCTTGCACACCTGCAAATCAAGCAATGGTTCCAATCACCTGTGAACCTCGACCTTGCACACACATACACCTGCAGATCAACGATCTTACTTACCATGTAGATCTCCTATATAGGCCATGCACACCGTGACCAAGATCCTACACTCTTGAAGAACCCAGCTGGCTCTCCAATCCAGAACCAACACACCTGGTACTGTGGCACTAGGAGGAACGCACCATAGCTCTACCTCACACACAGAAGGAGCTTATAATTATGCTCTCTTACTCCCTAGCACACTTTTCCAATACAACCATGAGTCTATTATATAGATCTCATCCAAACAATGATTAGACATCTAATTACAATAATTAGATCCGCAGCTATGAGTCTAAAATTAGCACTCATCATGCAAACTCTTCGTTCGTTAGTTCACTGCCCGTAAATAACTCGCAGTCGAACTACACAGGTGACCGACGTCGGTCCCTGTCCGCCTGGGGTCGCCGACGCCGGCCGATATATGACCGACGTCGGTTGCATTCCTGTCTTACCCTGCCGACGCCGGTTGGCCAAACCAACGCCAAACACTTCTGACACTCAGCAACTCATTCTGCAACCTCCTCCATGTCTGCATCAGTGAAGCTTTTAGCTCCACAATCCTAACAATCTCCCACTTGGAGATAAATAGCTACACTGTACCTGTACCTGTACTCCGTCTAATCTGTTTCCTGGTTTGTATCCCTCTTCAAGCTCCCACCTGAAGACAACCCACCACACAACCTGTGGTGTACCACCTGTCATCCGAGTAACCTGCCACATCTGAACCTACAACACCTGTAGTGAAGTCCTGACCCTACATAGCAACACCTGCTGCCGGTCCCTCTCAGAAAACCTGAGAATCCACTTCCCCGAATTGGCTCCTAACTCTCTGACAGCTCCCACTGCATGGGAATACTCAGGTCTATACCAGACCTCATGTGATTTCGGACACTGTACCTGTCCAGCCCTTAGTGTGCTCCGGCTCTGCATCCCGAACCTCGCCAACACCTGATTCACATCAGCTCCCACTCGAGACAAAATCAACCTGTGATCTCCATGCCTCCCATGTCAAAGAATTCCGCTGCTCCAAACTCCTCATGACATGCCACTGAACTAATCTTACCCTTAGCTCAGCAAAACCCTGTATGTACACCCCTGCTAGCTAGCATACTATCCACATACAGCTACAGAATGATGTCGCGACTCATCATCCCCCTGGTAAGACAAAACCACAGTAGTTACCCTGACATTGACTGAAGCCATGCTTCATCCTCCACCTGTCAAAACCTGTACCACTGTCCTGCAGCTCCACAAGACCATATACCTGGTCTTCCGTCTCATGTATCCGTTCTCTCTATTCTTCTACTAAGGTATCCATTCGTCTCTGTGCTTTTATACCTGCTGGCAACTCTACCAAAACACACCTGTCTGGTTCTCCTCCAAGGAATCACATCCTCATCCATGCCAAGCTCACACCTGTTTCCTGGATCCTTCCTGCTCTACAATCAGCAACAAGTATGAAGAAGAGGAACAACGAATTTGAGGGCCTACTTACGCCTTCAGTCCTCCGTATGGGTGTTTGAGACTCCTTGACAGCTTGCTGTCCACCCAAAATTCGTTACAATAACCGACCTCGGTCACTCCACAGTCTGCATCCGACCGACGTCGGTTCCATGCGTCTGTACCTGAATACCAACCTGCCTACGCTGGTGTCCCTTCTGCCGACGTCGGTTCTCCTAACCGACATCGGTCTTAAATACTGCCGACGTCGGTCACATGACCGACATCGGTCTTACCCTGCCCGACATCGCCGGCTTCGGTCTGCACATGACCGACATCGGCATCTGTCTGTTCGACGCCGGTTCCTTATGACCGACACCGGTGTCTGTGTTCACCTGTGAGTGATGACTTTTTACCCGCGAGCTTCTTTGAATCAAAATCCATGTCCAAACTGCTCTGCTCAGAAGTATCCAGCCACATCCACTGGGTTCTGTCCGCCATCTCCTCCATAAACACCAAGGCTTTCCAGTTCTTAAGCCTGTCAAATATATCTGTCTTCCGCTTAAGAAAATGCATCTCCTTCCTGCTCATGTGACCAAGCCTACGAAGCCACGTCTCCGCAACAAAAGAAGAATCAGTAATATAAACAAGTAGATAAAGGATACCTGTTTTCTTACCACCAGCTAATTCAAGTGCATCCGTTGTGAGAGTTCTTGTGCATCTCTCATCACCCAATATTTCTGAAGAAATTAGCCATATCTCCAAACCTGGGACCTGCATGACATTCATCAACACCTGTGTGTTGGCCGCCTGCGATTTCAGCTTCACTTTGCCTTTGCCAACAATCTGACAAGGCTTACCAGCTCCTCTACCTGGAACTGCATGGAAAGAGGCAACCGAATCTTTTATCCAAGATTCAACTTTATCCAAGAAACCTGCAAACACATCCTGTGCAACAACACCTACTACATCTGTATCTTCAGTTTCTTCATGCTGATCTGCTACCAACCAGCAATAATCTTTTACCTGCTCTTTCTTTCCATAGGACCGTGAGTGACCATCTGTGCTTTTCAACTCCTCCATTCTTAGCTTACTTTGATCTGTAGTTGCTCTACTCCCACTCGATCAGAAACCCCTGAGAGTGCCCTGTAACCAAACACAAAACCTGCTTCCTCCAACCTCAGCTCAGATACCACCTGTTGGTATCAAGCTCAAGAACCTACAACCAAGGCTCTGATACCACTTGTTGGGGAGGGTGTACACCGGAAGCACACAATTTGATTACTAATACCAAGCAACTTAATATGCGGAAATTAACCAGATTCACCAAGTAACTAGAATTCAG
Organism: Torreya grandis; assembly: GCA_037957365.1. NCBI lineage: Eukaryota > Viridiplantae > Streptophyta > Pinopsida > Cupressales > Taxaceae > Torreya > Torreya grandis. The sequence goes on along the minus strand of JARHVA010000255.1, from coordinate 1,307,320 downwards.
AATAACACATGATATGAGAGACAATACCAAATTGTATTAACACTTTATACAGAAAAGAATACAATAAAGAAGATGCCACTTCTTCTCCACCACCTTACAGAGGTTTCCCACACCTCAAGTGAACAGTAATTCTTCTCCCCAAAGCTCTCCCTCTCACAAGTCCCAACACCCAACTCAAATACAGAGTTGGTGTTCACCTCCCCGTGCTCCACGCACACCACAAGTGCTCCACGCACTCCACAAGCACTCCACGTGCTCCACAAGTACTCAAGGTACTTCAAGTAGATCTCCCATGAATCTGCAACAACCTGCAATTCAACAGACCATACTTATGGAAGGAACTCCCTTGCCTTCCTCTAGCTCTATCCGAGTACACACCTGTACTCCAAGTAGATCCTGCCTGATACTGCTCCCTGTAGTGTTGCTGTCTGTATGACCTTGCACACCTGCAAATCAAGCAATGGTTCCAATCACCTGTGAACCTCGACCTTGCACACACATACACCTGTAGATCAACGATCTTACTTACCATGTAGATCTCCTATATAGGCCATGCACACCGTGACCAAGATCCTACACTCTTGAAGAACCCAACTGGCTCTCCAATCCAGCACCAACACACCTGGTACTGTGGCACTAGGAGGAACGCACCATAGCTCTACCTCACACACAGAAGGAGCTTATAATTATGCTCTCTTACTCCCTAGCACACTTTTCCAATACAACCATGAGTCTATTATATAGATCTCATCCAAAAAATGATTAGACATCTAATTACAATAATTAGATCCGCAGCTATGAGTCTAAAATTAGCACTCATCATGCAAACTCTTCGTTCGTTAGTTCACTGCCCATAAATAACTCGCAGTCGAACTACACAGGCGACCGACGTCGGTTCCTGTCCGCCTGGGGTCGCCGACGCCGGCCGATATATGACCGACGTCGGTTGCATTCCTGTCTTACCCTGCCAACGCCGGTTGGCCAGACCAACGCCAAACACTTCTGACACTCAGCAACTCATTCTGCAACCTCCTCCATGTCTGCATCAGTGAAGCTTTTAGCTCCACAATCCTAACACTTATCTTGTCAATTGGAGACATCCAATAATGAATTGCATACAATAATTTATATTTTTTTCATTAACTTTGTAATAAAATTAGTGACCTTGTTTGCCTAAGATATGACTTGATTATTTTTAAATGTGTTTCACCATAGAAAAACATATGTCATATTTTTATATATTTGGTTATTGTGATGCTAACCATACTATACTATCATGAATCTATTTTTGGATATATATTTAAAGTTTTGTGTAGGTGCACACCACCAATAATTTAATAGTATTTAAATTTATGTGCATTTTATCCAATAAAAAGTCCTCAATGTTGATATAGATCTGCAATTCTATCTTACAAATGAAATGATAGTATATATATTCATAAAACCACTTGGTGCTACTAGGTTTTATTAGTTTCATGCAATGTTAGGCCTCTCAAAGTTTTCATTGAGAGGGAGTGTGTATAACAATGCAACTTCCTAATGGTCATATGTTTCTTCTCTTTTTTTATACATCTTTGAGCATTGTAAAGCATTGTAAACTTCATGTGGAAGTTTTAATTTTGTACTCAATTACATTTTAAAACATATTTTATAATGGAGGTCCTTATGTTATAAAAATATCCAAATATTTGTATTGATTATTTATGAGAAACTATGAGATGTAGTCTCATGATCATGTTAGCCTAAACTTACTTTTGAGTAGTTTATGGATTATAATTCTTTTTGTTTCAAAACGTGATGTTTGGCATGATGAAAATTTTTTAAATCTTTCAATTATGTACATAGTATAATTATTTTTTTATAAGGTGACTATGATAATGATCCCCACTTATAATTAAGGGGGAGTTTTATAACATTTATGACTAAATGATGTTTCATTAACCCTTAGCTCACCTTGGTGTTAATTAAATAATGAATAATATATTAATGACTAACCCAATATAAAAACTTCGATTAAATAAATAATGATATTATAGATATTTAATTCTTAATAAATTTTATTAAATGTTATTTTGAGATGTATGGACCCATTATTTCACAACAATTACCTCTTAATGGCAACCTTATACTTTTAAATTCACATTCCCAAGATCAATGTTCAAACTATTAAGTCTTTTCAAGAAACTCAGTTAGGCTTCTAAGAAATTACTCAATTTGAATAATTAATAGATTGGCCATATAAATACTAGTGATATTATTCATTATATTTGTTATTAATTACTTTTTTATAATCTGAAACTATCACATTCATGCAGTCATACTTTACCTTTCTTATAATCTTTTCTTGTTGCTTAGGTCTCTGCTAGCTTCTTAAATCTCCATAATCACAAATATTCATTAGAAATTAATGAATAGATTAATTAACCATGTGTGACCTCTATTAGGCATTAAAAAAATATTACCAATTCACTTTCAACTTCCCTCAACTCTTTAAATCTCATGTACACACCCTTTCTCAATTCAAGACTAGTTTTCCTTGTAGCCCTATTTTGAGGGGTTTTCTGACTTTTCTTCCTATAAAATGAGTGTATTCACAAAATAATATTTTTTAAAGATACCCATTTTTTAATTTTAATAAATTCAAAATTATTAGGATCCAACTCAATCTCTACTCCACTTTATTTTTAACTTTTACTGTTATTTTTAGGCATAATTAGGCCTTGTAAGACTGCTCCAATACTCCACACATTCCAAACCAAACCCAATAAACATAAAACCACTTATATACAATAAAAAAAATTAAATTAAATATTTTTCTTATTTTTTGTGAATTTCCACCATGTACTTTTCTTTATAAATGAGTTTCCTTGTTTTGACAACCTAGGAAAACACTATTTTCAGGCCTATGACTATACTTTTCCACTTTATGAGATTTATTAAAGGTTTAAGATACTCCAATTTGTCTTTAAAGTTTTTATTTTACATTATCTAATTTTTAAAACCATTTATAACCTTAGATACATCGTAAATTTCACACAATGTGGATTTTTATCTAGAAATCCTAGGTTATCTTAGCACAAGGCAGCAAGCTTAAAAAATTCACAACTTGATCAAAACATCATTTAAAAATTTCATTCCAATTGAAAAAATTCTTTTTTTTGTCCTATAATTTTTTTAATTAGACACACACACCATTTATAATGTATGGATTTGCTCAGATTTCTTTGATTTCAAACTGAAAATCTTGTTTTCAATTTACAAGAGATAACTATCTTATTTCCATTGTTTAACCATTAATGGTGATTCATTTACATAAAAAAGATTTTTATAATGATTATTCACCTATATAAGTTCCTATAAAACATAAAATATCGTATTTAACATATTCCAATACTTAAAACCCAAATTATCTCATAACCATTTTTATCCAACATCAAGAATATGTTAACTTACATGAGAATAGTACTTACAACATAAAGAAAGACATTATTGGGCCTTCATATTATTAGATTAAAAATATGCACTCCTTACACACAATCATACCATTTATTTATGTATAGTGTTCTTCAAAAGACTAGTTTACACAAGAATTCTCAAGAACTCATCCTAAGAAGCTCTTAAATCATACCAAATGACTCCCAAAGCCTATGATTTATAGCCTTTCATCCTCATATGCTTGAGTTTCAACCTATATCATTAAAAATAAACTTTTTTATTCTTTTTAAGGTCTCTAAACAACCCCAATATTTTCTCCCTTGACTTCTCATCTTCAACAAACTTGTTTTCCTTAATTTTTTCAATGTGGGGGTTGCCTTAAAGATAGGATAATGAGTGTATTTACACTTACCAAGGTAGGAATAATTTTATAACATTTTTATGACCCTATATGATCATTATATAATTTATAAATCCTTTCATTTAATCCATGGCTTATAAGTCTCTTTTCAAGATTTGAATTTTCAAATGGGAAGTTTTGAAGGGAAAACTTGAATTTGGCCTAGACTTGAAATCTAAGACCTCCTAGTTTTTTAGACATCATTATTATCATTGGACTAAGACTATATAAGATATCTATGGAATTATTAGGCCATTCACATGCATTAATAATCTTGATATGGCTTATTATCCTTCATAATAGGACTTATTGATTTACTTAGACTACTTTGTATAAATTTACAAGAATGGGTTGATGCTCCTACATCACCTCCCCTCATGAATTTTATAAATAGGGTTGTATCCCTATTTTAAATTCATTTTATATTGACATGAATTTTAATGAGTAAGGTTTTTTGAAATCATAGAGAATAAGTGAGATTGAGAGGAATTGTATTGGGGTTGGATTGGTTTCTCATATTGAATAATATTTTGGTGGGTTTTAGCTCATTGAGGTTTTCCCCTAATAACTATATGTCAAACATTGATATGTGTGCTCCATTTTCTCTTTGATTATCATTATTCATTATAAATATATCATGTGGATGTTTATTGTTTTATCAATTATAACAAGAATAAAATATGACTAGACTTTAATGATGTCCAATAGTTACCTACCTCTTTATCTCTCAATCACATTTTCCTATTTTTGTGACCAGTAAGGAAATGGAAACCTAGTCTTGCTCAAGATACATATGCCTACTTCTTATTTTTACATCCATTTTAATACATGTTAAGTATGTTATGACATTGTAATAGTGGGATGACTTTTACATTTCATACATTTATTTGTAGATATTTATTATGAGGAGATAATAGATACTAAATAGGTTTGGCATATACCCATTTTCTACTTGTTATCAGATCTTTTATATAGTAATGAGGGCCTTAGATTGATTTTTTATTTATTTTTAACCCAATACCACTCCATTATTTTTCAAGAAAAATTAAGTTCTATTCCCCATCACCGCTCTAGATAAGTTCCACGTAAATAGAACTTATAGTGTCTTCCACCTTTATTTACATTGGCAAGTCTAATATCATATAGATCAACATGGATTTTTAAACAATAATTGAGTTGAATCCTTCAAGCCAAAGTAATCCATTTACCTTACCATCCTTCAATTGCTTTTTGTAATTATATCTAGTGTATATTTCTACAGGCGATAAGCATTTCTCCCTTTAAATAGAGGTATACCAATATAGGTGCATGGTGACTTTTTTGGATTAATGGAAAACTCTCTACAAATTACAATTTTTATATATTTGTTAATTTAGAAACTGTGGATTTATCTTTGTTTACGTTTTAATAAGGATATTTTTCATAAAGGTCCATATATTGCTTCAATTGATATCTTCTTGAATGGTCTCTACCCAATATAATCCAATGCCATCAACAAACTATACATGCATGATGCTTTAAAATCCTTTTGTAACAATAATTCCATGAAGTTTTTTTAGATTTCTTATCTAGGTAAATCATCTTAAAAAAATTTCTATGATAATGATGAATAAATATTAGGATAATGGCTCCGCCTATCTGAAGCCTCTTGGTGCTCCAAATAATCTAGTTTTCTCAATGACTTAATAATTAGGGAAGGTGATACAACTATAAACCCAATTTTTCCATTTTATTTCAAATCCAAAATATTCCAAGATCTTCATCAAAGAATTCTAATTAACTCAATCATAATATTTACTCATATCCAATTTAATGACCATACAACTTTTTTTGTGCATAAAGATTTGATTAATTCATGAATTATGATTATGCCATCAATAATTTTCCTTCCAAACACAAATCCATCTTGCTCACAAGAGATGGTTTTAGGAAGAACTGCCTTTATTTTTTCCCATTAATTTTGAGATAATCTGATAGTTCATATTGTGAACAGAGATTAGTCTATAATATTTAAAGTAACTAGAATTTTCCTTTTAGGGGATAAGAGAAATAAAGGTTGACTTTAATGTTTTTAATATGCACTTAGTATTACCTAATTCAGATGATGCAAATGTATATTTTTTAATAATGTCTAAGTATTCTTGTATTAAACTTGAAAGGAAACCATTAGGGCATGGGGACCTATCTATTTGGACATATTGGGTATTCAGATAACTTAATCTTCAAATACATAGCCATTAAAGAAGGAATTATCTTTAGCATATATTTTTTTGGGAATAGACTCTAGAATTTGGAATTTAGCTTCCTTTTTATCCACTTGTTATTCTAAAAGCATTTTCTCAAAATAATTAACTGTTTTTGCGTTGATTTCCTCATTTTAAAAAATATTTAAACTAGTTGAGGTAGCTCTTAGGGAACTCCAAGGATAAATTAACTATAAAATATATTACATATGTGTGATTGAATCATGTATGAACATAGGTATGTAATGTGATGTTATAGGTGTGTATGAAAATTTTTGCATTATCTAAATTTAGACCTGTAAAATATATATCTTTAAATCTAATATGTTTAAATTTTTTTCATATTCAATACATAATGTTAAAGTTTCATCATATTCTATAATATCCCTATCCTCTAAAGCCATTTTATATTTTAGAGGTAAGGCATTACACAAATAAATTCTAGATAACTTTTTAGAAAGTCTAAGATTATGAGGGATCTGTTGATGCAACTTATTGAATCCGATAATGAAATGATAAATGGTCTCATCTAAATCAAGATAAAAATTCACAAGGTTATTGACTAAGTCAAAGTCTTCTTTAGCTTTCTCAAAAGATAATTTTATCCATTCTTCAATATTTTTTCATGTACTGATCACTTTGATAGGTGAACTAATAAATGCTTAGTAAGCTTTCCCTTCAATTTTTTGGATAAAAATTCTTAAAAAAATATTTTCACTTGTCATACCAAGAGTAGAGAAAACTAATATAAATGCTTCTAAATGATCTTCTCAAGATTCTCTAGGAGCACCAAAAAATTTTGGTTTATTTAACCCTTTAAGAGAAGGTAACTTACTAGGATGATTTTTGATATTAATTAGATTTGAAAAAATCCATGGTATTACAAATATCTATTATTCTTTTTAAGCTTCATATTCACCTTCAATGAGATCTTTTTTATCTCTATTTTCTTGCAGTCTGTGAATCAAGTCTTTTACCCTTGACTCTGCTTGATCTCCCATTGGAAGTTTCATCAATCTCTTCTACTTAAAATGGCTGATTTTCTTGAACCTAATTTAACTGATTTAATATATAATTTATATCAATAGATTCAGAGGGCAAAATTAGATCATCAAAAAGAAAAAAATTAGACAAAAAATGAGTTTTAGGTCTAGAATTAGCAACTAAAACTCTAGCTTTATTTTTTTAATTCTTCTATTTATATTTAAAATATATTGTTGAGTTTCATGAGTAAGATTAGAAAACCAATTTATCTCAAATATACTATTTTTTATTCTTTATTTATAACTTAAATAACATGCTAAACATTATGAGGATGATTATACCATACATAACATGTTAGATTAAAAACAACATCAACTTGATCACCAGTAATAGGAGGCTATCCTCTAAGTACCATGAGTAAGAAGCAAACAAAACTCTAAACAAATAAGATTTATGAACTGTTCCCTAGTGGAGTCACCAAATTTGTTAACAATGAAAATTGTATTGATAATGAATTAACTCTTTCACCTATTATGAAGATTAATTTGGTATCGTACTAGTCTAATAGTAAGGTTCTAAAGTTTCAATTATAATCCTAAAGACATGAGGGATTTTTTAAATGTTTTGAAAAATAATAAATAAGTTATCAGCTATAATATATTATATTATAATTTCATAATTTCACTTCATCAAATTATGAATCTGTTTAGATATGAATATGTAATTTATCTTATCTGACAGAGAAGGTCTATAGACAAGACAATCTCTTGAAGGAAAGAAATTTGACTCAATAATATTATATATTTTAAAGTAATATTTTTTTTGCTATAATATCTTCCAAGTAATTTTCAAGATAATAAACCAAAAATATAAGTAAATTAAATTTGAGATAAATCAAGATAAACATCTCTTTAATCAAGTAAGTAATCAGTGAAACATAACACATAAGAGACACCACAAACAACAACCAGTAAACTAAAGAAACAAACACAAAGAAAATAGAAAAGAGAAAGACAACTAACTAACAAAATAAACAAGGTAAACAACTAAAAAAATTAAACAAGATTAAAACTAAAGACTAAAACTAATCTAAAAATAAATTTAGTAAATTATCTAATCTAAAATTTAACTATGTCTAATAAACAATCTAAACAAGACTAAACTTACAAATAACTAATATGAAATCTAATAAATTAACTAAAAATGAATCAAAACTATAAGAAATAACTAATCAAAGAAAACAATCTAACTCAAAGAAAGTAACTTAGGAATAAACAATGGACTAAATAGAATTAAAAGATAAGGAAACCAAAATAAAAATTAGACTAATTAAATATTAATCTAAAATAGATTATACTATGTTAAAATTAAAGTCAATATCAAGTACAATATAAGAAAATACGAGTCTCAGAAGAGAGAGTCATCTTAGCAAATTAGATAGATTTTATTTGAGAAATCAACATCTTTATTTACAAATATCTTGAGAAAACTTTTAAAATCAAAATAGATCAATGAAATATTACAAACAAAAAAGTTTTCATCATTATTTGGGTTGAATACTTGAATTATGCACATAAGATTGTAAATAGCAATCATCAAAAGATGTTAAACTTGATAAGATTTAGATAATCTATTATAAATGATAATAAAAACTATATATACCTACGTTGTCTAAGCAATTACTCAACTGTCAGAGAAGGTACCATTGGGTCTATCTAAAAAAGTCATGCCATCTCTAAGAAGTTACATAGAAGAGAGAAAGATAAATGATTGACTTCACAATATATACGTCCTCAATACCTATGTTGTTCCTCCCCTTCAAATGAATCCTTGATCTCTTTTTATCTTTTAATTTTAGTTGAAAAATAAATTATAACTAACTTTAGTTAATTATTAGTTTAACTTAATTAACTGACTTTATAAAAGTTAATTAATATAAACAATTATTAGTTAAGGTTTAATTAATACTTAAAGTCTTAATAGATCAAGCATTTGAATATAGCTCAGGTACTTCTAATGGGTGGGGATCCTAATCAAATTAAATAAAATAGAATAACATATATATAAAAATAAATAAATAGGTAAATCAAAGTTTAATAAGATTCTTATTTATATTAACCATAATGCATATTTTTTAAAAATACTCAGACATACTTTAACTTTTAGTTTTGATATTTTGGTGATGATGTTTTGAAAAGTATAGCTTATTTTTGTTACATACATATATATATGTATATATATATATCAAAAAACAAAAATCAGCTATACTTTTCAAAACATCAACACCAAAATATCAAAACTAAAAGTTAAAGTATCAAGTCTGAACATAATTTTATACTTTCAGACTTGATACATTAACTTTTAGTTTTGATATTTTGGTGATGATGTTTTGAAAAGTATAGCTGATTTTTGTTTTTTGATATATTATCAAAAAACAAAAATCAGCTATACTTTTCAAAACATCATCACCAAAATATCAAAACTAAAAATTAAATTATCAAGTCTGAAAGTATAAAATTATGTCATCTAAAGTTAAATTGAAAATAAAAGTTCATCATGCTGACATCCAATAATCATCAGAATCTGAAATAACCTCCATTATAGGCTTCCCTTTCTCATTCATGCATTCATTATACTCTATTTCCATAGCTAGAAGGTGAACCATATTTATTCCAAAATTAGTTAAAAGATCATCCACCTCTAGTGTAATCTATTTAAGAACTTTGATCTCAACTGGAGTGTCTATATCATTCTATTTAAGAATCATCAAAATATCCCATAAATCAATTGAAACTTCAAATAAAATTATAATATCATAATTTTATTTCAAAATACTTTGCTATATTCCTTTAAAATTTGTTTTCACTATGAATATAACTTCATATATATATATATTTGTCAAATCAAACTTACATAAATTTTTGAACCAATTCAGTCATGTTTGTGGCATATATTTCAAATTATAACTGCTTAACTTGCTTCAAAATCAAATAAGAGACTAAATTATCAAATATAAACTTTTAATAATAACTCATCTTTCCAAATTATAATTTTTATGCAACTATAATGTTTCTTATTGATCTAAATATTCATGATTTTGAAAAACTTCATTTTGTCAATCAAACCTTAATGAAAATAATTATACTCAGATCTCCATAAAACTATTTCAAGTATCAAATTTCAATCACTTCAAAAATATTTCCAAAAGATATCATAACAACCACTATACCCATCTGAAGTATTATTTCTGACATAATAAACTACCTATAGTTTTTGTATTTATTCATTTCTATAAATTTCAACAAGAATCCACATAAACTTTTCAAATAGAAACATACGACACACTATACTAAAATAATTTAGTAGTCTTTCAAACAACCATATTTCCAACAAAACTTTCACGGCAATCTAGAAATGAACAAGCAACCATAAAATATCTTTATGCAAAACTCATCTCATATCAAACCCTAACACAATGCCAAAATAAGGCTCTAAACTAATGTGTTTCAAATAGTGTTACCATCTAATACTTGAAATAGAACTATGTGCACTCAAAATATACCTTCCAAACCAAATCATCAAAACTAAGAAACAATTGATTATAGTTTTCCAAAAAATTATTTGCCTCTTTATTCATTTATTTCTAATATTTGAACAAAACTTAGGACACTTGTCATAATTTTTCATATCATTATTATTTTGATATTTAACTTCAAAACAAAACCCAGGACTTCGAGACTAAGTTGCAAAACTATAAATAATTTCATTATTTTTTAAGTTCAACCTATTATATTTTAATATACAAATCTATCCTTCAAAATAAAGATTCAAAACTTGAAATTGGTACATGAAAATTATATCCTCAAAATACCCAAAATATAGTCGCATTTATATGTTCAAGCCATTTTCCTAATATAATTTCTCTATTCTATGGCCGACCAAAAATATGTCAAGCTTTTTCATATAATATTTCCATAGACTGAAACTGTCTTAAAACTTTCTTCCAAAATCTAAATATGCGTAACTTCAAGCTTTACAAATATAAGAAAACAGAGTTCATTTTCATAAAACTCTAGTCATATGAAAACTTTGCTTCAAAATAATGAGATTTCCAATCATTCCAATGGAAAACAAAAACCTTTGAAACTCAAATTTGAGGTGTACATATAGAATAAACTTCATTATTTTCAAGTTCAAATTAATATATCTTCATAGCTTTACCATGCAAATTTATCCTTTAAAAACTATGAATACGTGAAATTTTAGAAAACTTATGATTAAAAAAGTATTTACATGCTATAATAAACTCATAAATCACTTCTTATGATATGATAAACACAAACCCTTCTAAAATATCTATGAAATAAAACATACACACCTCATCCTATAAAGTTCAAAAACTCAACAAAACTCTAAAATTGTATTCAACATATTCAAAGCAACACTACAATTTTCTCACAACAAGCTAGAACTGGATATATCTTTCAAATTAAAAAAACTTGTATATTATTAGATATCATGCTCAAACCCTAGCAACCCACATGTATTTCATCAAATCCTAGAATATATCATGAACTAATACTAGTTTTTATCAATATGAAGCAAAAAAGCAATATATTTAACCAACAAAAAATGTAAGTTCATGCAACTTTCCAAAATTTCCATGTATAGAACTTGACTGAAAATTTATTAACATGTAGACTGAGATAATATTATTTATATGAAACTAAAAAACTATTTGAAATGTCAACTGAATATTTCTTAAAACTTATTAAACTTGTTCATGATGTACATGAATATTTTTCCTTGCAACTTTTCATTCATAAATCCCATCTACAACTAGAAATTTGAACCAATAGAGTATCACTTCCATGAGACAGCTTTAAAAAATGACCAAAAATAAGAATATAAAACTATTTTTAATCATCATCCTCTAATGAAACTACATTTCCTACATGGTTACCACTCATTGGCTCATCAATATCAATGTTACTAAGAAATTCTACCAACTAGGTTAGCAAGCTATCAAACTTAGGGAATACCAAAGCCTCTATTAAACCTCTTACCAATATATAGATTTCAAGGCATGTATGCCTCATAATAAATTTCTAAACCACCAAAAATTATTAGCATGATCTCAAAGCATCAATCATGCTTCACATTAAATTCCCTTTCCAGCTTGTAAGTCATGAAACTGCCAATTCAATTACCAACTCACCAATCAAACATCCTATGTCATGCAAAGTTCACGACTTTAAACAACATCATCCATACTACCTTTTAAAATCACAAATTCCTTTATGCCTTTCACCATTCATACCTCAATACATAAACCTAGGTTAATAATGTTTGAAATCACCACGTCCCATTAACATTGTCTCAATAATTTAGGATAAATAACCCTAGGATAGGATCCTTTGAAACAATGAGACCATTAGACTCTTTGAAAACACAAAATCATGTTACTTTATAACTTATGCTAAGAAATTTTTGAATTAATAAATTTAGTAAAATAAGGACTTACGATTAATCACTTAAAATTTTAGGATCTTGTAAATCCTAAAGAAGCAATTTGTCCAAATCTCAAACCAACCTTGATCATACCAGTATCTTCAAAATGTTCACTATATTACAATTGAATTACATCTAATTGAGATCCATTTATCAAACTAATGAACTCATATGATTTTCAAAAATAAATTTCATAATAAATCAAATAATGTATTTGATTTGAAAAACCATAAGATGCATTGCATTCCTCAAACTGTCATAATTTTGATTGATCCATTCGTATATTTCAATTTGAAAATGAACTAACTAGAAAACATATTACCAATCAATATTATTCCATCGGAGTCAAACCAAGCTGAAAATTACCATTAAAATATGAAAAATACAAAATCATCACCACAAACCACTAAAATTATCAAAGCTAAAAACCTAATCCTGGAATTGTTATGATAATCTATACTCAACTGAGATCAATATAGACGTTTGAATAATCATGATAATCATATAATACTTTCAACCATCAAAAGTATTGATGGATCATTTGTGATTAAAAGTGTTAATTTAATAGTTTGTTTGTTTTCTTTTTAGTTATTCAGGTTATTTTACCTAGTAGTTGGTTTTATAACTGACTTGTTCTTCCACAAGCCTTTATAGCTTGCCTTTTGTACAAAAATAAAACTAAGCTTGAATTTTGAATATATTTATAGATTATTCCTTTCATGAGAGGCCTGAACAATGGTATCAGAACCATAAAAAAAAAATATGGAGGAGAAGAGAAGATCTATACAGAAGAGCATGGCCAAATATTTTACATAAACCACCATTTGAAAGCAAAAAAAAGTGGGGGCAGATGGGAGCCGTTGTTGTTTGAGAGAGTAGAGTGAGGATCTACAACATAATTTTTTTTGTGTATTGAGAAGAAAACAAAAATTGATGCCCATTAAGAAGATAGATTGCTTGAATGATGTTTGTCTTAAGAGGTACCAAAATCAATGTTTGAATCCTCATTCAAGTCCTTTTAATTAGATTTGGTATGTGGTTGTCCTCTATTATCTACAACACAGACAAGGTATGATCCTACAATGGCATGGCATTAAAACTTTACCCCTAAATTCTATTACTACAAAACTAAATTCTATTCAATTTTTTTTATATCATCTGCCAGTCCAAATTCAATGAAATCTCATGATATTTTTGTTCTTTTTTTTTGATATCATCTGCCATTCCAAATTCAATGCAATCTCATGATATTTTGCTTCCACAAATTGTAGTTGTACAACATAGGGCAGCATGTTTGATTTGAAATTTAATTGTTTTTTTCTATTTTCCGAGCTCCACCAAAGCAAAGAAAGCAGCGAATTTTTTTACAATTTTGTTTTACATGCATAAGTAAATCATTTTTACAACTATATGATTTATTTGTCAAATATTAGAAAAATCAAATCATGTGATAATTGTTAAAGGCAAGTTGGTTAGAGGATATTTTATTAAGTCACTTGCAACAAGAGTTCAAGGATTCATCCCTCAAAAGTGCCAAAAATATTTTTCTACAAAGGGATTATTTTAATTAATTATGAAAACCAAGAAAATATATACCTATTGTGACCATATCTATCATATCTTAAACGCACTATCATATTATTTTATAAAAGTTACTTTTTTGGAAACTAGACTTGAATATATTCCCAATGAGTATAAGCAAGGATGGGTCCATCATGTCTTACTATAAAATTTTAATCCCCATAAACTAGTAAAAAATTTTGAATTAACATTGAATGGGGGTCTGCCTAGTCTAACAAAGGAGCGAAATATCAAATTGTCATATCTTCTACATATATTGACCAAATCATTCATATGACCACTCATTTTTCATGGAAAATTATTTTCAGGAGCATAAATGTAATAATTTTTTGATTTTGACATGTGTAAATATGTTTTTCATATATTTTGAATAAACTACGCGTTGTAATGAAATCAGGTGCATTTTTGGTTGAAACCGACACCTTCAAAATGCAAGTTATTTTATATTTCATTATTATTGTATTATTTGGGAAAATATAGTCTCTCACAGGTCCCAAGATCATTTTTAAAATAGAATCTATTTCGAAGGTAAAGGAAAAACCTCGATGGCATTCCTTATTTTTCTGCATCATGGCTAAAATTGTGAGTCTCATTTCTAACATTAGATGCCTAACTCCTAAGGATTATAAAGAATGGTAAATGAACATGAAAATCACATTAATATTCAATGAATTATGGGATGTTGTTGAAAAACAACCAACATTTCCCATTGAAGCCACAAAATTTATAAAATTTCATAAATGTGACAGGCGAGCTCTTGCATTGTTAAAATCCACTTATAGTGCACAAGTCATAATTCACATAAAGTCAATTAAATATGAATATTGGAAAGCATGGAAATCTCTAAAATAATTTTTTGATAAACAAATTGCTTATAATAAAATTGATCTCCTTATGTAGTTGCTTAACACTAAACTCACTGATGATGAAGATGTTTCAGAATATGTGTCATGCATTAAGATTTAAAACAATAATATGGCACTAATGATATAAAAATTAATGATAAAATACTCATTTCTATTATTTTGAATGTCCTTATTCCAAACTATAAGAACTTTCTATAGATGTTACAACTTAGTGATAAGCTTTACAAATTTACATTTGATTCGATTTGTGAGTTGCTTACTCAACATGAGCAACAATTTACAAAGAAGAAAGAAAAATCTACTAAGGATGCATACTATAACAAAATAGGAAATCCATTATGTGAGCCCAATATAAGACACAAAGAGAAACAAAAACACTCTCACAGGCACACTTCTAGGCATAAACATCATTCTAGATGTAGAGATCATTTAGGCTCTTCAAAGCATAGACATCATTCTAGTTCTCCAAAGTATGAACATCACAAAAAACATAAGCACAAGCACAGGCATTCTTATTTAGGTGGATATTCTTCCTCTAGTTCTATTGGATATGAGACTATATGTTATAATTGTGGTGGCATAGGACATCTCTCTATATAATGTCCCTCTTGACAGAGGTCTTCTCAACATCAACAAAAGGCAAAAGCAAACATTGTTATTCACTCCAGTCACTCTAGTCATTCTTCTAGTTCTTCTTATAGCTATTCATCTACATCATCTTCTAATGGATGGGATGACTATGAATTTTCATGCTCTATAGTTGATGACTATAAATTTTGAGATAGTGACTCACCCATCTTGTTTGAACAGCTAGGCTCAAGATTGGGATTTTATGTAGTAGAATTTTTTGGCTTGTGTACTTTGCTTTCATAGATGTAGTGTTTATATTAATTTTGATGTGGAACATTTCAGTGATTTTTAATTGGTTTATTTGTTTCATGGATTCTCACTTCTCACCTGATAGGGGGAGAAGATATTGCGTATTGGTTTTTTTCAGTCTTCAGTGATGTGTAGTACAAGTCAGCATTGTGTTGTTAGCATTGTTAGTGCTGAGCAAAGGTCTATGGGAGATGTTGGCAATTGTTGGGCATTATTTTAAGATGTGACATACACATTAAAAAAATCAATCACTTGTTGGATGGATTCTATGTGAGGATTGATGTAGTTAGATAGTGCATGATTATGTTCTACTGCAGTGCATGGATGATACGATCAGTTCAAGATGCATAATTTACCAATTGTAGTTATGATAGAGTCTACTTGGATAACTCATAGTTCTTTGCTCTAGTCTTTATATACCCCTTTAAATTAAGGGGGAGTTTTATCGATCATTTGTGATCAAAAGTGTTAATTTAATAGTTTGTTTGTTTGTTTTCTTTTTAGTTATTTAGGTTATTTTACCCACTAGTTGGTTTTATAACCAACTTGTTCTTCTACAAGCCTTTATAGCTTACCTTTTGTACAAAAATAAAACTAATATTGAATTTTGAATATATTTCTAGATTATTCCTTCCATGAGAGGCCTAAACAAGTATCCCTATTTCAACTAAAATGTTGTATTATAATTTGATCATGAACTAAAAATCAAAATGACTGCTTACAAACATCCACATTGATAAATACATATGCATATTTTATTCATTTATCCATTTATGGTTTTAAAAACCACTCAAAGTATAAATATGAATTCATAAACCAATCATTATCAATTTATAATTGAAAATATTCATCCAAACATACTACTAATTTACTAAATCCCTGAAATATTTTTAAATTTTATGATTGAGTCATCTCTATGGTAGAAAAGCATTAGTTTTAGAAAAAAATGAGGTGGTATGAAAAATAGGCATAACAAGTCATGTAGTTCTTGAATGGTTTGGATTCAATCCAACAATCACAATAGTTAGTAATTGTGAGAAAGAATTTGTTCTCGACTAATGAATTGACATTGATATCTCCCACAAAGTCTAATTCCCATTTTTTAAATGGTTTAACCTCAATTATCAGTTGTAATGGCATAGTTAGGGTGAGTTATCTATGTGCATTAAATTGGTAGATATGACAACTTATCATGTGAGCAAGTGCATCCTTTAAATCATGTGGATATTAATAGCTTACTTTGATTATTTTGTGAGATGTGGTACTACTAGAACCATGGCTATTTTTGTACTTCCTATGAAATTCTTTGAATACTTTAGTTTCTTCTTTTTGTTCAAGCATCTCAAATATATGCCTTCATGATTCCTTTTAAATAATAGGCTTGTTTTATCATGAAGTGGCTACTCTTGAGATGTATCACACTCCTTTGAGTTGAGTTTAGATAATTTGGACATTAATTGTTTAGCAAGTAGTAGAATATGTCTTTATACCAATCATCACTAGTGATGTTATACACTATATACTACAAGTAGACAATCTATGGGTCCAACTCAGTGATTATATTGTTGAGCCCTTGACATCTCACTATCTTCATTTTTTTGATCTCCATATCAAACTCATAAAAAATCATCACCCATTTTCCGCATCATTCACCTATCTCATTTTGTTTCAGCATTGCTTTAATAATCAATTAAGCATAACGATACACTTTATTATATAGGATATAATGTCTAAATTTATTAACATCTTTAATTAAAGCAAAATCTTATTTGTTAATGGTTAAATATCTGAGTTCAACATTTTTGAGTGGGGATATCATAAATTAGATAGGTCCCTCATGCCCAACTTATTTTTTGTGGGTTAGGACTGTAGAACTTGAATGCTCTAAAGTGAAGGAGTAGATATAGAATGGTTGCATGTAGTTTGGACTGATGGGCATCGGTGTGTTCACAATTAATCTATTGATTTTATAAAAATTATCTTATGATTTAGGGGTCCATTCAATCTCTACATTCTTATTGATCATGTTATTTAGTAGTCAAACTATTTTTTTGAATCTTTAAATGAACTTCCTTACGAAGTTTATTTTACCAAATAATGGCTTCAACTTTTCTTACTACCAGGCAATGGGATATTCAAATTTTATTTATCTCTCTTAGGATCTATGACAATATAGCACTTAGATATGACGTGTCCCAAAAAAATTCCTTTAGTTACTCCTAATATGCATTTATTTAGGTTCAAATAAAATCTATGTTATATGTATTTTCACAACACCATCCTTGGGTCCTTCATGTGGTTGGCTTAGTCTTTAAAAAATATAATCAGGTTATCCATGTAGATGATAATACATTTTCTAATGAAATTATTGAATTCAATGTCCATGGCCCTTTTGGATAATTATCAATGAGGTCATGGTGATGTCATGGACATGTCCTAGCGAGTGGATGAAGTGCTTTGATAGCTTAAGTAACAATGACAAAGTGTGCAATATGCTTGTCAAAGTGTGCTTCAAGTTGGTTGGGTTGATATTCAATTTTGGCATGGTTAAAGATGTTCAAGGATGAGTATGGAGTTTTATATATGTTCAAAGGGTCTTATAAATGGTCAAGGATGATTGGAGAGCTTGTATGCATAAGTGGAATTCACCTAGATCATCATTGTTCTCATCTAAACATTTTGGGTCCAATGGTTGAAAATCTAAGTAGGCAATTTTCTGACATCACCATTTCCACATGTGGATGAGTCAAGGGGATTTGGTCATATGGTTGTGATCACATTAGGCCCTAGTTACTATATGTTAATTCTCAAGTCATGCACCTAAGTGAAGTCAAAGATATGTGAGTGCAAAGTTGGGCTCTCAATAATTTTGATAGTGTTTTCTATGTTCAAATAGAGTTGAGTAAGCATGTTGATGATGTCAGCATTCACACGTAAGAAGGTTTCAAGAGGAAATGGTCACATGGGTTTGTTCATTATTTTTCCTAATTCTTATATGCTAAGTTCCAAGTCATGTGCCTAAGTGAAATAAAAGATATGTAAGTGTAAATTTGGGTTCCTAGTGAGTTTAATATTATTTTCCCATAGTTAGCCAAATTTACATAAGGCAAGGAAGAGTTGAGTAAGCATTTTTATGGTAGCATTTATTACACATGTAGAAAGTTCAAGAGAAGGTGATTATATGAAATTTGTTCAATTTTATGCCTAGTTTATTTTTTTTAACTTTTAGGTCAAGCACAGAAGTGCATCAAAAGATATGCATATTCAAAGTTGGCCTCCTAGACAAGTTTTTGGCATTGTTGGCTCAGTGGCAAAAAACTCTAAGTGAGAATTTTAATGTCATTATATTTAAAAAATGTGAGGGTTATAATAGAATATTTTCACATGGTTAGATTCTCTTATGTGATAATATCATATAGTCCAAATTTTAGAACATGCGCTTGAGCGAAGTAAAAGATATGGAGGTGCAAAGTTGGCCTTTCAAGCAAATAAGCAATGGTTCCCATAGTCATTTTTTCACAAGTTAAAGTTTGAGTAACCCATAAAGAGATAGATGGAGTGAATTTGATCCAATATGTGAAGAAGTAAGGAGATGAGCATAGGTGCATGATGTTTTACACTGAGCAAAGGTAAAGGATAAAGATCGAATAGTTTGCATGTATTTAAAGTCATCAAAGTGATAGTCATTTAACATCATTAAAGATCAAACAAGATCAATAGTGTGTGATGAATCTAATCTAAATAGACATGAGATGTGAGAATATTTTTTGAAGTTTAATTGTGATAATTTGAATTCAAATATTTGAATTTAACAAAGGAAATACTAGTGTCTGGTTTTTGAGCCATATCTTTTGATCCAGGAGGAATTTGACCATGTAGTGAAAAGCAAAGTTATAGAGGAATCCAAGGTACATCTACATATATAAATTTTAAGGTTTGAATTTATGTAAATATGAATATATTGAGATCTAAATATTGACTATGTTCTACAAGTGACCCGAGAAGTTAATTTAGCTCATTCTAATGTTATTTTGATATATCTTGATGAATTAGATATTGGATCATGTTTTAGACTCCATGATGGTGATATGTTTTTATTATTAATTTTAGATTAATCATATTTAGTATGAAAAAAGGTTTAGAAGGTGATTGTATATTCATTCATGGTGACTGTATGCACAAAATGTTGTTTGAGTGATTTGTGCTTAAGTAGAAGGGTACTGTGATGGATGTTGGAACTTAAAGAGGATATATAGATCATGTGGAATGGTTACATGAATTTTTTAAGTGTTCTTATGTTTTAGTTTTCTAAAATAAGTTTCAAAGATCTAAATGGATCTCCATAAGACCTAAAAGTGACTTAGGACTATTTTGAAAGTGGATTGTGCTTAAGTATGACCCATGTGAGATGCCTTAAGGGTAAAGGCATGTTTTATGTCTGACAAGGAAATATTTTTATCTTATTAATTCTTGATTTATCTATAAATTTTTTAACCAAATGATATGGTTTATAGGCTTATGGAATACTTGTGAGAGAAACTTTTACAAGGTAGATGTGAGAGTTGTGAAGCGAAGAAGAGGTAGAGTGACTAGTTGGATGAATTGATGATCAGAGTAGATTTATTACAATTTGTATGACCTATAGGTCACATTTATGATGTAAAAGAAATTATCTTGTAGTTTTAGGATATGTGAAGAGGTTTGAGTGTGTATATGGGGACAGTTTGAGTGAAGGAGAGAGATTGTGGCATGCCTGTGTGAGAGGCATGTATGAGATAGAGAGAGAGTTTATGAAAGGGTTGGATAAATATATATCCATAATCATGTGTTTAATATATCATTTCTAGGGTAAATGTGTTCAAATGAGGGTCTAAAGGACTTGGTATTCCTTAGGGCAAGTTGTTCCTTGTAAACTAGGTGTTTAACTAAATACCTTTGGTCAGGAGGACATGATCAAGGTTTTTCATATAAAAGAGTTGACCAGTCTCTTGTTTGTAATTTATTATAGGATAGTATTCCATGTGTTACAATATTGAGAGTGGGTTTTATTCCCTATGAGGGTTTCCCACATGAACTATGTGTTACGTGTTCAATCGTGTGTATGCTTTGAATGAATGAGCTATCTTGTTAATATTGCTTGATCAAGTTGATATATTTTGATTACTTATTAGTTTTAAATCCCTAAAATTATAATTTAAATATTTGGGCTCACTGATTCACCCCCCCTTCAGTGATTGTACCTCTAATAAGTGGTATTAGAGTGGGTCCTTTGGTAAAGGCTTAATAGCTTTTAGGTGATCCAAGGTACAATATGGGTAGTCATCAAGGAGGTTTATCTACTAAGAAAGCAACAATTTTCAATGGATCTAATTATGCTTTTTGAGGTGTGAGGATGAGGACATACATTATATCCCTAGGATTTGATGTGTGGTAATCTATTTTGGTTGGTTATGTTGCCCCTACTACTACTCCATCTAGTAATACAGACAATAAGTTATTTAAGAATAATTCCAAGGTAATGAATGTTATCACTTGTGGTCTTTCAGAGATTGAATACACCAAGGTAATCCATTGTAAATGTGCTAAAGAGATATGAGGAAAAATGCATATCATTTATGAAAGAGATTTAAAGGTCAATCTTGCTAAGTTACAAACTCATGTAAGGCATTTTAAAAGTCTCAAGATGAAGGAAGAAGATTATGTGGCATCTTTTTTGTAGATATTTGATGAGATTATGAACATCATCAGAGGTCTTGGAGAGAACCTTGAAGAGGCTAATATTGTTTAAAAGGTATTAAGGTCTTTATCCCCCAAGTTTGAGTCAAAAGTATATACCATAAAATAAATCCATGATATTACTCAATTGAATATGTATCAATTTCATGGCACATTTAATACCTATGAGATGAGGAAGAATGATGATATACCACCAAAGAAGGAAGTAGCATTGATGAGAGAGATGAAGCCAAAGAAGAAGTTCCAAGGTAAGAGACCCAAAGAGGATGACATTTTTGATATAGATGAGGATGAACTAATTGCTTTGATTTCAAGGAAATCAAGAATAGGTTCAATCAAGGATAAAGGTAAACTACCCCTAAAATGCTTCAATTTTGGTGAGATAGGACATTTTGCTAATAAGTGCCCTCATAAGTATAAGGATGATGATGAAGATAATTATCAAGGTCATGATGATAGAAAGAGATCATTCAGGTTTGATAAAAGCAAAAAAAGATTCAAAAATTTTGATAATAAGTACTTTAAGGACAAGAAGAGTCTCTACATAAAATAATATGGTAGTTCATCAAGTGAGAGTGAAGTTAGTGACTCACAATATGATCATGAAGATGATGGTCCTACTAAAGATGAAGCTTTATTCATGGTTAAGGAAGAGAGTTGATCACATCAAAAGGAGTCTACTTGTATTAATTCAGATAATGATGAAAATGAGGTGGACTATGAGACTATTTTGATAAATCCTCTTGAATAACTGAATATTGAAAATAATATTAAAAATAAGATGAAGTCTCAACTCAAATACTATGGGGAACAATTCAGTATTTTTGAGAAAAGAATGAATGAAGATGCTAAGGAGCATAAAGATATGGTCAAGCATCTCAATTATCAATTGAAAATCCTATCTACAAGCTTGAAAGATAAAGAAGATGATTTCTCAAGGTATGCTTCTTAGATTATATCTTTGAAAAATGAGTTTGAGAAGTCTACAAGCAAGTTGAAATCAGTTATCAAGTTTGATAAAAGTTCTAATGATCTGGATAATCTCGTAAAGAGTCAAAATTCAGCTAGTGATCTATCTAGATTGGGTTTTAATGAAAAGACTAAATTTAATTCTCAATTTGACATGAATGTCAATAAGAACAAGGTGGATCAGCTTTTAAAGACAAATCATCAGACAAGGAATGAAGATGTTGGCAAAATAAAGACAAATCAGATCAGATAACCAAATACCATAAGGTATGTGAATTTAAATGGTTACTCCTATACTAGTAATAAATTTGGGCATAAATTTATAGAATGTAGAAGACCTATTAAAAATGATTTTGCATGTGACTATGATGGGAGTCATAATTCAAAAGGAGTAATAAAATTTAAGTTCTTTAATTATCTTAATGAAGGGAACTTTGCTAAACATTATCTAAATAAGGAAAGGTAAGGTAAGTCTTCTTCAAAAAGAGTAGTTTATTTTAGTTGTTATGACATTGTACACATTGATAGTTTTTGTCCAAACAAGGTGAGACAAGCTAAGTTTCCATCAAGGAGTATGGTTTTCTACAACTATGAATAGAGAGGTCACATTACTAGATTATTCAAGCAAAGGCCATTAAGTTAGAATAGATGTGATCAGGATCCTAGGGTACAAGATAGAAGGCAAGTGAACTCATAGAGACCAAAGGTGGTAAGTAAGAATTATGATGATTTTTCAAGTCTAAGTAATCTATTTGCTATGGTGGAGAATGCTGTTGAATTTGAAGAGTGCTAAAGGCTCTCATTATCTATTCACATTGTGAATGGAGGGAACACACCAAAGGAGAAGAATAAGGTACTATTGAGGCTAGTTTTATGGTAAGTATGGATCCAAGTGAACATCTTGTTATTACTGAGCATGTTTCATATAGATTACATCATTTTATGTGCTTATTAATAAGGTTCCAAGCTATAAGGTTGATTCTTCAAATGAAAAGGTATGTCAAGATTCCATAATTTCTCCATGTGTTGTCAATTCTATCTTAGAAGAGAAGGAGAGTGATATATAAAAGAAACCAATTATCATAGTTCAAACTAAGAAGAATAAAAATAAGATAAAGAAGTCTTATAGCTATAAGATGATTCTTGCGATTATTGAGGAAATGCGGGCCACTCCTAGCTTCACTTTAGTTGAGGATTATGGTGCAAAAGATGTCTCTATTTATGATTCTTAAAAGACTCCTTTTAGTGGAGAATCAAATATTATTTTGGTGTTATTAATGTGGTCCTAGATGGCTACATATGTATTATGAGCAGGTATGTCCAGATGGAAGATATGTTATGGTGATGTCAAAATTATGAAATAGCTATATATGGTCAATCTATAGGGTCAAATTGAAGGTTTTCAAGTGGAAAAAGAGGATTTGTGATTTTTGAAGATTATATTTTTGCATATAAATATTTTTTGACCTTATTCTAGCACACTCAAGGTGTTTTTGTCATCTAAAAGTATGTTGAAGTCAAATTAGAGAATTTTGTTTGCTCTCAAGTTTCCTAGTTTGTGCTTAAGCATATATAGGTCTTAAATTAGGTTATAGGAAGTCTATGTTCCCAAAGGTATGGAGGCTATAATTTTGGTCTATAATTATTTAATGGGTGTCTCCAATTGTGCAATAATTTTCAATGGTGGATGTTAACCAGAAGGAGGTTTGTTGACTCTATCTATTTTAAGATTATAGGGTTTTAGGCTTTGCTAGAAAAGTGGTCTACCTTATGAGTTGATGTCTAAGGATTATTAATAATTTTAATAGGCCAAATGGGTTATTAAATCAATTTTTACAGAGATTTGAAGGTTTGTGGTTCTCAAGTTATTCAAGTTTTTGTCAAATTGGAGGCCGAATTGGGCAGTAAGTTGATCTAGGTGTTTCAAGTTATTGTACTTGAGGGAGCATATGAGAGTGATCCAAATATGAATTTATAGGTCATAAATGTGTGTCTACTGAAAGTTGTGGGCTCTGCAAGTTCCAGATGAGGCTACAAGGAGACTAGATAGGCCTAGTGTGAAGAAGTGTGATTTTTCTTCAGTTTCTCAAAAAGAGAAAGGCATGAGTATTTCAAAGTGAGTTCTTAGGTTGTGTTAGATCATGTTTCCTATTTGGTTTATATCATGAATTTTTATTATTGGTTATTAATATGGCTTAAGAGAGAAGGCTAGTAAGATTGTATAATGGTTCTTTATGGTGTATGGAGATCTAAAGATGCTCAAGTGGTGTAATGGCTCAGAGATATTAGGGGGAGTCCCTCTCAAATGTTTCTTGGTGAGTTTCATCAAATATCAATGTTTTGTGTGTTTTTTCTTCATTGGCTACAATGCTTAGTTGTAGAAGAGAGTATTGGCATAAAGCAAGAGGAAGTTATCAAGACAAAAAGTGGTAAGCTCAAGGTAAGGGAGAGTTTGTATCATATTTATAAGGTGTTCATCTCCTATTGGTAGTATTTTTAGGTCCTTAGGATAGTTGGTTCCCACTTTTTCATTATGTCAAAAGAGGAGAAAGTTCCTATTATAAGAGTGCTTGAAGAGAGAAAAGGTGAGTTGTATATTTCTATATGATGTTTGTTGACATCAATGACAAAGGGGGAGATTATTGGAGAATTATCAATGATGTCTTAGTGATGTCATAAACATGTCCTAGTGAGTGGATGAAGTGATTTGATAGGTTAAGTAGCAATGACAAAGTGTGAAATGTGCTTTTAAAAGTGTGTTTGAAGTTGGTGTAAACACTAGAAAAATGCACAAATGGTCCTAGTCATCACAATACCTTTGGTTTCTCTTGAACCTCTATTGACTACACCTATAAGTTAGAAAAATCTACCTAGCCTATCCTACTTACCTAATCTAGAGTCAAGTTAGTCACTTGTCTAGATTAACTCACCTTTTCACCCATTTTAACCTATCTTTTTCCCAGGTCCTCAATCAATGATAGTCACCCTAATTAATGATGGTCAATTTGGAAAGCTTGGACTCAGCATGCAACCGACATGCAAACCACCACCTTGATTTTATAAATATGGTAGTCTAAATCTAGTTGTAATCCCTTTGCATGGATGACTTATATTTAGAATCCTTCTTCAAGTCCATTTTGGACAACCACTTCCACCTTTTTCTTGTGCCTATACGAGAGAGAGGTCTGGGAGGTTAAACTATTTGTAATTGTTATCAAAATCTCTTTGTATCCAAAATCTTTTTTGGTAATTCAATCAGGTCAATCCTTATTATCAAGTATTATCATCCATCACATAGGGATCCTACTTCTTGTTGAATCTCCACTAAGCTCCCAAGTACCATTACACTATTAGAATCAACCCAGATTCTACCAAAAGGTGAATCTGCACCAACCACTTGCTAACTAATTTTTGGTAAGACAAGTATTCATTTTCTTGTATTCTTTTACCAAGTTTTCATTATGAGCCTAAGCTATGATCAAAAACTTAGAAGTTTTGATTGAAAGATATTTCAAGAACATGAAAATAACATAATAACAATGATTTCTCTAAAAAGAGATGTTTTATTACTCAAGATTACAAATACAAACATATGCTTATCTCTAGGAAGAGATGTCTAATTTCCTTTTTGGATTACATCTTTATTTATACATATTTTAAAGGTAGGAGGAGGATGTGGAAAGTCACCAATATTGAGGGAGATTAAGTGGTTTAACTTCCATGATTCACAATAATACAAAATTTGAGGAATTACTATTTTTAAAACTTACTATTTTTAGATTGCACTACTAAAATTGAAATTTGAGGCACTTCCATTGGGTTTTGGGGGTTAAAAACCCATTAATCAAAGCTCATGCCATCTCACCATGTCTCCTCATTCTTATCTTTCCAATGGTTCAAATATGAAGTCAATCAGAGCTATAGTACAAAAGTTATGGCTCCTAAAAGTTTTGTCATCAATTAGGGTAGAAGCGTCACCCAAATTATCGCCTGAATTATTACCAAGATCATTCCTCCCTCCTTGAGAATTAATGGTCCCCATTGCATTAATATTCCTCATCAAGTGTGATAGTTGTGTCTTTATTTGATTCTCTATATGCCACTCACCTTGGTGGCTAAGTTGGCCCTTTTTGACCACCTGATAAAGCAAAATAGAGTGTCCTTTTGTTATCTTCATTCAAGCATCCACAATCTGATCCTCCTCCACTAGAGAAAAAATGTGTGGATCAAGCTCATCAATACCTAGTTGTTCTGATACAACTGAAGTGTATAATAGAGGTGGATGATATGGTTTGAGGAGCTCCACATTGAATATTGGATGCAGACCAAGGTAGGCTGGTAGGTTCAAATCAAAAGCATTTTCTCCAACTTTTTTGGTGATGGTGTAGGGACCATATCATAGAGGCAAAAAATTTCTATGTGGAGCTGAAAGTCATTATTTTTTAATCTGCAACCAAAATTTATCACCCATAGCAAAATGGTATGCAATCCTATGTTTATCATGGCATTGCTTATACTTCTGATTCATCTTCTCCAAGATGTCATGAAGCTACTACTAGATGTGTTGCATTTATTCAATGAACTTTGTTGCTTTTATTGCCTTAGATATCCCATGAGATGTGTATTCCATGGTGGAGAATAGAATGGATATATCAATTTCTACCATGGGTTGGAACTTGAAGCATACTTGAAATGGACTATGCTTCATCGAGCTATACAAGGCCTGATTGTATCTTTGTTGTATGAAAATAATCCCCTCATCCCGTGTGTGTGGATGTTTGGAGTGATTCATCTAAATCATATAAATAATCAGGTGATTCACCACTTCTATCTGAACATCAATTTATGGATAGAAGGTTGTGGACTTCATTAGCTTGGTATCCATCATCTTCTATAGAGTAGACTAGAAGATGCTCGAAACCTACTATTTCTATCTGAGACAATGGACTTGGGGGACCAAAATGGAGCTATACATGACTAAACTATAGTTGAGTACCTTTTTCAATAGATATATTTTTATTACAATTAATCATGATAGCCATTTTTGAAAAATGATCAACTACAACAAAAATACAGTCCTTGACATGTTTTAAAGTAGGCAAACCTAAGAGAAAATCCATTGAGACAGATTCCCAAGGGCTAGTTGGATCTGGCAAAGGCATGTACAATCCTTGCTTCTTATTTTTTGGATTGGCTATTGCACATGGGGTGAAATATTTGAGGTACCTTTCCACATCCTTCCACATATGGGGCTAGTAAAAGTGTTTTTGAAGAATTACCAATGTATTCTCTACACCAAAGCGCCTAGCTATCCTATTAAAATGTGCTTCCCATATCATCTTCTAGTGCTCTACACTTGAAACATAGATGTGACCCATATGACATAGGATATTATCTTACAATTAAAAATTAGAAACAATTTTACCTTTTTGAAGTACCTAATATGTATCAACAAAGTCAAGATATGTTTCATAAAGAGCACCCCAAGTGGTAATCTCATGTCCACATAGGTCAAGAACTATTGTGAGTGCAGTAATTGGTGGGTAACTCAGACAATCTATAGCCATATTTGAGCTCCCCTTTTTGTGTTTGATTATCATATGGAACTACTATAGATATGTGGCCCACTTTTGATGCCTCTCATTTCATAGTTTGCTCTACATCTAGATGAATTCTAATGGTCTTTGGTTAGTGTGGATGACCATCTCTTTCCCCAAGATGTAGTGTTTCCATTGTTTATAGGCTTGCACAATGGCATAGAGCTCCTTGTCATATGTCAGGTATTTTTTGACTATTTCATTTAAATTTTCACTATGATATGCAACAGGATGGCCATGTTGCATTATGACAACTCCCATGGCATATTCAGATGCATATGTCATCAACTCAAAATGTTGATATAATTCAGGAAAGGTAAGAATAGGGGTTGAGCAGAGTATTTTCTTCAAATTCACAAATGCCCTTTGTTATATTTTGCCCCACTGAAATGCAACTTTAGCTCTTTTTTTAGTCACTTGGGTTAGTGACCAAGTAACATATGAGAATTCAAGAATAAATTTGTGATAGAAATTTACAAGACCTAAGAAGATATGAAGTTCGATGAGGGTCCTTGGTGAAGTCCATTATCAAATAACCTAAATCTTCTTTGGATCAAGATAGACCCCTTCCTCATTCACAATGTACCCCAGGTACTAAATTTTTTTCATCCCAAATGTGCACTTGTCAAGATTTTCATACAACTTGTGCTCCCAAAAATTTTGAAGTACCTTACATACATGTTGCAGATGTTCCTCCCATGTTCTACTATAGATGAGTATGTCATCTAAGTAGATAACCATGAGTTGGTGAAGGGTTTCAAGATGTCATCCATCATCCTCATGAAGGTTATAGGTTCATTAGTCAAGCCAAAAGTCATAACCAACCATTCAAAGGTCCCCTCCTTGGATTTGAATTCAATCTTCTAAACATCAATGGGATTGATGGGAATTTGGTGATAACCAGATTTGAGATCAACTTTGGTGAATAACTTCACACCATGGATCTATTCCAATAGGTCATCAATCTTGGGGAGGGGCTAGTGATTATTCATAGTGATTTTATTTAGGGTTCGATAGTCAATGCAAATCCTCCATGTTCCATCTTTCCTTCATGCTAAGACAATTGGGATACCATAGGGTGAAGAGCTTGCCCTGATGTGACCCTTTCAAATTAATTCCTAAATCTACCTTTTTATCTCATCATTCTCCAAAACTAATATATGATACACAAGACTATTAGGAAAAGGTGATCTTGGGATCACATCGATAGAATGTTTTACCTGGTAGTGAAGTGGAACTCCCATGGGTGACTTGAATAAGTCATCATATTCTCCCATGATTTATCCCATCTAATTTTGTTGTTATGTTGATTATTTAGTCAAGACTACAACATCAACCTTCTTGGATCTCTGTGGTTTGACCACCATGAGAATGAATTGCTTTGTCTTCTCCACCAATCTCTTACATTACTTGGCACTAATTAGGGAGATATGGGAGGTGGTACCTCTAGTGCCCTATAGCATTGCATTCCAAGAGTGAGGGTGATTCTTTAGGTCCATGATTCATATATTCCATGATGATCATACATGAATGGTTAACCAAGGAGTACATAACAAGCATATAGATTAACCACATCACATAAGACTTCATTTTGGAAAGGTTTTATTGCATATGAAAGAAGACAATAATGGGTGACACAGAGGTCTCTTCTTGGGCTCAACCATTAATACTGTATGGATTTGGGTGAGGCTTCATGGATAGATTTAGAATTTTCACAACTTTAGAAGAGATTAAATTGTTGTGACTCCCACTATCAAAAATGAAATGCAGAGGCTTACTTTTTACCCATAATTTAGAGTGAAATAACCTTTCCTTGTCATCTAGCCTTTCCTCATGGGTATGTGATGAAGCAATGATGGTATCAGGCTCAACATCTACAATATTTTTTTATCCTCTTCAACTATAAGGTGTGTATGAGGTAGAGCAGTAGATGTCAAGTATTGTGACTCAAAAAGCAATGACTTAATGGCTCGACATTCTTCTTTGGATTAAGTTCCCTTTTTTTGTAATCACACCATTTCACAGTCTTCCCCTTCTAGGATTTCTTATATTAGAACTCCTTTTTCTTCTAATTTTGGCCTCATGTTTGAACTTCGTCACTTTTCCATTTTAAAGGTTGACTCTTCATATTCTTTCTTCTATGCTTCTACTCAATATTCACTATGAACTTGTATGTCTCACAGGTTTCCAAATTGAAGAGTTCTATTTCTCCTCGTATGTACCATTATAGTCCACCACAATATTTGAGAGTATTATATTTCTCACTTTCTTGGATTCCCAATCTCATAGATAGAGAATGAAAAATGTTGATGTAATCTTGAACAGATTGGTCCTTACCTTGGTGAAGTTGTTGTCACTATATGTACAGATCATCATATTCTCTAATGGGATAGTATTCTTCCTTTATCACTTCCATGAAATCATCCCAATTAGGTTCCACCTCAAGGCCAATGTCATCTATATTTAATATCTTTTTTTACACTTCCCACCAATTTTTCATCGAAATTGATGCTTTTAAAAGAGTAAAAGTGATCTTTTCTCCATCGGTGAATTTATTTATAGAAAAGTAAGAAGACAATTGATCTAACCAATTTTATACTACATAAACATTGATTTTGCCTTAAAATGTAGGGATATAAAATTAAATTGAACCTTGAAAGGTGTTTTGGAATTGAAAGGACATTCCATGGATGAGTAGCTAGGGAGTGCAGATGAGGAGCCAAGGAGTGCAAATGAGGAGCTAGAATTTCTCATCGAGATTTGTTAAAGAATTTAGATGAATTATTACAGCATTTGTGATTTTTTCCATTGGAGGGATTCATTCACCATTTATTTGAAGGGATAATATGTCTCAGTTTCATCCACCATTTGAGGTTGTTTGGAGCAAACAGGTGGATAGTTTGGAAGCTCTGTTGTTTTTTGCCCAAGCTTCTTGTAGCCTAACCTCGTCCTTAGGATCATACACTCTCAAGAAAAACTAATCTGATACTGTTAATCCAAATCTTAAAAGTTTTGATTGAAATATATTTCAAGAACATGAAAATAACATAGTAATAATTATTTCTCTAAGAAGAGATGTTTTATTACTCAAGATTGCAAATACAAACATATGTTTATCTCTGGGAAGAGATGTCTAATTTCCTTTTTGGGTTAAAAATTCATTTATACATATTTTGATAGTAGGAGAAGGATTTGGAAGGTCACCAATCTTGAGTGAGATTAGGTGATTAGACTTCCATGATTCACAACAATACAAAATTTAAGGAATTACTATTTTTAGAAACTTATTAAACTGCACTACCAAAATTGAAATTTGAGGCACTTCCATTAGGTTTTTAGGGGTCAAAACCCACTAAGTGAAGCATCATACCATATCACCATATTATCCTCATTATTATCTTTCAAATGGTTCAAATGGGGGGTCAATCAAAGCTATGGTGCAAAATTTATGGTTCTCAAAAGTTTTGTCATCAATTGGGGTAAAACTGTTACCCGAATGTCACTTGAATTGTTGCCCAGATCAAGCTACCTCCCATAAACCACTTTCTAGATCTTATCAATCAACAAACCCAAACCCTAGTTTTACATCTAGATTCATTAATAGGCAGTCGGTGATGGTTACCTGAACAATGGTAGTTTCCCTCAATCGGTCACAGTCACTTGACTGATGATGGTTACCCTTGACCGATGATGGATACATGATCAGTGATGGTCACCTATGGCACCAAAAACCAAAAAGCTAATTTGACCCTCTTACACCCAACAAAATTCACTTTTTTATGTCCCTATTTATTCACATGATCCTTTCTAATTTTTTGAGCCATAGCCTAACCCATTAACACTAGTATTAATTAGTTTATCACTAATTAGATCATTTCTAATCTATCTTTCTAGTAATATTTTTTATAGTCAATTTCAGTAATCTATTATTGATACAAGTATATTTTTTATAATTTTATCAACTTAATTGTTTAAAATTGGTGGATTGAAAACACTTAAGGATATTATTGATTCTAAGATCTAGCTCTCGCTAGGCAATCCACCTTAATATCTATCTAATAAACAAGTTTGCTTTAGTGCCTTCTTATCTGCAGGTCATCCTCCCAAGCCAAAGAGGAACTCTCATAATCTTTTGATTCAACATGCACACAAACAAATAGGTATTCCTACCACAACCTGTATTGATTTTGTTTTCTCTCTTTCTCTAGAACTTAAGTGAAAATTTACATGAAACATCTTGGCACACTCAATGGGACCTAGAGTCTTTATTCACATTTTCTTTGCATTTTTATGCTCTTCTCTCTATCTATGCTCATAATTGAAACTAAAATTTATTTTGGGCTTAAAATCAACTGCATCTAATTCTTGATTTTAACATCAGTTCACTTTAAATTAAAGCATAGTAATCTTATCATAGCATCACCTTTGTTGTACACACTAGCTAGACCACTTTCATCAATCAAACATCTAAATAATTTGAGACAAGGCTCGACCAGGATTTCATCACCTAATGTTCACCTTACCCATTCCTAGTGATCTTACTTGGAGGTCATTACAAAGGGGAGAACCAACTCAACTCTTTGGTTGAGTATAAACTTTGGATATCAATATATATTGGCTAAGCACCTGACACTCTTATTGCTATGGGACTATGAAGTGAGGGGGTAGGCCCTAATACCAAGCCACACATTATTTCTAATACATATTATTTTACGCACCTAAACAACCCAAAACCAACTATAGACTGCTTGTATAGTACCTGATCTACAAGCCAACTTCTATCACACATTCTCATAAACTAAGGCATAAGCCAAAAAATAAAATTAAAACTAACCTCTAAGCTTAAATGTACTTCATAGTGTGTGTTGTGATTGATTTGATTACTTTCTTGTCTTCTTTTTTAAGCAATGAGATTGTTCTTATTTTCTCCCCCCTTTTTTTCTTGTATGGTTATCACTCATCAGCAGCAAAGAGAACTAGAAGAACAAAACCTATCACTTAAATCAACCTCTTCTACCTCCTCATCTATGGATTACATCTTTGAGGTAGAAGATTCACCTTATCCATTGGGAATCCATACTTTCCCTCGGGTATTTCCCCAAGGAGACATGAATTTTAACACTCTTCTAGACAACAATCTAGTTGCCCTTCAGCGTTATCTTAATACCTCTCCTCACTATATCTTGATTTCAACCCCACCTCAAGATCCTCTTTATGTCATGCCATCCCACCTTATGGAAGGTATCCCTATTGCTTTAGTCACTACCCAACCTTTAACCACCCAAGCATCTTCATCTACTAACCCCTTTGACTTTATAGCTAAGAACCAACCTATCCAACCAACCATTACCCTTACACATTCTACCCCTACTAATGACTCCTCTACCTTGGGGATAACCAAAAAATTGACCCATCATACCCCACTTATAATTGGAACACCCACCACCAGTGTTACCAACCTCCCCTCTATCAAACCTAGCCCATCGATTAATACCCCTTTACCTACTTAGAGGTATCTATCCCATCTACCTCACCACCCATTATCACAAAGGTCACTACCTCCCATCTTATCACTAACCCAACTAATATCCATGCCCAATCAACAAGGACTTCTTAGTTGTTACCCATTGAACCCAATCTAGGATACATCCCTAACCCATAAGGGTATGTACCCACTACCCAACCACCGTCATCTACCTACCCTACCCAACCTCTAGCATCCACATTCCAACATGTGGAAGCCTCTCAACCACCAAATAGTTTCCAATATGTTTCCTAACCTCAACCACAATACTATCCTTATAATCTATTTGGTGTACCACCTCAAACCGACCTAATGAAAATGCTCATGGACAAGATGGCCAACCTTGAGTCATCCATTTCAAGAGCTCATAACATCATATCCTATTATCAGTTTTGTAACAAACCTATTCACCCTTATGTCCCCATCAGACCTTATCCTCCTCAATGGGAGCTTTCTAAATTTACCGAATTCCAAATCAAGGATGACCCCCAACAACACCTTGGGGCTTTCAAGCATGCATGTTACATGATTATTTATGGTGATGCCCTTATTCGTTGAACCTTCCCCATGTCTTTATTCCTCCCAACACTCGACTAGTATAGTTCCCTCACCAAGCGTTCCATCTTCTCTTTCACCCAACTAGCACAACACTTCTTGGTTCACTTTTCTATTAACATTTCCAAGAAGGTCTCTATCATAGACCTCTATTATATCAATCAATTAAATAATGATTGCATTGCCAATTTTATCGCTTGTTGAAGAGGCTTGATTAATTAGCTCTCATTTTCCTTGCCTTAACTTGAACTTATAGAAATTTTTTATCAAGCTTGTGCCAAACATATATCTTCTACACTGCATGTCCAAATCTTCAAAACCTTTGATGAGGATTTTACTATGGCATGTAAGCTATAAAATTGGGCCATAGATGACGATAAATTGAAGTTATGAAAAAAGAACTCTACCTTCAAGACCAATGAAACCTCTTCCTCTAAACCTAACAACCAAGCTAATACCAAAACCAAGACAAGGGGAACCATGAATTCCATCATCCTTAAAACCACCCCTCCACCCAATTTCAATCAATAAAATTCTCCCACTACCTCAAATCAAAATGCAAGGAACCTAAACTAAAGCAACCAAAAATAATTCACTCCACTTGGATAATATTGCACCTCAGTTCTGGAGAAGCTACTAAAAGCTAACCTTATACAACTTCCACCTATCAAACCTCCATAGCAATTTGATTCTTCTCATCTATCACCTTCTTGGTAAAATGAGAATGACCTCTATGCTTTTCATTAGGTAATTATAAATGACATCAGCTGATGTAATACTTTCAATAATGTTGTTCAGAGTCTTATCGATAAAGGGAACTCGTGTTAAATAATCTCAATTCCCCACAAAATTAAGATCTTGACATCTTCAGTAAATATTTTCCCAACCATACCCCTATCAAATCTAAGGACACATAGGCTGAGTGCTCTCCTAATTCCCATAGAGTCAACATGGTTCACTATATATCTACCCATAAGACCCAATCATGCAATATACCCATTCCTCCCCCAATTCACTTATAGAGGTCATGGGGTCAGCTTACCTTCCTTTAGATATCCAAACCAAAGAAGTTCCTTTCCCCCTAGATACCCTCATAGAAGTTTTGGAATCATCACATACTACCTCAACTAGTACATCTAGGAAAATCAACATTCCTGATTCGTCACCTCCACCTACTACCCAACAAATTGCTACTTCTATGGATATTATCCTTAAAATAGGAACATTTCTACACATGCCTCTTATGGATGAGCCATTTATCTCAACCTTGCTTCCCTCACCTCAAGAGCTCAACCAACCTACCAATCATCCTACCCAACCTACAAGCCTATCTATTGTATCCACTACCCATGGATCAAGACCAGTGCATAAACATTTTTCCACATTAGTATAGAAATTAGAATTTGGCTTAAAACCAGACATGGATCTAGCCACTTTATAGAAATATTTAGGGCTTCCATCCATTAAAAAACTTGAACCTTCTAGCATACCTCTAACCAATTAATCCATCATCTCTCCATTGCCTCTCAAACCAATCCAAACCTCTAACAACCCCTTAACTTATTAGTCAACCAAAGCAACCACCACCTTACCAACCAAATATTTCAAAAATCTTGGTGCATTCCCTATTCAAAGTTTGGTTTACCCATCCTTGAAATTAGACTTAACTTCAGCTAAGCCTGTCCCCAAGTCTCGACCCACACTAGCTAAAAAGATGAAAACATTGAAAGGACAAATGACTAAGCCTCTACCTTTCCCTCTATCTTAGGGATTCACCCTTCCACTTTGCTTAAAAATAAAACATCTTTCAACATATGTTGCCCACTATCATTAATTACACTAGTACATTTATTAGCTAATACATTGGTCCTTCCCATATCACAACCAGTCAAACCATCAAACTAGGCCACCCCAACTACCAACATACCCAGACCAAAATCATCAACTAGAAACACCACCTTACCCAAACCATTTATCACCAAACCTATTTCCATCAAGACACCCATCTTATCAACCAAAACCATGATCCATAAACCTTTCTTAACTCTAGCAAAATCCTATATGGCTATCCTTCAAAGATTATTGCAAACATCCTACCTCACATTACATCCTATCAAACCTTTCAATCCTCTTGGTTCAAAGCCAACCTAGTATAATTACTTTCAAATATGCTCCTATCACAGGAAACCTAGGCATGACATAGATAATTTTAAATCTCTTTAGGCCATTATCCACCAACTCTATGATGTGGATGATCTTTTGGTAGATGACTTTCCACTAATTTCTCCACCATTGAAACTAACAATTAGACACCAACACATTCTTAATCCCCCACTCTCACCTTAGAGTGATGGAGAATCTACCTAACCCCCCATTACACCTCCCCCCTCTATCTATACCATTAATGTGGTCACATAATCACAACAAAAAGATAAAAGAAGAAGGTCAAAGTGTCCATTCCATAGACATACCCACCAACTCACCCTATACCAAACCAGACCCAAACCTCTATGTCTATAGCTAGGCCAAAAGTCACCATCTTAGGCACTTTATAGGTTAACCCCTCTGAATCCATCAAGAGGGTAATCCTTAAACAACTCCACTAGACCGTAATAAAATGATCCTTTATGAGATCATTTTCACTTTACCCCACCATCTTCAAGGCATGATTAAGGATATGTAAGCCATCAAAGTTAGATCAAGGGATTCCCAACCCATAGAGGCCTTCATTGGTACTCTCCACCCTTATTACCTTCAAAGACTCAGAGATACCTTTTATCCACCCTAAAGACATGGATCTCCCTCTTTTTATTATAGCCCACATTAACCACACCTACATCAAATAGGTTATGATCAATGGGGGAGCCAGTATCAACATCATCTCTTCCCATGCCTATGAGTAACTAAATCTACCAGATAATATCATGTCCAAAACTTCAGTCATCCTTAGATATTTTAATGACACTATGACTACTACCTTGAGAACCATCATTCTTCATATTTGACTAAGACCTCGCACACTCCCCAAACTTTTATATATGGTTGAAGGTGAATTCTAGTATAATGTTTTTCTAAGGAGACCTTGGATCTGGGCCAGGGGATGTGTACCTTCTACCCTCCATCATTGTATCAATTTTGAATACAAAGGTTAAGTTGTTGCCATACAAGCTGACCCTAGCCCTTTTACAGCATGTTATATGACCTACCAACCTAATGATGTTATTCTACCTCCATTCAAAGCACTAAAAATAACCACCATCAAATCCTCACCCATAAAATCCAAAGCCTTTACTTCCTCCTCTTCTACCGAGGCATCTTCTAGCTCATCTATCCCCATAGACTAGATAACCATCATTGATCCTTTTTAACCTACCTTCTAACACCTTACCCTTGGATAATATCATCTCCTCACCCTTAATTCCCTCATTACTCTCCAAGAATATGGAAAAGTTAATCACCAATTGGGTTATGACCGCAACATTAGATCCATTACCCCATTGGAGCCTTCAAAATGTTAAACCCACTTTATCTATGTAGGAATTAACAATCCACTTAATACTACCATCACTCCCTCTCCACCTCAACCATTCACTTCCACCTTCTCTTATTTGGACAACCCAAACTTTGCCAAACTATACCTTCATAGATGTGCTTGGAAGGGATTTGGTTTAGGATGATATGAGCATAGCCCATTTGGTACACCAAATTCCTCCATCCATAAATATTTACCTCTGGAAACCTCAACCATGTTTAATTAATCTACCATAGACATTGACATAGGCACTTTGCACAACCCCCATATCATAAAACTTGGCTAAACTCTCACCTCTGAGGAGCTACAGGACTTCTCTACCTTCCTCCAAGATTATAGTATTGCATTCAACTGGTCATATGTTGGCATGTTCGGTATTAACCCAATCATTACCACCCATAACATTGTAGCTAATAATGATGCTAAAACTATCAAACAAAAAATTTGTTGCATGCACCCTCACGTTGCCCTCCTTTTCAAAGAAGAGCTTCAACACCTCATTTTTGTCAACTTTATTCAACCCATTGATTATCCCTAATGGGTTTCAAACATTGTACCTATCACTAAAGCCATAAGGGGACTACAAATCTATTTGTAATTTCATGAACTCAACCTCATCTACCCAAAGGATGACTTTCCTCTACCTAACATTCACCAACTTGTTGATATAACAATAGGCCATAATATGTTGTCACTCATGGATGGATTCTCGAGTTATAATTTGATTGTGATTGCCCTTGAAGATTAGTACAAAACTACCTTTATCACCCCATAGGGGATTTTTCGTTACAGAGTCATTCCCTTCAGTCTCAAGAATGCTGGCACAAACTACCAACATGCCATGACCTATAACCTTATCCATACAATCATCAAAGATTATGTGGATGACCTTCTTGGGAAGTCCAAGCTTCACAAAGACAATTTAGCCATTCTCAAGATTATCTTTGGGTGACTTATCCACTATCATGTCTACCTCAATCCCAAGAAATGTATTTTTGGGGTCTTGTCAGGAGGCAAACTGCTTTGCTTCATCATTTATCTATGAGGAATTGAAGTTGATATGGCCAAAATCAAATGCATCTTTGAGATGCTACCTCTAACCAATCCTAAACAATTCCATATCTTACAAGGGAGACTTCAATACATTCATCACTTCATCTCCCATCTCTCTGATCAGTGTCAACCCTTCCACCACCTCTTGAAAAAGGACATCTCTTTCAAGTCAAATGTTTATTTTCAAAAGGCCTTTGATGCACTTAAATATTACTTGCTATCTCTACCTATCCTTACACCTCCTAAGGATATCCAACCTTTCTACCTTTATATCTCTACCATAGATCTCTCCCTAAGAGCGATGCTTGCCCATTGGGATGAACAACACAAGGAACAAGTCATATATTACATTAACTACACACTTATTTAATGTGAGACTTGGTACACACATATCAAAAAATTGTGTTTGGCCTTAATCTTTGTGGCCACTAAACTTTACCACTAAATTCTTAACCATAACATTTTTGTCATAACCAATACTAACCCGCTCATATACATGCACTCCAAACCATACCAAAACTAGCATATGGATAAGTGGCTCATGCTTTTATTTAAGTTTGACCTTGAGTTATTCTAGCAAAAATAAATCAAAGGGTAAGTAATTTCCAACCAACTAGCTGAGGTACCCCTATCAAACAATCAACCTCCCTCCCTATAGTCCACAAATGAGTCTATCACAAGCTTATCTTAAGTATATTTTACCAATCAGGTAACCATGTTTTTTGATGTTTTTAAATGTCAGCATGGTGGGGGACCCATTATCATCTTTGTCCCCCTTATTGGTGAAACACTTCTTTTGCCCTTTGAAATTGACTTTGAATACACAAAAAATGTAGTTGAATGAATCCCTGGTAATAGGTCTCCAAACTACCTTAGCCTTAGGAGTCCAAACAATCAATATATTTAGAGACTCCTAACTAGTGGTCAACCAAGTCAATAGCATTTATGAGTGTAAGAATTAAATGATGCAACTATATAAACAACTCATCAAAAAACTCTTAGCATCATTCAAACACTACCATATCCAAATGACCCCTTAGTTTACCAATAAGTTTGTTGATACCATGGCTTCTCTTGCCTCTCAAATCATGTTATCACCCTCAGACTCCAATCTTTCAATTATTGTTCACTACCTTGCCAAACCTTTTTACACCAAGTTAGACACTCCAACCATCTTCAGTGTGGAAGAGATTCTGCTTGACCTCTGGAATTAGCAAACCTTTGACTATCTTCACCTTGGCAAAGTCCCCTCAGGCCTCTCAAGGAATGCCCATTGAGATTTTGGTCAAATCACCTCTCATTATACCATTATGGGATGAATCCTCTACAAACAAGGCTTGGATGGCCTCCTATTCTATTCCCTCCATATTTTAGAAGCCTCTCACACCATCAAAGAGACCCATAATGGTATATGTGGGGTCACTTTAGTGGTCACACTGTAGCCAAGTGTATCCTTCACCTAGGTTATTATTGGTTTAGCCTTAACCAAGATTGTTGTGATTATGTAAAAAAGTGTGTCAAATGTCAACAACATGCTAATTTACATCATGCACCTAGTAATAGCCTTCACATTTCCATGGACTTTTATCCCTTTTCACAATGGAGTCTCGACCTTATTGGAGAAATCAACCCCCATTATTTACAATGACGTCATTCTATCATTACCACAACTAAATATTTCACCAAATAGGTGGATGTTATTCCCCTTGTCTTGACATAAGCTGAAAATATTATCGAATTTATCACCATATCATCTACCATTTTGGTGTTCCCCATAAGATCATCATCAACAATGGCAAATCTTTTTAGAACAAACAAGTTTAGGGCCTTTGTGATGTATTTGGTATTAAGCTTAGCTTTTCATCACCTTATCACCCATAAGCAAATGGAAAATTTGAATCCTCTAACAAAACCCTTAGCAACATGCTTACCAAAATGGTAAATGCCTCAGGTTAGGATTAAAACTTGCACATCCCCTTCACCCTATGGGCATATCATACTAGCATCCAAACCTCTACTGGTGTTACACCTTTTTCTCTCATATTTGGCACTGAGGTTGTCTTGCCTCTTGAAATCCAAATACCTTCTCTTTAAATATCTTTGCATGACCTCATTTTGGAAGATGATTACAATCAATAACATTTAGACCAACTCAAGCTACTTGATGAGATCATTTATCCACTTTTTCCCATCTTTATGTCTATCAAGAATGAATTAAGTGAGCCTATAAGAAACACCTAAAAGTTTGAGAATTCAACATTGGAGATCTTGTCCTCAAGGAAAACCAACATGTCACTAATATGGAGAAAAGAAAATGGGGTAAATTTTCTTTGAATTGGCTTGGACCCTACATCATTACCCATAAGTATGGATCATGAGCTTATCATTCGTCCTCTCTCAAAGTCAAAACAAAACTTGAGCCTCTCAATGTTTCACATCTACATCCCTTTTATTGCTAGATAGGTATCACAATCAGCCTTTGTCTAACTTGAGCTCGTCCCTTGCAACCACATTCATTTCCTTCTTTTTAGGGGTAACTGAATACAATTGAATCATGTGATTATCCATCACAATTATAGCCTAATCTTGAACTATGAGTACCATGACCCTATCCATGGCATGAATCTCATATTACCTCCCATCTCTTTGAGATCAGTTCCTATGGTCATTTTCACCTATACCTCTCTTTCACCTATTAAACCTTCTTATCAACTTAGTTTTTCCTTCATAAAGGTAATCCATTGAGCATGCATGAGCAATTCTATGTCAAACAAAATCAAATCAAATCAAAAAGCAATATCAAATAACAAAATCAAACTATGGATCATTCTTAGCATTCACAAACTGCTCCTCTGAAGGATAGCTATTGAAAATCATCTAAAATTTCCAAACATAAGGTTTATTTCTCCCTTAAAGGATATATATCAAGAGTATTCAAACTAAGCATATAAACTTGGACCACTCCCTTGAAGGATGGTTGAGTAAAGCATTAGTCAAAACTAGCAATTTCTTGGAAGCTTCTTGCATCGATCAGCTTCCCTCAACCCTCTAACAAAAGCAAGAGAAAAATAATTTTGGAATCTATAATAAACTCTCATAAAATCAATGATTTGGGAAAACTGCAATCATCTCTCCTTAGTAGACTTCCTACATCGATCAGTCTACACTTTTTATATAGACATAGACTTGTTTATACTACCTCTTTTGACACCTACAAAAAAGGCGTACTAGTCTCACTAATAGTTCTACTTTCTCCCATTCTCCCTCCACATATCATATGCATGAGAGTATAATCTTACTTGATATAATGTTATTAGGATCCCTATCTATCAACCTAAGAATGCTAATGTGAAGCATCTGAAAGGCTTGTTTTCACTAAGCCAATCCAATTTTGGGTTTCATATTGATCTTTACCAATAAAAAGGCATCATGTTGCTTTTCTTATCTTTTATTATTTTATGTAAGCCTATCACTATGAAAATGAACATTAAACATCAAATCATGAGATATGTTAACAAGAAGCAACATCTATTAGTCAAAGACAATGTCAAAATATCGTAGAAAACCATGAACATTAATCACATCATAAATTATAAGCATCTAATTACACAATCACAAGCATAAACCAAATAGCTGAACTAAATATCAAGCCATTTACCATTTCCCATCTCACCCATATAACCATAAATAAATCCATAACATGTATCCATCCATAACATATTCTATCATAACAAGAACATCACATGCCTAAACTAATGAGTCAAATAACCATAACCATGAGCATCCATGACTATAAATCATACACATGAACATCACATAAACTATAGACATCCATCATATATAAAACATTGAGTGTCATACATCATATACATCAAATATTCATAAATAATGCATGTAGAAATGTATCAAACTCTCACTCAATAAAATATACATCTTGCTATATCGATGCATAAGCTAGTATCAAAATAATGTACCAAAATCACATATCCAAGCATCATCATGGGCCCCTACCAGCCCCATTTGTCCCTATACCACTATTGTTATCCCCATCTAGTCTTGCACTTATACTTGTACCTAGTGGGATTCCCCTTAAATCCCTTGCCTATCTAATCAAGTTTTCCCACTAGCCTAGAGTATTTTTTTTTGCCCCATCAACCAAGCCAATTGTATACTCTACATATCTCATGACCTGGGGCAATTGATCAGCACCATGGCCTCATAATATCTAAGCTCCCATATAGTGGCTAAGTAGTGTGCTTGAGGCACTAAATCAAGTGCTCTTATAACTACCCCTATCCCTATAAACGATGCCCTCATAGCATCTCACTTTCATATAACCATGGAAAGGGAAGCCTGTGCCTAGTCTCTCTCAGTTGTCAAAGACTATACCTACCCTTACAGGGTGACCACCTATTCTTGTAGTAGGGCCACCTATCCCTATAATGCAGTAACTTGTCCCTATAAACCAATAACCTAGGCCTATGCTATAGTAAGTTTTGTTACTACCTATCCATCTCCCTATGCTTGAGCTTGTTCCTAGGCCAAATCTACATCCATGGGTTATTGATCCCTATCACCCCATCCAAAGTCTACTACAGCACACCTACCCTAGTTTTAGGTCGTATAACTATCATCAATGCCTACATCATAAATAGAAGCTCTTGTTAGTAACTCCTCAAAATTAGGCACAACCTCTTGTGGTTGGGGTATGTGTAACATAAACTCTACCTCCTTTCTCCTATACCTAGGGAAATTAGGTGGGATCCCCTAAATAAGCCCAAACTATCTTTACACATGATCAAATGGGAGAATCTCATCCTCACCCTCCCTATGGCCATATATCCATCACTAGCTCTACATACCTAAGGTGTGATATCTGAACCCTAACCATTATGACCACCTAATGTAGGGCCTCTATATCATGTCCCCAACAACTAGACCATCTAATGTCACTATAAACCACTTGATATCTCTAGCTCCTTTAACTACCCCTATCATAGCTCTACCTCTCCTCCATCATAGGAAGCCCACTATATAATTTGTTGAGAGATAACCCTCTACTGGCAATCCCAGTGGTCTCAATACCTAAATGTGCTCAAATACCCAATAGTGAAGAATAAATTTGACATTAATCCCATACCATTAGTGGTGTCTGAAACCCTAAAGATCTTGATATATTTGTACTAATAAGATTAGGGCCTAGCCAAATATAGTCCTCCACAATAAAATCTCAACTAACATACCTAACAAAGCCATCAAAAACTACCCCCTTATCGAGTCAAGTAGCATAAAGGCCATCATCATCATGATCAGGCATCTATCTACTAGAACCATATAATACAATGGGCCATAGTTAAACCTACCTACATGGTACCATGCCTAAATATGATCATCACCATAGATCATCTCCATTAGGTCATCTACCTCCTTTCACTCTATCTAATATATTTCCTCTCCTCAAATTGATAGATGCATGATCTTATGCACATCCTCTTGTAAGATGGTGATCTCTATAGTTGGGAGCTAAAATGTGTTTTTCATGGGGTCCCATCTCTTGATGAGCATAATGATCATCATAGGGTCTCATGGTAGATGTTGATAATGTCATATCATACCTAAGAACACATCCTCCATATACCACCACTTCTCTATAGTCATGGCATCTTGAACCTTGACAAAGAGTATTAGCACCTGGTCTCTTAGTCTAATCTATTCTCTAGCCTACAAGCATAATATGCAACACTATATTTTTGTGTTTTACCTAACACTAAGTAATAAATTTTGACCTACCCTTACCCTACCTTATTTCCATCTTACCCTATCCCCCTAGCCTAGCTACCCACTACCCTAGCTAATCAAATATATAACACTAAACTACCAATCCAACCCATTCCCCAAAAATACACCTTTTTACTCCTTTAGCTAAGCAACACAATACAAAAACTACCTCACAAATTCTATCATTCAAAAAGCCTAAACCCATACCCTCCACCATTAATCATTCCTTAACCATTACAGGTCACCTAGGGATAGTTATCCCCTTAGGGTCAACTAACAATGGTTAATTTG
Source organism: Torreya grandis (assembly GCA_037957365.1). Lineage (NCBI taxonomy): Eukaryota > Viridiplantae > Streptophyta > Pinopsida > Cupressales > Taxaceae > Torreya > Torreya grandis. Next base: position 1,262,386 of record JARHVA010000255.1, on the reverse strand, counting down.
AATTATCACTAGTCACTGTTTCTACCCTAGTGATAGAGGCTCAAATCATATACCTCCTACTTCCAACAAATCAAACATCTAAACAACCTAATACACACTAACATCTATTCCCAAAACCCACCCCCAACCCCATTTTCAAATCAAAAGTTTCTTTAAACCTGATTTACCCAAATTTTATTCTCAAACCCCACCTATAACTTCCACAACAAGCCTAAAATAACACAATGCTTAAAACAATCTTAAACCCTACCTTAACTAGCAATTTAAACACATCCCCTACCTCATTCCAAGAGCTTTACCATGGTCACAAGCCTCAACCAACTTATCTATCATGTCCTTGACCTACTTCCATCCTCTCAATCCTTACTTAGCAAGTACACCACTAGCTTACTTCTACCTTAGCAACCCTTGGCTACCCACATACAAAAATCACCAAAATTCACCAGAGCAAAAGCACAAAAGTCTAATGAGTGAAAATGGCACTCACTTTTTACTTTTACCCTAATAGATTTTAGGATTTTACCCTAACAGTCATTCATCAAGGTGACCAGTACCAGTGGACCCTTGGGTCATTCCCCTAATCAACACTAGTTAAGGTCCCCACCTTACTTTTTAAGCACCTATTGGCTACCAACCTAGTTGCTTAGCCATATCTTTCCCACATGGGAAGAACTACATTTGGCCTAAAGTTTTGTTGGATATTTCATCCATGTAACTATGTAGGTAGAATCCATGTGCCTTATGCACATGGAGTTAGCTCAAATATGACCACCAACTTGACAACCCATTCACCTCACCATTGGTTTATCTTGGCCTATCTGGCATGCAAGTTTGTGACACTTTTTTGGCCTACTCCCTTGACTAAAATGATAACATTGCCATGCTAACCTTTTGTATTTTATGCCACCTCACACACATAACCCACTTGTGTCTCAATGGAGCACTTCCTACCTCAGATGCCAATGATACTTGACCCATTTGTGTTTTTTTGGGAGTACTTCCTATCTTGGATACCCATCAAGAACACAGAACGTACTTAGGAGACTTACATTTATGAGTGTTCCTAGTTTCCATGTCTTTAGATGGTCACATTGTTCACTTGTCACTTATTCTCCTTAGCATTGACCCTTACTTTTTACCAACATTGGTAATTTTAATCTTTTACACAATCTCAACTATCACACCATTTTATCACATTTTATGCACAAGTTAATGCCTCACATGCCCAACCCTTCTTTTTCTCACCTACCTCATGACCTAACATCTACCTACTATCAAACTTTTATCCACCTATGTTTCACCTGACCATCTCCTAGTTTGAGGGGGGCACACCTCCTCCTACTCTCAGGGCAAGCAAATCTAGAGCTAGTCTCTAGATTTGTTTTATTACTAGTTCACACAAGCCGCATAACAAAAAAGGGGAAAATGTAAACACTAGAAAATTTCACACATAGTCCTAGTCATTGTAATACCTTTGGTTTCTCTTAAACCTCTATTGAATACACCTATAATTTTGACAAACCTACCTAGCCTAGCCTACTTACCTAATCTAGAGTCAAGTTAGTCAATTATATATCTTAACTCACCTTTTCACCCATTTTAACCTATCATTTTCCTAGGTCCTTGATCTATGACAATAAGGGTGACTGGTAATGGTCACCTTGTTCAGTGACAATAAGGTTGGATAGCCTAGACTCAGTATGCAACCTATATGCAAACCACCACCTTATTTTTCTAAATATGGTAGTCTATATCTAGTCATGAGCCCTTTGCATGGATGACTTATATTTATAAGACTTTTTCAAGTCTAATCTGGACAACCAATTCCACCTCTTATTTGTGCCTATAAGAGAGAGAGGCTTTGGAGGTTAAACCATCTGCAATTGTTATCAAAAGCTCTTTGTATCCAAAATCTCTTTTTGTGGGTCAATCAGGTCAATCTGCATTATCAAGTGTTTTCAACCATCACATATGGACCTTATTTTACATTGACTCTCTACTAAGCTCCCAAGTAATGTTACACTACCAAAATCAACCCAAATTCCACTAATAGGTGAATTTGCACCAACCACCTACCAACTAATTTTTGGTAATACAAGTATTCATTTTCTTGTATTCTTTTACCAAGTTTTCATTCTGAGCCTAAGCTACCTCCCAAAATCTACTTTATAAATCCCATCAATTAGCAAACCCAAATCCTAATTTAACTTTTAGATTCACTAACAAGTAACCACTGATGGTTACCCTCAATCGGTGATGGTTACCCTTGACTAATGATAGTTGCATGACTAATTATGGTCATCTATGGCACCAAAAACTAGCAAGCTAATTTTACCCTCTTACACCCAACAAAATTCACTTTTATGTGTCCCTACCTATTCACAAGACCCTTTCTAATTTTTGGAACCATAGTCTAACCTATTAGCACTACTATTAATTAGTTTGTCACTAATTAGATCATTTCTAGTCTATCTTTGTAACAAGATTTCTTGTATTCAAAATTAGTAATCTTCTATTATTGATATAAGTACATTCTTTCCAATTTTATCAACTTAATTATTTAAAATAGGTGGATTAACAACCCTTAAGGAAGCTCTCACTTCTAATACTAGCTCTCATTAGGCAATCCACCTTATTATCTATCTAACAAATAAATTTGCTTTAGTGCTTCTTATCTACAGGTCATCCTCCCAAGCCAAAGAGGAGATTTCATAATATTTTAATTCAATGCATGCAAAAAAAAAGGTATTCCTACCATAACCCATATTAATTTTCTTTTTTCTCTTTCTTTATAACTTAAATGAAAATTTACATGAAATAGTTGGCTAGGTTGATCTTCAGTTTTGGCATGGTTAGAGATGTTCAAGGATGAGTTTAGAGTTTTGAGCATGTGCTAAGGGTCTTATCAATGGTCAAGGATAATTAGAGAGCTTGTATTCATAAGTATAATTCACCCATATCATCATTTTTCTCATCAAAACATTTTGGGTCCAATGGTAGAAACTCTGAGTAGGCAGTTTATTGACATCACCATTGCCACATGTGGATGAGTCAAGGGGAGTTGGTCATATAGTTATGATCACATTAGTCCCTAATTACTATGCACTAACTCTCAATTCATGTGCCTAAGTTAAATTAAATATATTTGGGTACAAATTTGGGTTCTCGGGCATTTTGATATTGTTTTCTATGTTCAAATAAAGCCAAGTAAGCATGTTGATGATATTAGAATTCACAAGCATGAAGGTTTCAAGATGAAACGGTCACATGGGTTTGTTTAGTATTTTTCATATATATTATGCATTAAATATTAATTCAAACACCTAAGCACAACAAAAAATATGCAAGTTCAAAGTTGGTCTCCCAGGCAGTTTGATATTGTTTTTCCATATTTAGCTAAATTTGCATAAGGCAAGGAAGAGCTAAGTAAGCATTTTCATGGTATAATATATTGCATGTGCTTATGTTTCAAGAGAAGATAATCATATGGTTTTATTCAGTTTGGTTCCTTTTTTATTTTTACTAACTTTTAGGTCAAACGTCGAATCACATTAAAAGATATACATGTTCAAAGTTGGCCTCCCAAACAAGTTTTTGACATTATTGGCTCTCTGGTAGAAAAATGAGTGATCATTTTAATGTTGTTATATCTCACACATTTGATGGTTTCATGATAATATTGTCACATGGTTGTATTCTCCTATGTGAGGATATCATATGTTCTAAATTTTAGAACATGTGCTTGAGTGAAGCAAAAGATGTGGAGGTGAAAAGTTGGCCTTCCAGGGAGATAAGTAAAGATTCCCATACTTAGTCATTTTTGCACAATTTAAAGTTTAAGCAACCCATGAAGATATAAACAAATCAAATTTGATCTAAGATGTCAGGAAGTAGTGAGATAAGGATAGGTACATGATGTTTAATGTTGAGCATAGGTAAAGGATAAGGATTAAATAGTTTGCGTGTATTCATATAGATTAATTTAATGACACGAGTGGAGTCAAAGTGGTCAAAGTGATAGTCATTTAATAGCATTAAATATAAAACAAGATAAATGGTGTGTGATTCATATAATTTTTGAGAACATGAGATGTGAGAATATTTTTTGAATTTTAACAGTGACTGTTTGAATTTAAATATTTGAATTTAATAAAGGAAAGACCAGTGTCTAGTTATTTAGCCATATCTTTCGATCCAAGACAAATTTAACCATGTAGTAAAAAGGGAAATTAATATGAATCTAAAGTACATCTTTCAATATAAATTTTAATGTCTTAATGTATGTACCAAAAAAAAAATTGAGATCCAAATATTGACTATGTGTTCAACTATGTTTTGGAAGTGACCCGAAAAGAGTAATTTAGCTTATTCTAATGTTATTTCGACATCTCTTGATAAATTATATAATGGATCATGTTATAAAATCCATGAGGATGATCTATGTTAATTTTAAAGGTTTTATAAATCATATAAAATATGAACAAAGGTTTATAAGGTAGCTATATATTCATTCATGGTGACTGTATACACAGAATATTGTTTGAGTGATTTGTGCTTAAGCATAAAGGTACTGTGATGGATGTTGGCACTAAATGATGACCTATAGATCATGTTTAATGGTTCCATGAATTTCTAAAGTTTTTATATGTTTAATTTTTCTCAGATAAGTGTCAAAGATATGAATGGGTCTCCATAGGACCTAAAATTGACTTAGGCCTATTTTGAAAATGGATTGTGCTTAAGTATGACCCATGTGAGATGCCTTATGGGTGAAAGAATTTTTTTTGGTCAATAAGGAAAGATTTTTATATTTTTAATTCATGATTTCTCTATAAATTTTGGATCCAAATGAGATGTTTTCTAATCTTGTGAGAGATACTTGTGTAAGGTGTATGTGAGAGTTATGAAGCGAAGGAGAGATAGAGTGCCCTGTTGGATGAATTGATGATCAAAGTAGATTTATGAATATGTGTATGGCCTATAGGTCATATTTTTTAGTTATAAAAGTGATATTACATTTTTAGGATATTTGAAGAGGTTTAAGTGTGCATATGAGGACAGTTTGAGTGAAGAAGGAGAGAGATTATGGCATGCTTATGTGAGAAGTCTGTATGAGATAGAAAGAGAGTTTATGTAGGGGTTAGATAAATAGAGATCTATCATAAGGTGTTAAAGACATAATTTCTATGGTAAAGGTGTTTAAAGGAGGTTCTAAATTACTTGGTCTTTGTTAGGGGTAGTTACTCCTTGTGAAAAAGGTGTTTCACTAAATACCTTTAGTCAAGAGGACAAGATCAAGATTTTTTGGTCTAAAGGAGTTGACTAGTCTCTTGTTTTTAATTTATTATAGTATATTAGTCCATCAATTTTAGGCTTGAGAGTGGGTTTTATTCCCCATGAGGATTTCCTATATGAATTATGTGTTATGTGTTTGATCTTGTGTATACTATGAATGAATGAGCTCTCTTGTTAATATTACTTAATCAATTTGATATACATTGATTGCTTAATAGTTTTAAAGGAATACAATTTTAATTGAAATATTTGGGCTCACTAATTCAACCCCCCCTCCTCTTAGTTATTGTACCTATAACATGCCCATTAGAAGGTATCACCTACATTGATTAAGACAAATGGCATCCTCTTGTATGTGAATGTGTGATGCAAGAACATCACTCCTAGGTTTAGTTTTCTTTAAAAAATTGGTTTTATTTTCCAAATTTAGTTTTTTTGTGTTATAATAGGTTTTAGGGTGATTATAAAATTCTTATATTTCATTCCTAGTTGTTAGTATTAGTTCTAGCCTTTCAAAAATTCAAATTTGGTTTTTATTGCCAAAACTAAATTTTTGAATTTATGAAGCATAGTTTAGGAATTTTGTGTGTGTTTGAGAAATTATTAAATAATGAGATTGTTAGTGGGACATTATTGAAGGCACCATGGGTCTTAAATCATATGCGTACAAAATATCAACTTGATTTATGTATTTAATGTCTAACTAACCCTTTAGTGACCATTGGAAGGTCCAAAATAGTTAGAGCAGTTGTAGGATATATAAAAAAAATTATATTCAAGAGAGGGTAATTAATTAAATGTTGAGAGAAATAAATATCCAATAAAACTAATAAATAATTCCTCATGTTTGATGAAAAACTATGGTAGACCCTATTTTCTGAGTGTATGCATTGAAGATGACTATATATGATAGAGTATTGAAGAAAAAATTAATAAATATATGTTTTCGATGCTTATTATGAAATTGGTAATTCTATTTCATATCTTTAATGTTATTATGTGTTTCATTTGATTTTTTACATACTTCTTTGTGAGACAAACAATACAGTCTTGTAAATGCTAATGAATACACACACAATCAAACACAGAGCATTGTAAAGTGAGTAAATAGAGGTGTCAAGGGGGTAACTAATGATTTGAGAAGGTGTATGGGAATTTAAAATACCTCATTCAACTTTTTCAATGGTTTTAAACTTCTATATGTTGAAAATAACAAATTTTCTCCTCACAAGTCTCCATAGACTAGTTTAACCCTAAGTTAGGTTTTTTAAATTCAAACCAGGATTATGGGAGTCATAACTATTTAAAAATAAAAAAAATCATGATTTTTTGGGGATTAGTGAGTTATAAAATATTATTAATGTCTTAGACCCATACAAACTTTTTGTGTATGTAAAAATAGGACTGTGGAGTAATTAGGCTTGGGAGACCTAATTGGAGCTTGATAGGGGGTATAAAAGTGGTCTCTATGAGGATTTTAACCAATAAATTTTTTGGAGGAAAATAACTCAATAGAGGGTACTCAAAAAGTACCATATATTCTAGTTATCAATTTTAATTAGTTTATACAATCAATAACGGTGAAAAAAAGGCTACTAAAGAGTGGGTTAGGTTGTGACAAGTGTCAAGAAGTTATAGGGTTTAAATTTTGGGAGTTGTTTCTCTAAATAATTTTGGTATCAAATTAAAACTAAGACACCTATAAGTGATTTTAAAATGTCAGATTCTCTAAGAGAAAGAGAAGTTAAGATTTGTTTGAAAAATTGCCTAACAAGAGACAAGATGCCACCTAGGAGAAATGAAGTAGGTGAGAGAGCATCAACCATACAAATGGGAGATGAAATATTTTAAAAGTTTAATAACCTCATATTTAACTTTTATTCAAGACTCATATCATTTTACTTCAATCGAATAAGAGGAGTAGTCACAGGTGATTTGAGTGACCAAGAGGAAGAAGAGCCATAGGCACTAGAGTTGGAAGATGAAGGAGAGATAGAAACTGAAGAATAGAAGTTTGAGATATTGTTGAAGGTGGTGAAAGGTTAAGTATCAAAACCCAAAATAGATCTTCCAATGTATGCAGGCATCCTCAATGGAGAATAAATCCTTGATTGGATAGGAGAGTTGGATAAAAACTTTGAATTTAAAGATGTTCCATAAGAATAAGTGAAGTTTGATAGGGCCAAGATAAATGGTCATGCATACCTATGTTGGGATTACATATAGGATCAGAGAAGTAAAAAAGGAAAACCCAAGATCAATTCTTGGGATAAAATGGTTACCAAGTTGAAAAGTAATTTCTTACCCAGTGACTACTTCACAAACTTGTATAAAAAGCTTCAAAACTTGAAATAGAAAGAGATGGGGGTAGAAGAATATACTTTAGGTCACATAGAAGATGATAATGATAAGGTGGTTAGGTATCTCGATGGTTTAAGATACAAATTATAGGATGAGTTGAGCCTTGATAGTCCAAATACATTGAAAGAGTGTTATTAGTTGACCTTGAAAGTAGAGGACAAGCTCAATAAGAAACAAAACCAATAAAGTAGATGTAGAGGGAAAAATTTTAGGGGCACAGGTCATCAAATAGGTATAAGTTATTCATAAATAAGCCAAGGTGAGTCTAGTACTTCTCATGAATAGCCATCTAGCTCAAGAGGAGGATTTAGAGGTAGAAGGCCATATTTTAGGGGAGTTTATGCATCAAGAGGAAGAGAATCAGGGGGTTTTATAGGTAGGTGTTTCAAGTGTAACAAGTTTTCTAGACTGGGTCTTGGGAATATCCAAGGATTAGCTAATAGGGAGTCAAAGAACCAAAGGAAGAAATTAGATTGCATAGGTAGTTAAGGAAGATAGTGTCTATTCTCCATCACTTGTGGAGAACCTAAGGTAGGAGAAACATTGCTAATGAGGAGAGTGTTGGTCAACACACCCAAGGAGAAGGAGACACCACAAAGAAAAACCCTTTTCATAGCTTATTGCAAGTGCCAAGCTAAGTGTTACAAAATAGTCATAGATTCAGGAATTAAAAATAATCTAGTCTCAACTAAAATGGTCAATAAACTTGGATAGAATAAGTTGCCTCACCCCACACCATACAAAGTCTCATGGTTGAATAAAAGATAGCAAGTTTTAGTAAGTGAATAAATTTGGTTGAAGTTTCAAGTTGGAAGGTACAAGGAAAATGTCCTTTGTGATGTGATCCCCATGGATGTTTGTCATGTCATTCTTGTGAGGCCTTGGAAATATGATAGGGAAACCACTCATGATGGTAAAATAAATGTATACACCTTGGTTAAGGATGGAGTTAGTCACACCTTGTTACCTATGAAAGATGAAGGCAATGACCAACAAGTTGGACCAAATGTGATGTTGGTTAGTGGAAAGGAGTTTCTAAGTTACATGAATGAAGAGGAGTTGGGTTTTACATTGGTAGTCAAGCCTAGAACTATTATGATAGCCACTAAAGTGAATTAATTGCCTCAAGAGATCCAAGACATGTTGGAAGAGTATGAAAAAAATTGTAGTTGATGAGATAACACGTTCAATGCCACCTAAGAGGAAAATTACTCGTCATATATACTTTATTCTAGGAGAAATTTTTCCTAACATCTTACAAGATGAATCCTAAGGAGAATGCAGAAATCAAAAGATAAGTGCAAAAGCTCTTGGATAAAGGATTGATCAAAAAAGTCTTGGTCCTTGTGTAGTACCTATAATGTTGGTGCCTAAGAAGGAAGGTGAGTGGATAATGTGTATAGACTCCAAATATTTCAAAAATATCACCATTAGATATAGGTTTTCTCTTTGTGGGATGGAATATTTTATGGATTGCTTGAGTAGAGCAAGGTACTTTTGAAAAATTGATCTCAAGAGTGGGTATTATTATATTAGGATCAGACAAGGGGATGAGTGGAAAACCACTTTCAAAACCAATGAGGGGTTGTATGAATGATTAGTTATTCCATTTTGTTTTAAAAATACACCAATCACTTTCTTGAGTATTATAAATGAAGTCCTCAAACCTTTTATAGGCAAGTTTTTAGTGGTCTACCTAGATGATATACTTTTTTACAGCCCTAGTAAGGAAGAGCATCTTCACCATTTGAATTTAGTCATGAGAAGGCTATAATAATAAATTTTATTAATCAACCTAAATAAATGTGAGATTATTAAAGTAAAACTATTATACCTAAGATTTATCATTCTCAAGGCATGCTAAATATGGATAAGGACAAGGTGAAGGAAATCATGTAGTGGTCAACACCTAAAATAACTGGAGAGGTAAGGAGTTTCCATGGACTTACAAGTTTATATATGAAATTTATTATAAATTTCATTGGAATATGTGTTCCAATAATAAACACCATTAAGTTAAATAAGAAAAATTTTATTTGGAGTGATAAAGCTAAAAGGAGTTTCTAATATTTGATTCAAAGAATAATAGAGTAGCCTATCATAGCACTACTAGACTTTAATGAAGTTTTTTAGATAGAGTGTGATGCAAGTGGAGTGGAAATAGGGGTTGTCCTAAGCCAAGATAGTAGGCTAATAGCATATTTTAGTGAAAAACTCAATGATTCCAAGAGAAAGTATTCATCCTATAACTTGGAATTATATGCAATGGTGCAAGACTTAAAGAAGTAGAGGCATTGCTTAATGTCTAAGAAGTTTATCCTCTATAAAAATAATTATGAACTTAAATTCATCACCAATAAGCCTAAGTTAAATTAGAGACACATGAAATGGGTGGAGAATTTGTAGAATTTTACCTTCATCATCAAGCATAAGTAAGGACAAAGAAACAAGCTAGTAAATGCATTGAGTATAAGATTCTTATGAATGCATGAGATACAACTTGAAATTTTTGGTATTGAATCACTCAAAGAGATGTATGAAAATGATGAATACTTCAAAGAATCATATAATTATTTTAAGCATCCAACTACACTAAACAAAAAACCATGGTTATATTATGTCATACAAGATGGGTTACGATTCAAAGGTGTGAAACTATGTGTGACCATAAGTTAAATAAGATATAAATTGATACAATAAAATAATAGTTGGAGTATGGTAGGCCACTTTGGTCTTGATAAGACTTTAGAGCATCTCACTAGACACTATTTTTGGCCGAAGATGCAAGCAGAAGTGATAATATATGTTGAGAGGTGTAAAACTTGACAAATGGCCAAAAGTAAGAGCACCAATATAGGTTGATATCAACCTATAATAGTCCCAAATAGGCCTTGGTAATCTATAATCATGAACTTTATGATGGGACTACCTAGAACACAAAGAGGTTTTGGTTCCATATATGTAGCTGCAGATAGATTTTTCAAAATGGCACACTTCATTCCTTATAGGACCACCAATGATGCCACCAATATATCAAATTTGTTCTTTAATAAGTTAGTAAGACTTTATGGGCTGCCACTAAATATTATATTTGATAGAGACACTAAGTTCCTAGGATACTTCTAAAGGATACTATGTAGAAAGCTAGGCACAAATTTGAGTTTCAATTTAGCTTACCACCCTTAGATAGATGGTCAAACTAAGGTGGTTAATAGGATTCTAGGGAACCTATTTATATGTCTATTTAAGGGTAATCCCAAGTAGTGGGATCTTGTATTACCCTGGGCAAAGTTTGTTTATAATGAATTCTCCAATAGGAGCATTGGCATGAGTCATTTCCATGTGATATATGGTATGCATCTTAGAGTATTGTTTAAACTTATAAATCTCATTCATATGGACAAGAGGAATGTTTCAGGGGAATATTTTTTAGTGTCCATGAAAGAGGTTCATCAATAGGTAAGGAAGCATCTAGAAGCTAGTGTAGATAAGTCTAAAAAATAATAAGATGTAAGTAGAAGAGAGGTAATTTTACATTGAGATATTTTTTTTTGTCTCATATTACAGAGGAAATGATTCCATGAGGTGAGTACAATAGGCTTAAGATGAAAAAAATTGGTCCTTATAAGGTGCTTAATAAGTTTGCTAACAATGCATATGAGTTGGAATTTCCTAGTGGTGTAGGCATATCACTAATATTAAATGTTTCAGATTGGTACCCTTTAAAAGGAGTAAAATGTGAATATTTATTATAATGAGTAGCTATAATAGGTACATATTGGTAAAAATAGTTGCCTCAAGTCAAACCAGATGAATTAGAATGTTTTCTGGACAAGCAATTGTTCAAGCAAACTAGATACAAGTAGTATTTCAAGTATTTGGTCAAAAGGAATCAAAACCCAATTGAATATGCTACATAGATGATATATCATTACATAAAAATACATGGGATTACTCTATAAGAACTCATGGATAATAGTCCCTGAGTCTTTTTCTCTTTCCCTTAGGAATATAATGCAAGAACATCACTCATAGGCTTAGTTTTCTTACAAATTTGGTTTTCTTGTCCAGTTTTGGTTTTTTTGTGGTATAATAGGTCTTAGTGTATTTTTACCATTCTTATATTTCATTCTTAGTTGTTATTTTTAGTTATAGCCTTTCAAAAATTCAAATTTGGCTTTTCCCACCAAAACTAAATTTTTGAATTTTTTAATTTGTGAAGCATAGTTTAGGAGTTTTATGTGTATTTTAGGAATGATTCAATCATGAAATTTTTAGGGATGAATTATTTAATGCACCATGTTTCTATACCATGGGTCTTAAATCATATATGTACAAAATATCAAATTGATGATATTCAATGTCTAACTAGCCCTCTAGTGATCGTTAGAAGGTCCAAAAATAGTTAGAGCACTTGTAGGAGATATAAAATGTTTTTTTATTAAATAGAGGGTAATTATTTATATGTTGGGATATATCAATCTCCAAGAAAAATAATAAATAATTCCTCATGTTTGATGAAAAACCATGGTGGACCCTATTTTCTGAGTGTATGCATTGAAGATGATTATATATGACAGAGTATTGGAGAAAGATTCAATAAAGGTATGTTTTGATGCTTATTGTGAAATTGGTAAGTCTATTGACTATTAATTTAATTTTATTGTGTGTTTCATTTTATTTTTTACATACTTATTTGTGAGAAAGATAATACAGTCTTTTATATGCTAGTGAATACACACAGTCAAACATAGAACATTAAAAAAGTGAGTAAACAGAGGTGTCAAGGGGGTAACCAATGATTTCATAAAGATTATTTTAATTTCACAGACCTCATTCAAATTTTAAAATGGTTTGAAACTCCTTATGTATCTTTAAATAACAAATTTTATCCTCTCAAGTCTACACAAACTAGTTTAACCCTGAGTTAAGGTTTTCAAATTCAAACCGAGATTGTGGGAGTTATAACCATTCAAAAATCACAAAATTTTGTGATTTATTGGAGATTAGTGAGTTATAAAATATTATTGAAGCTTCATACCTATAAAAAATTTCTATGTACGTAAAATTAGGATTGTGGAGTAATTAGGCCTTGGGAGACTTAATTGGATCTTGACAGGGGCTAAAAAAGTGGTCTTTGAGTAGATTTGAACCAAGAAATTTGTTAAAGGAAAATAAATTAATAGAGGGTACTGAAAAAGTAACATATATTCTATTTATCAATCCTAACTAGTTTGTACAATCAAGAAAGGTGAAAAAAAGTCTACTAGAGAGTGGGTTAGGTTGTGACAAGTGTCAAGAAGTTGTAGGGTTGAGCTTTTGGGAGTTGTATCTCTACATCAATGTGCCCCACTTGGTTATAAATTATATCTTGATTTTGTCTTCATAGTTTACCATCGCCTAATTATATCCTGAGTAACCATCTAGAAATGACATCATTTGGGATCCATTTATTATTTATAGGACTTTATCTAGTGAAGGTAGTGGATAATTAACCTTCTTTGAAACCTTGTTTAGGATCTTGAATTCCATGCAAAGTTAGATCTATTCACTCTTATTTTTAAATGGCACCAAATTGGCTACCTAGGTGGAGTGCCTAACAGGATATATGATCTTTACAAGAAGTAGCTTCTACACTTATTTAAATATTAGAAATTCTAGCAATTAATTTAATGGCTTTTCTCTTTGGTGAAATGGTTTGACACCAGGTTTCAGAGAGATAGTAATCATAAGGATGGAGGTGTTAAACATATTTAGATATTCATAGCTCCATGTAATAGTATATCCAAATACTTTCAAGGCTTGCACAAGTTATTGCTTTTATTTCTATGTAGGTAGTGCTTAAAATCACATGATTGGGTTCACCTACATTGTCTAGATTGAAATGGTTGTGAAGAATACTTTTGGCAGAGTCTGATATGTCTTTCTCACCATGATAGTCTCTCGAACATCATTTCTAGTGATACCATACCTTTTGGTATGGTGTTAATTTTTAGTTTGATGACTCCATCTAGCTCAAAATCCTCTCTATCATCCTCATTAATAACCTAGGATTCAAATATGTTAGTATTAGTGATGAATTCAATGATATGTTAATCATTATTGAAGACTTGGAAGTTCTTAACATTTTTGGGAGCATAAGGATTAGAGACCAGCTCCACTAAAAATATTTTCTATATAGAAATAAAAATGGGTTCCAAGATACTAATAGTCATTGTCAATTGATTTTCCATATAATTCCTTCTTCATGGTAATGTATGGATATTGAATGCATCAAAGTCTTCTATCAGGTTCCATACTCTACTCCATTATCTATAAATATGATTATCATTACAAGCATAGTGGTTTTTTATTTGTTTTATAATAAGTTTTGAATCTCACAACACTTTCAAGTTCTTGACTTTCCTCCTTCATGTGAACTGGAGGCCATGCACCAATGCTTCATATTCATCTACATTACTTGTGCATGAAAATTATAGTCAGAAAACTACCAAGTATGACTTTTGCAATGGTTTGATGAGCTCAATCTTAGCACCACACCCACTCTTTAAATCTGATCCATCAAACTTTAGGGTCCATATGTGATCCCTAAATATGCATAGTGGACTAAGGAAGTTATATGATGTAGATATGTTGATCTCTTAAGTTTATAGCATAGAAACACTTTTCCCTCTAGTTGATAATGATCTTTTGATCTAATCTTTAGTCATCAAGATAGGCATTGAGCTATTATAAATGGAAATATTTTCATCCTTCAAGCCTTTAGATGCTTTGCTTCCATAGGGGAAACCATGCTTTATTTTCTCATATGCTAAGGTAGTAGTATGAAATGGAAGCACTTCAAGTGCATCAAGGATATCTTCATTGTCTAGTTGATCAAGTTTTGTAAATTTGAATGGCTGTTGCACAGTCGACATGTTGATGAATATTTCTAATAGTTTTGTGATTCTTCTCAAGTGCAAAGTCTCCAAGTTTAGACTCCTCAAATAATATCTCAGTCATCTTGTTATACTCAATATTTATATGAGCCATCTTTGGTTCTCTCTCGATTCAAATTTGGTTGGGCATACCTTGCCATGAAAACCACATGTGAGAAAAATTGATTACCATGTAGATGTTGAGTTTTCTAGACCAATCTTAGTTGAGAAACATCTCATATGCATCATTAATATCAACCACTTAGATTTCAAATAATTGTTTCACCCTTAGATCAAAATTTATTTGCATATGTATGTGGTTGAGCTCACCAACCACCTTAACCTGTAACTTGTCTAGCTAAAAAAAAATTCTTCTTGACTTTGTAGTAGTCAAATCCAAGTGATATAAACTCTAATAATGGATCACATTGTTTGAATCACCTAAATCCACTAAAACATTGTGTAATTTTTTGATAAAAAGGTGAAATGTTAACAAAAAATGAAAGGTTTTAGTTTTCTCTTTGTATATAGCAACATGAACATCAGTTGTGTTATTATATTCTTTCCTCTTGGTAGAAGATAATTATTTTAAAAATAAATAATTTTGGTTAGACATCTAAAAAACTCAAACATTGATATGTCAGCCTTAGTTTTCTTCAGGTCCTCAATAATGTTGTAACCTGCTTTATTTTTTTCTAGTATTTTATCAACTTGAGGAAGTGTAGCATCATTCATAAGATAATAAAAGGTAGTGATTCCTTTGGGAGGGAAAGGGTTATTAATTTAATTTTCATCAAGTGGGACTTGAATATTATTTGGAGGAATAGAGGTTGTCAAAGGATTTGACAGCGTACTCCTCAATTTATAGTTTTACCCCCTTTGTAATTATTTAAAAGTATGAACTTCCTCCAAGTTATCTTGGGTTTATTATCACTCCCAAATGAAAACTCATAGGTTTCTAAGAACATGTTAGTGCTTAGTTTGTCTCCATTTGGTTTTGGGATACTATTATCTGATCTAGGGACTATTTCAATATTATCCATCTCCTTTTAGAATATGTTTGAGTCCAATACAAAATAAGCACAATCTATCTCAGTATGGTTAGTTGTGTTGTGTAGTTAGAACCAAGTACACAAGGTTAAGTATGCCATATTTATTGAGTTTGAGGCAATATTTTTATTCTGACTAGTGTTATTACGGGGACTAAGCACATTTCTGTTATTAGACCTATTAGTATTCCACTACTATTGGTATTCTAAAAGTTATAATTCTTATTTTGAGGTGGATTATTTTTAATTTGATTAGTTTTTTGAGGTACCTACCTTCATAGGCTGACCATATCAGTGGTCAAATTCTAGACAATTTTCTATAAGTTAGCTAACTCAAAGTTCATAGTGATATTTTGGTTACTTCTTGATTGGGGTAATGGGTTAGCCACTGGTGCATTATTATTTATAAATGCAGAGATAGAATGATGATGATCATTAAGTGTGACATAATTTCTTAAACTATAATTATAGTAGTATTTAATGGAATAGGGACAAGTTATTTATTTTTAGGTTGAGACAACACATTATTACGAGGCACATAAGGTTCATTATTTTGCATGTGATTCAAGGGCGATGGATTGTAAACTAGTTTTGGGATTGAATACATGGCTCCTAGGATTGATTTCATTAGAGGGGTGTTCTACATAAGAGCCTAATTGATCATGAGGATTTTATTGTAGGAACCTAATTTCCCTAATGAGGGTAAGGAACAAACACCATACCCTTAAGGCACCATCTATTGCACAATCATAACAACTTCATAATAAGATAAATATAAGATGTGAGTGTTGTTGGGGTCTTCCTAAGGAAAATTTAAGTCATAGAACCTAGAGCTCTCAAATATGTTTGTATAATAATGATATGTCCAAAATATTACTCATTTTTACCATTAGTTTCCTTCATCTTTCCTCAATTACCTCTCCTTTATACTAAACATTGTAGGGATATTAGGCTTATATTTAATCTTAATGTAGAAATAGATGATCTATCTTGATTAGTGAAACTAAAGTCTAATTTACTAATTTTTTCACTTTATTCTAACTCTTTGTATGTTTAATTTCTCAATTTTGTGTACATACAAATAATACAATAGTACATTGAGAATAAAAAAAAATTGGATGATCTTCCACTTCTCATGAGGTAACTCACATGAAGTATTTTGATATATCTAGTGAGCTATGATATCATTTCATAAACTACAGATTCACCTAGTATATTCTATACCTAAATATAGACTTTATTAGTGTTTATGGAATCACCCAACCTATAGCTACAGACTCATCTAGTAGCTATAGACTCTCTCAGATGTAGCTATAGAATTGTTTAGATAACCTTCCAACCTATACTAAAGCAATCCATCATCTCTACCAGTATGATGGCCTTGTTATGGACTCCCTCATTGTCAAATACCCCTAAAGCATGTCATTGTAAACTCTACCATAATTACATAGACAAAGCTATGAACTCTACCAAAGTTACTACTGACTCTCCCAGTCTAGATTATGAACCTCTAGCATTGAAGATAGATGCTTTCCTCTTTTGTCAAAATTCTTGAATAAAATTTTGGTCATGTTATTTAAAGTACTACTATAAATATAAATTTATAAATATATTTCCTATATTTTAATTATTTTATATATATATCAGTAGTATTTTATAAATAATTGATCTAATAGATATAAGATGTTATTCTTAGTATATTTTTAGTATATATTATGATTCACACCTTTCTTTAGCAACATTTGGTTATTTTTGTTGTAACCATCAATCGCCTATCTTAAGATCCACTAGAATTAGGAAGATTACTCTTGTTAGAAGAGGATTAATTACTGAGATCTAATGATTTGTAATTGTAGCATTATATATAGTTATATATTTATGTTTTATAATGTATTTATTGAGTTGTTGAATTATTTAGTTGATAATTTGATATAGTAATAAAATTTACATCATTCTAGTCCATGTATTTCACTTTGATCAATTAATAAAGATGTCTATAGTTTGTAAGTACTGAATTTATTTATAATCCTATTATGAAGGCGAGCAAGGGCCCACTCTCTTTAGGAATCAAGAATTTGTTTGTATGGTATTTTTTGTTTCCATTATGTTTATAGTTTTATCAATTATAAGTGTGTTTAGTCTTAGAACCTACAGAGAATTACCTTTAGTTTTTATATTAAATTCAATTTTTCAAGCAATGTGTTTACCTTTCGACAGTGTGTTTTCCTTTCAACAGTGTACATACCTTTCATTGATGTGTTTTATTTCAATAAGTTGATTACTTTCATTTCCAACATAGAGTGTTTTAATTTCATATGTGTGCTTACTTATTTCATAAGCAAGTCCTCTCTAGATTAGATTAGAATAGGATAAGACACTCAAAATATCAACACCCCCAAACCATTCATATAATCCTAAAACCATAAACCTTATTTTAAATAGCTTTGGATGTTGCCTTTAGTTTAAATGACATCAACATAAAATTTGGTTAAATGAAGGGATAAAGGACACCTGTTTCTAATGCAAAATTGCTTTCTACATTCAAAGAAGAAATAAGAAACTAAAAGATGGTTAAGGCTAGAAGTACCTGATATAGTCGTGCGCACCGAAATCAGACGTTGAAAGATTCTCCTCTTTTGCTGTGGAGGAATGACACCTGCGAAGAAAAGGCTAAACACGGAAAAACATTAATAAGAGATATGGTGGGTTGTCAGGCGAACGCCCGATCCCGGAAGTACGAAGACTCCCTAGAAGGATATCAACCCACTGATAAAAAAGAGCATAAAATTGGATGAAAGTAGATGATAATGACAAAAATAAATGACAAAAAATAAAAGGCGTACCTGATACGCGGCACTGTTTTGCACAGTCGCCGGCGTCGGTCTCTGTGGTGCCAGCGTCGGTTAGGGAAGGTGCCGACATCGGTCAAGGTGCCGTTGTCGGTCGGGGTAGTGACCGGCGTCGGTAGGGGCAGGTTCTGGGAAACGGTTCGGGACAGGGTCTGAGAGAGTCTGAGGGGTTTGAACAGAGTCGGGATAGGTCTGAACAGTCGGGACAGGGTCTGATATGATCAGGGTAGGGTTTGATAAGGACAGGGATGAGGTTTAGACAGAGTCGAGACTGGGTTTGATAAAGATAGGGATGAGGTTGGGACGAGGTCGGAACAGAGTCTGGGGGGGTTTTGAGGACAGAGGCAGGGATAACAGAACATAAACAATAACTAAGAAAGAAAATGAAATAAACAGAATAAAGACTTACCTGGTAGAAGACCCGATGAAAGCCATGGTGTGCAGATTAGTTGATGTCGTAGTGTCGATGATTGCTCGGAGTTCGCAGGTTGGTTGCTCAGCGTTCGGTTGATCAGTGTTCGGGGATCTGGTTCGAATGGCTGGCGGAGGTTGATGAAGGCGGGAGACAGGGACGGTTCCAGAAACGGTTCGTCAACCGTTTCGGGAAACTGAATGGTAACTGATAACGGACAAGGGGAAGGTGACCGACGTCGGCAGGATTGCCGACGTCGGCCGATAGGTGACCGACGTCGGCGACATCGGTCGGGTAAAGACCGACGTCGGCAGATGCATAATGGGGATAGAGTCTACCTTTTGCTCTGTGCTCCTCTTTACATGCTGCCAGGGTCAAGGTTGGTGAAACAAGTGATCGGCAAGGGTTCAATAGGCGAAGAAGAAAGAAGACAAGGAATGACCAGGGGAGTCGACACGATTTCGGTGTCTACATTTGCCCCTTTTTGTCTTGTTGGTTGTTCTGGACGAACTGCAAGACAAAAATAGGAGTGAGTGCCCCAGGTGAGGGATAAGGTTGATTTCGTCTTGTTGGTTGTTCGAATGAACTGCAAGACAAAAATAGGAAGCGAAATGCCCCGAGTAAGGATGAGGTATTCCCCCTCAAAGCAGGAGTCGAGGAAAGGGAATCGAGAATCGAGTGCTGATTTGATAAAGAGTGGATGAAAAAAGGGGTGAGGGTGAACGCTGCAAAAGTCGTGATTGCGCGTATACCACTACACGAGATGGTCAGGCCAAAGTGTCGTAGGTCAAGGGTCGAGGAGTGCCAAAATTGAAGTAACCGGGCCCCAGCATTTAGTCGTCTGCTGATCGGGTCACTCAATCTAAGCTGAAGCTCCAAATGGGTCGTCGCGTTCCAGGTATCCCGGGCTCAGGAAGTGCTCCTAGAAACGCGAAAAAGTCACAAGTAGTGTGGATCAACCGGTGTGCGATCCTATACTTGTGAGGGTCTAAAAAGGTCTGCGCACAATTCTGCTAACCAGTCATGAGGTAGCATACATGCAAAAACAACCAAGGCAACAATGTCTTGGAAGTGGTCGAGGTCGGAGGAGATAGGCATGATCTCCAATGGTTGGTGGTCGATGGATGGATGAATGGACGAAAGGATGAAAGGATGCGGCCGAGCTAACCCCAGAAGACCCCATGTCAACTGAGTGCTGCCTACATAGCCCTGGTGATAGGGCCTCAGGCCGATGTAGTTCTCCCTAGAAGGGAGGAAGGGTCAAAGGGATGGAAAGGAAAAAAAAAAAGATGTTGCAGCCTTTTCCAAATGGTGTATTCTGCAACATTGGTTGAGGGGTTTTTCATCCCTAGCAATATTCCATTTGCTTGATGGATGTATGCTAAAAATGAATTGAGGTCTATTTATGCTTCAGCAAGTATTGGTTTATGCTTAACACAAATTGGGGGGAGTCGATAGTTTCCGTGTGGATTGGTGTCCATAGAAACTAGGGTGAATAGGCAAGGTCATGTTGATGGTCTGAAAAGAGAGTTGAGCTGAGTTGATCGACAAGGGATGAAGGTGGATGTGACCAAAGGGCAGAAGAAGATGAAAGGCAAATTGCTCTTTCATTGACAAGGACCAAAAAGACGGCATAGATAGGGGTTATGAGAACCAAGAGCCCCATTTATGAGTGACGTCGTTGACCATAGTTATGTTAGAGCGATAATCGAATCACTTAGACATTAAAGTGAGCTCGAAGTCCCTTGAGTAGGTAATAGGAGGAGGAAAGAGGGTAACCCGTTTTAGGAGCAGAGATAACTTTGCCCCTTTTTATAGGAGACCCTGAGACAACCACAAGCCAAGTCCGTGACTCGTTTTTTTTTTTTTTTTTTTTTTTTTTTTTTTTTTTTTTTTTTTTGAGAGGCAGACTGATCGATGCGGGAAGCCTGCATAGAGATGTCATTTACTTGGTGGTCAGGTTGCGAAGCTGATCAATGTGGGAAGCTTCTAAAATAAGTTGCTGTTTATTGCCAGAGTAGTCATAGCCATCCTTCGAGGGAGTGGTCTATATTGTTGTTTAATAAAAAGGCTTTTGAATAGCTGTCCTTCGAGGGAGCAGTCTATTTATTACAGCAATGATAGTACAGCTGTCCTTCGAGGGAGCAGTCTATTTTTTTGATTTTGATATAGATATAGTGACCATGGATATGTTTTGACATCTTGATTTGTTTTGATAGAAATGTGAGTCATGGACAAGACTGTAGAAGGTCAAGGGCTCCCTTTTAGTAGGACAAAGTATCCATACATCATAAAAGGGTTATAGGAATTGTTAAGAGGAATAGGGTTGAAAGGAAGTAGGATAAAGAGGACGGGGATTGCTCAAGGGACGAGCTCAAGTTAAGTGTCAAGTGGACGAATACTCGACTAGCAGTTGAACGGTCGCAGATGCAACGCATAAAAAGGGGTCAGGGTCTGATAAGTCCCTGGTATATACATGTGCATGATAAGGTCCGAGTCAATTAGGAGCAAATTTGCCCCATTTGCCTCTTTCCATATTGGTCAGGTGTTGATTGATGAGTGGATGTGAAGTTGGTTGATATGGTTGTTGATTGATTGAAAAAGGTTGAATGTTTTGATAAAAGGGTTGGGTCGAATGTTTGGTTGAGATTTGGTCATTTGATAAGTGGTCAATGGTTGGTCGAGGGTTGATTGGTTGGTTTTTGATTTTTGGTTGGGTCGAATGTTTAGTTGAGGTCGGGTTAAATGTTTGGTTGCTGGTCTAGTTGAGGCTAAGTTGACAGAGTGATTGATATGTGGTCGAGACTGTGTTGAAAAATTGGTCAAAGTTTGGATGAAGGTTGAATTCCCCCAGCGGCTAGGGAGAATGTTTGATGGATTAGTTAAGGTTGATTGAGGTTTAGTGGTCAGATGGACTGCGTTAATGTCGAATAAGGGGGTTAAAGGCAGCGAAGGGACCACAGTCTGGCGTGGAGATCCCGATTTAGATGAAGAGGTTGGAGAGGTATGGGTTGGTGTTGATAATGTTTTGTCAAAGGGGTGGTCAAGAGGATCCTTGATAAGAAAGGAATCCTTTTTCCGGTGGTGACGAATGACAGCTTTAAGAGCGCAACAACGCTTGGTGTCATGTCCCGGAGTGTGATGATAGTGGCAGAATTTAGAGTTGTCAAACCAAGATGGCCTTGATCCGAGAGTTGATGAGTGGGGTGGTGTTGAAGGTTTGTTGATGATGTGGTTGAGAAGGGAGGTGTCATTCTCCAAACATTGGTGAACGACGACCTTGAGGGCATGACAATGCTCCGTGTCGTGCCCAGGCATGCGATGATACGCACAAATGCGAGTGTCATCGAACCATGGTGGTTTTGGTCCGAGAGAGTGATATGGTCTAAGAGGCGGGAGAGAGAGACGAGAGGACTGCAACAATTGCCGTAAGAGCAAGGCATAAGAACCTGCTAACAGATCGGGATGTTTTATTGTAGAGAGGGTTGGTGACATTAGTTTGGGAGGCGTAAGAGGCGTTGGTCGATGGTTTGAAGGAGGTATAAGTCTGACGGGTTGATAGAATAATGGAGGTGACTTACCTCTGTGAAGTATGGGAGTGGGAAGCACTCCGAGTAAAGTAGACGGATGTGGGCCCAAGATAGAGGGCAATAACGAAGGTGGGGGAGGAATCCTCCGGTGTGGTTTAGTAGCCTTCTTTGGTATGGGTTGAAGGCCACCTTTGTGCGAAGCAAGATTAGATGTGGGGCGAACACCAAGAGGTTTAATCTCTTTGGGCATGATGGACGCCTGCGCGGGTTTGGACTTAGATGTGGACAGTTTTTCTCTCAATGGAGAAGAAATTAAAGGTGTGGGCTCTTTAAGTGGAAAGAGCACCGGAGTAGTCATGGCTTCTGTGTGTGGTTGAGGAGTCAAAAAGGTATGATCGTCTATGGATGATAATAAGGATGAAGGCGAGGCAGCTGGTGTTGATGTGGTCGAAGCGTCCTCCAATATAGGAGAAGTCACTGGAGGAGAAGTGGGAGAAGAAAGTTCTTCGCCATGTGGAGGAGGTATAGGGGAAGAAGGGTCTTCCACCTGTGAAAGCGGTTGGTCAGGGATAAGAGAAAAGATAGTGTCGACCGTGTGTATATCATGGTCTTGAGGGTCATTGGTTATGGTTTGGACGTTGTCTTGAGTAGGTGGGTGATTAGAAAGGGGTTGCTTGAAGATGTCAAGGTTTTGGTTGGACGGTGCATTCGGGTTATCTAAAATAAGATCCCCCTTGTCGAGTTTATCCAAGACAGAGGCATATGACTCCCTAATTGGAGTGAATTGACGCTGTATGGATTGACGTTGAAAATGTTTATTGATGTAGTCTGATGTTGAAGATGATGATCGGTTGGTTATTGTTGAAGATGATGGTCTAAAGATGACAGTGTTTGCCGACTCCTTGGATTGAGAGTGGGTAGAAGAAGGTCTGGAAGAAGAATGGTCATTGTTAGTGTTACACAATTTGACCTTATCTTCTTTAATGGCGCGGAGTTCAAGCTTTCGGGCCATGGTGAAGGCCTCGTCGAAAGTGTGGAATGTTTGAACCCGCAGGGTGGACGAGATATGACTGACACATGCTCGGGAAAAGAGCTCAATGAGCTCGGGTTGAGGCAAGGAGAAGGAGAGCTGATTAATCAAGCTTCTCCAACGAGCGACAAAATCGACGATTGATTCGTCGTCAAATTGCCTGATGGAGTAAAGGTCTGTGATCGAAACTTGTTTAGTGATATTGATAGAAAAATGGTCAATGAATAGTTGGGCGAGTTGGATGAATGAAAAGATAGAATGTCTGGCAAGAGAACTATACCAGTCAAGGGCAGGGCCAGAAAGGGACATAGGAAACGTGCGTAGAAGTAACGCATCGTCGTGGGCGATAAGGTAACAGGCATGTCTGAATGCCCGTAGATGTTGTTGTGGGTCTTCCTTACTCTGAAAGTGAGTAAATCTAGGAAGCTCCCAATGGTTGGGGTATGGTCGGATAGGGACGAAAGGGTGGATGGGCTCGCTGCAAACTTGTTCATATGACAAAGTATTGCTTGAACCAAAGATAGAAGCTTCGAGACGGGACATTTTATCCATCAGCATCTTGATGACGTCTGCTGACAGATTGGCGGGTTGAGCGCCTCCTAGGTTGTAAGGCGCTTGAAAGAGGATAGAAGAGGCGTGCGACATAGTCGGTTGTACAATGTACGGATGGCTAGTCACAGGGGCAGAAGTAGAGGCTAAAGGTGATTGGGTTATGAAGGTAGAAGGCATAGGCTGACTAGATACCGCCAAAGGAGGTTGTGTGACAGCATTGACAAAGGGCGAGGTAGGCACTCCTGCATATATAGGCGCAAGAGTGTGTGGGGTCGAGACAATCAAGTTCTGGTATAATGTAGAACTTGGTTGAATTGTAGGCGGTTGAGGGGGTAACGAAACCCCGGTGGAGGTTGGTTTAAAAATAGATGAGGAGGCCGAACTTTGCGTATAGGCCATGGTCAGGTTAATGGTTGAGGCGAAAGGTTGAGTCGTAAAAGGTTGGGTGGCGAATGGTGTTGATGTCGTCGCCACGTCGTCCGAAAGGTCCCGCATTGGTTTTCTTGCGAGATAGTTTTGGAGGGCTGAGGTATTGAGGTCCAAGAATCTTGCAAAGTCCTGGTCCCCTTCTGGGATGATAGGCGTCTGGGTTGGAGATGGTCTGGTAGGAATTCTTTCGGTTTTCGAATAGAACTCCATTATAGGGTTGGTTGTAGGCAGGGTAGGCGAAAGCGATTGATGGCTAGCGTGGTCAAGAAGAGCCTTGGTTTGACTACGTGTCAGAACCATTCAAGGCAAAAAAGAACGTCCTCACAAGCTCAAACAAGCAGATAAGAATGAAAGAGATGAAGACACAAGCAGATCCTAAAACCCTAGAAGTAAATTATTAGGATTATAGTGGCTTATGCCTTAGAATATGTGTATAGGAAGGTTGGTTTTGTGAGTCGGGTCCTAGAAGAAGCAGTCTATGGATGGTTTCGGGTTTTGTTAAGGCGCTCAAGAAGTCTGTGTTAGGGTCTGGTACATGGCCTGGTGCTAAGGAGCAAGCTCCCCTCACTTCACGATTCCAGTGGTTAGCTGGTTTCGCTTAGCCAAGATATACCTCGCCTAGAGATTAGACTCCGCCAGAGAACGGAGTGGGCTTCCCCCTTGGTGATGAAATCCAAGTAGGGTCACCGGGACGGGTAAGGTATCCGCTGGGGGATGAAATCCCAGTCGGGCCTTGTCTCAGGTATGTTTTATGTTTGTTTTGTGCAAGTGGTCTGGTCGTGTAACATCAAGTGACTAGATTAATTCAATATGCGGTTTAATTACTATGTGTGGTCTAAAAGATGCAGGCAAACAGAAATGAATGCAAAGTGTTTTAATGTCCAAGTCGAAATGTTTGTTCGTATGAAGACGAATGGAGAAAGAGTCGAAGAATATGAGTTAGTCTAGAAATGCAAGAAAGAAAGAAAGAAATGTTCGTTTTAGTTCTGCTTATGATGTTGTTTAAGAAGAGACGAAAGGAGGCGAAAAGGAAGAAACCTAATGCACCTAAATGAACGGAAGAAAGAAAGAACCCAAGGAGGACGTAGGGTCCCACCGGGCGTGCCAGAATGTTTCCAATGCAAAATTGCTTTCTACATTCAAAGAAGAAATAAGAAACTGAAAGATGGTTAAGGCTAGAAGTACCTGATATAGTCGTGCGCACCGAAATTAGACGTTGAAAGATTCTCCTCTTTTGCTGTGGAGGAATGACACCTGCGAAGAAAAGGCTAAACACGGAAAAACGTTAATAAGAGATATGGTGGGTTGTCAGGCGAACGCCCGATCCCGGAAGTACGAAGACTCCCTAGAAGGATATCAACCCACTGATAAAAAAGAGCATAAAATTGGACGAAAGTAGATGATAATGACAGAAATAAATGACAGAAAATAAAAGGCGTACCTGATACGCGGCACTGTTCTGCATAGTCGCCAGCGTCGGTCTCTGTGGTGCCGGCGTCGGTTAGGGAAGGTGTCGACGTCGGTCAAGGTGCCGTCGTCGGTCGGGGTAGTGACCTGCGTCGGTAGGGGCAGGTTCTGGGAAACGGTTCGGGACAGGGTCTGAGAGAGTCTGAGGGGTTTGAACAGAGTCGGGATAGGTCTGAACAGTCGGGACAGGGTCTGATATGATCAGGGTAGGGTTTGATAAGGACAGGGATGAGGTTTAGACAGAGTCGAGACTGGGTTTGATAAAGACAGGGACGAGGTTGGGACGAGGTCAGAACAGAGTCCGGGGGGGTTTTGAGGATAGAGGCAGGGATAACAGAACATAAACAATAACTAAGAAAGAAAATGAAATAAACAGAATAAAGACTTACCTGGTAGAAGACCCGATGAAAGCCATGGTGTGCAGATTAGTTGATGTCGTAGTGTCGATGATTGCTCGGAGTTCGCAGGTTGGTTGCTCAGCGTTCGGTTGATCAGCGTTCGGGGATCTGGTTCGAATGGCTGGCGGAGGTTGATGAAGGCGGGAGACGGGGACGGTTCCAGAAACGGTTCGTCAACCGTTTCGGGAAACCGAATGGTAACTGATAACGGACAAGGGGAAGGTGACCGACGTCGGCAGGATTGCCGACGTCGGCCGATAGGTGACCGACATCGGCGACATCGGTCAGGTAAAGACCGACGTCGGCAGATGCATAATGGGGATAGAGTCTACCTTTCGCTCTGTGCTCCTCTTTACATGCTGCCAGGGTCAAGGTTGGTGAAACAAGTGATCGGCAAGGGTTCAATAGGCGAAGAAGAAAGAAGACAAGGAATGACCAGGGGAGTCGACACGATTTCGGTGTCTACAACACCCATCAAACAACAAACTTTTTATTTTTTTATTGGTCTTTTAACATTTTTTATAGCTTGTGGAATCAAGTATTGAAAATACTCATTATCTTTTTAGGTTATCTATGGGAAGCTAAAAAATGATGATATAGTATGGTAAGGTCTATTAGTATCCTAAAATGGTTAATTAACATAGTCTCAAGGTTAGCCCAACAAGTGATAGATCCATCTACGAGACCTAAATACCAATCATACACTAATTCATCTAAAGTATAAGAGAACAGCCTGAAAGTAACATATTTATGTTGAACTTGAGTTTTGATCAAGGCATCTTTAAAGGTTTGGATGTGTTATTATGTTGTTCTTACCCCACCATGAACTTACCTAAGGTAGAATTTCTTAGGATTTTTAGGTAAGTCATGTGCAAGTCATGGGATGTTCACAAGATAGCTACTTCTTCCTATCCATGTGGGATTATCAATTGGAGGTTAAGAAGCAAATAAAAAGGGTTAATAAAATGGATTACAATAGTAAAGGAGCTACTAGCTGAGTTGATTTGTCTAGTTTTGCCCTTTCCTTTATCATTTCTAGATCTCTTATGTTATATGATATGAAATAGTTCAAAGTCACCCTTAATAGACTTTCACCTCATGGTTATTCTCCTATTTTCCAATTTTAGGAACCTATAATTTATCATTCTAAACAACGTTCCTAAAGTGTCAAGGTGACCCTCCTTCTAGCACCAAATTTTATTGGCATGCATTTTGACACACCAAAAAGTAGGTGGAGTTTTGGAAATCTCATCTCATGAGGGTCCCCCTCTCCAGCTCTCCTAAAATTAAGTTTTTTGAACCTCCCCATGGTCTTCATTACCAAGTCCCAGTGTACTAATCTCACTCAATTGGTCATTGTGGTTTGTTCCAAGTCAAGGGGCATTTATTGATTAGCACTCATAAAAATAAGCTTAAACTAAAAGGGTCAGCTCATTTAGATCCTACAATAAAATTGTGTCTGACTACTACTTATCATTATTTTATTGAATCCAATAATGCATCAACTATGGTAAGTAAACTAAGATCATGCAATCCAAATAAAACTTAAATAGTTGATTATAAATCAAATTATTTCTAAAACTAATTTAGAAATGTTTATAAAAAAGATAAACAGAGAGAGGGTTAAGAGAAATAAAATATGAGCCTACTCTGTATAAGTATAAATATGTTTTTGTTAAGGGAACAAATACTTTTGAAAAAACTTATCTTTACTTGGCCAGCTAAGTACAACTAGAAGATAGAGATTGTACAAGAGTCTGAGTAAAATGTTAGATTTATAGGGGAGGGAAATAAGGTCACCATATAAATGTGTACACCATTAATATCAACTAACACAACTTTTAGATATAAAAATGGTTCAAGAAGCAAAAATATAATTCATTATGTACTCAAGATGAATACATAACTAAATCTCAATAGTCTCGGCTCATAAAAAGAAGAAAACCACATATAAAGTAGGGAATTACATAAGGGGAAGATGTAAATCTCTTTTATCTCTTATCTAGATAATATATTTTATTAATTTATCAATTATCCAACCCTTATTCAATTGAATATTTGGCCTTTTATAGATAATGCAATCCCATCAGGTCATTAATTAGCCCACTTACTGGTAGTTTAAAGAAATCAATGGGATTAATCCACATGAAATTATAATCCATCTAAATCTTTATTGATCCCCATGTCATAAACATTAAGAGGCCATATCAATTGAATTTGATTTCAATTTTAGGTGGTTGGATGTCCTTGGGATCTTCTTAAGATGATCAGTCAGCTACATTATATGTAGGAACCATGCCTAATCAAGGCAATCTTTTATCCTTAGTTTCCCTTACTGCTTGATCCCACATGCATGCCAATTCTAAATTTAATTCCACTTCCTAGTTATTTTTGAATTTTTTATGATCAATATTTCCATTAAGATACCCCTTATAATTTGACATTATAATTCAAATTGGATGCATTATCAATTCTTAATTTCAATGGTTTGACATGACTGTCAATTTTGATTTTGAGCTACCCAAAGTTATTTGACACATTGACATGGTAGCTAAGCTCTATCATGTTGTCCCTTTGCTACATGGTATTATTTATCTATTATATAAATTTCAAGGATATCTTATTATCATTGGAGTACCATGTGGTTTCTGCACATGCTTTTGTTGTTCAGCCAAGGGCCTAGATCCTCTGAATTTTTACCCATTTGGATGCAGTGAAATATTGATAGGTGTTGTGATCTCACTCATTTGGGAGCTTATATCTCTTGTCTCAATGTCCAAAATTTACTTACTATTTTGGATCTCAAAGATCTTGACACATGGCATCATCCTAGTTACTCTCTTGAACTTGTGTCTACTTGACTATTCTGATCAACTCAAGGGGTGTGAATAAGCATGATGTTACCACATGGAATCATCCCACTTACCTATAATATTTTTGGGTGGTCTCTTTGTTGTAAGTGACCCAAGGAAGTGAAAAATCCAAATCTTGACAACCAATAGCATCTTAGTGGAGCTTGCAAGGAAATATATCTTGTAAAAATCGACACAGGGAAATAATGTAGTGAGATGAAGACACATGGCTTCATCCCATTTATTTAGGGACTCTATGATCCTCAAAAATTGACCAAGTCAAGTGAGTTCTAGGGAAGTGAATAGTCAACACATGGTATCTCCACACTCACATAGGACCCATAAAATAAACGAGATAGTTGTTATACTTTTAAAAGAGAAAGTAGATGTTAGTTTATGAATTTTACAAATTTGAATTAAAATGGCTAAGTCCAAAAGTTTCAAAAAAAGTCAAAAATACCATTAAACTGGTGAATAAAAGGGACTTTTCAATAAGTACAAATCTAATTTAGTCCATTTAATAACGAATTGACTAATTCAAAGGATAAAATAATGCAATGACCTAGCCAAGTAAATCATGGTAGGGTAAAAATAGACCAAAACCAATGGGTAAAAGTAGACCAGAACATGATTTATTAAAGATAATTTTATCTATAATCCTAAAATAATGACTAAGACTTAAATATGTAATAATATAAACCTTTAGACAATTAACTTGAAAGGCACTCATACTTGACCAAATTACAAATAAATAGGTAAAATAAACAAGATGAAATTCAGAAGCAACTAGCAATCTATAAAATTCTATAATTAGTTTTCTCTAAAAAGGATGATTTAAGGCATTTAAAATAGGATTCAATCATTTAAGAATTTATAGACTTAAACAACTTGACATGTTAGCTTGAAGGGAAATCATTCTAATTTTGATAGTATTGACAAATAGGGAAACCATCAAATTTAAGTTATGCATTGTTGACTAGGATGTCCATGTGTAGTCTTTCCATATAGTCATGCCAAGAAGCATCCTCTTACCCATCTTTAGCCTAATTGAGCATCCACATGCACTATTTATTTCTCTAGTCTTGGTGAGATGAGATGGTGACACCTGTCAAGATCTCACTCACTTGGATCCTTGTTAGCGGATTGAATACATATAGACTACCCCAAGGAACCATATAATTGGGCAAGTGATACTTGGTAGCTCCTTGCTTGCCTAAGGCTCATGGGAAAAGAAGTGATTGTTAGCCTATGGAAAATAAGGTATCCATTAGGATTTAAATATGCATTTTCATGAGAATGACTAAGTATAAAAGTTATAAATAAAGGCCAAAGGGAAACATAACTAGCAAATGAAAATGGCCAATTTTTTCAAACTTAAGGCTAATCCCAATCCATTAATCTAAAAGTGACCAAACAAAAACATAAAACTATAAAAAATCATGGTCACTTTTACTCAAAATAAGTTATAAATAATTCCAATCTTGTAATTTAAACATTCTCAATTTATGAATTTAAAGCCAATTTAGTCCAAAATTTCTAAAACGACTAAGTTTGAAGATAACTCAATATATATCCTTAGCCATTTTAATTTGAAAATGAGGAGCTATAGACCAGACTACTAAAGTAAAGGGTGAAAAAATTCTAAGACAATCAGATGAATTTTATAGATCTAAGGTAAAATGTTCTAAAAACAAAAAATTTAATGTACTTCAAAACATGTTCCAAAATAGACCAAGACTTATCAAATTTAAGCAAATTCAGATAATTATAATAATTAAGTCTTAGTTGTTATATTTTTTAGACCAAGAACATAAGATAAAAATTTGTGTTTTGGACTTGCTTAAAATAGCAAAGCAAGCTTAATCAAGATGATTTTAGCATACCCCAAAGACTCTTTGAAATTAGAATAACATTTTCTACATGCCTAAGGCACAAACTTGATTGAATTACAAGACTAGACTCTATAGTAAAAAAGGTTCCATGTTTTTATTAATGAAATTATGGCATGTTAAATAAGAAACAATAGTTCCCATCATCGTTATCTTCATATTAAGGATAATTATCTTCTACTTTATCTATTGGACTGATTTGTTAACCAAGTTAGCTTGTGGAAGGAGCCTCTACTTCTTTCTTTTCAAAAAACTCAACATTTCTACTAGTGTATATTTTCTTGGTCTTTGGATCCATTAGTCTATAATCGATTACTTCTTCATTGTGCCCTAAGAATATATAAAATTTTTATTGCATATCAATTTTAGTTCTTTACTTTTTGAAAATGTGCATACTTGATATAATGGAGTTGTGGCCAGGATCTATGGATCATGTAGATGCACAAGTTTGTGATAAGTATGAGATAAACAAGCACACAACACACAATTTTAAGATAAATTAAATCAATATGATAATATTGCATAAGATAAGTAGGATCCAAAAATACCAAACTTCCATTCATAAAAGCTCACAAATGTGAGATGTAAATATAGGAGAGTGTTAAGTAACTCCTCCACAAAAGGTGGTCAAAGACCCTTAGAATAGAAGATTAACTTCTATACTTAGAATATCTAGTCAAGGGAGTTACTTCCTAGTCATCCAATCAAACTATACACCTAAGAAAGCTTCTCCATAAGAGTAGGAAAAATCCAAGTGAGGGAAAAAATCCCATAATAAATATGGGAAAAATAAATAACCCCTACTTTAACACCCCCCATAAGCATAGCTTAGGTGGGTAGTGTAAACAAAAGGGTCCCAAAATCTAGGCCTAATGAGGTACCCATATACAAAATAATCTATCATAAAGTAAATGAAAGGAAAAAACCCAAAGGAAAAAACTCTCCCAAAAAAGAGAGACATAAAAGAAGAGGCCAGAAGGGCCCCCAAAAGATTATGTTACAGTATCTCAAACCTCAAGAAGAACTTGTAAGTGAAGATACTTGCTCTCCAAAAAAAGTTTGGTGAAGTTGCCTATTGTCCACTCTAAAATCTATAAAAATATCAAATCAATGATGTCCCCATGAATGAGTTATCTAACAATGTATATGTGAATCTCTATGTGTTTGGCACGCTGATGTTAGATTACATTCCTAAAAATCTAAATAATACTCTGGTTGTCATAGTATATGATGGTAGTTCATCTAAAATGGATAATAAACTCTATGAGAATCCCTTGAATCTAAATAGAATCATTGATAATATTGATAGTCCCCTTATACTCTACCTCAGTATCTTATAAATCAATAACATTTTACTTCTTACTTGACCAACTAATCAGACTTGAACCAATGGAAATACTATAACCTAAAGTGGACTTATAATTTTGAATATTACTAGCCTAATCTAAGTTAGTATAACCAATAAATTCAATGTTAGTGTCATCTTTGTAGTGAGTGTTTAATCTATGTGTGCCATGAATGTAGTGAAATATCCTCTTAGTTGCTTTCCAGTGCATCTCATGGGGTTCCTATATGAATCTGGACATAAGGCCCACTGCATATGATATGTTAAGTCTAGTATGTGTCAATTATATAAGGTTACCCATAAGTTATCAATATAAGATAGCATCGACCAAATTTAAAGTATAATTTACCTCAATCTTGACTCCAAATATAAAGGGAGATAGAGTTGGCTTATAATCAACAATGTGAAACTAAGCAACCAAGTCAAGAGCATACTTGGGCTATGCAAGAGTGATCCCTGAGTCAGACTGAGAAATTTAGATCCTAAGGAAGTGATGTAAGAAGTCCAAATCTGTCATATAAAATCTATCATGAAGAGTTTCTTTCACTACTGAAATGGATGAAGAAGAGCTCCTAGTGATCAAAATATCATAAACATAAATAACCAAAATCAAAAATGAATCATCTTTCCATAAGAGAGATGTTTGGATTTGAATGTCATTGAGTGAACCCTGTAGAAAGAAAGAAGGAATCTATCTTGACATACCAAGCCTGAGGGATTTGTTTGAGGCCATAGACAAAAATTTTAAGTTTGCATATAAATGAAGGGTCCTCAACAAATCTTGATGGATTATCTATGTAAATATCCTCCTTAATGTCACTATGAATAAAGGCACTCTTCACATCCATCTAATGAACATCCCAATGATTGGTTATGTAAATATCAAGTGTGAGTCTAATATAGTTGATTTTGGTGACTCGTGAAAAGGTTTTAGTGTAGTCGATTCCAGGCACATATGAGAAACCTTTTATGACCAATCATGCTTTAAACTATTTCATGGATCCATATGCTACATACATGGTTGAAATATCCATCTACATCAAACCATATTTCTTCCCTTAGGAATAAGTGTTAAATACAAAATATGATTCTTGATTAAAGCCTTATACTCCTCATGCATGGCATAATCCCATTCAAGTATATTTGATGCCTCCTAAAAAGTTGTGGATTTGAGGTAGAGGCATAGAAATCATGTGGCCCACTCAAAAACTATGAACATGTTTGTATGTAATCTAAAGGATCCTCAACCCATGTTCCCACACTCTATAGTGTCTATGTAGCCCAAAGAGGACCATAAGTGGATGATTTGGGTAGAAAAACATCATCCTCCAAAGTGTGTCTAGATGTAATGGATATGAGTCCCTATCACTACTCTTGCTATCAGAATTAAAAGTGTCCTCAACCTATTGAATATGCTCAAGTTGATCTGAATCTTCTAAATTGAATCCAAGTGAGTCCAAGAAGTGGGATAAGTGTCAAGTGTTGAGTCTATGGGACTTTCTTTAGAGTGAACACTTATCTCAATGAATAGTTCATGTGTGGTCATATGAAGAAGGTGGTACCCATTGACACCATCTATATAACCTAAAAATATGTAAGGCTTAATCTATGGTTTCATAGCCTTGCATTTCTTATTTTTTATATGGGCCATAGCTAGAGGTCCAAATACTCTAAAATGTTTAACATGGGTTTCCTAATATACCAAGTTTCAAAAGGAGCTATGTCTTTTAAAGCTCTATGTGGAACCCTATTTTGATTATAACAAGCACAATGGTACAATTTACTTAGTGTGAATCATACAATTTGACATCTATTTTAAGAACCTATTCTTACATTCATTAACTCCATTTTATTAAGTGTTTTATTTAACTATACGCTACAAATCAACCCTTTTGTTTTGTAAGATTGATCAAATTTATTATTGTTGAGGTGTGGAGCTAAAAGCTTCACGGATGAGCAAATGCAAAGTTACAAGATTTACATAGTCACCGACGTCGGTCAAGGATCGACTGGAGGCTACTGACGTCGGTTAAGGATCGGCCGATGTCGGTCATGTGCAGACTGACAGGGACCGACGTCGGTCACCTGTGCATCCAGAAAGTCTATTTTCGTGGATGAAATGGATTGTTTGCATGATAAGATTAAGTGTTAGCCTTAAGTCCGCATCTCTATCTTTAGTAAGAATGTTTTAAGGCTTAGATTAGGAGGTGTATCTAATGGTTGATATTGCATAGCTCATGATCCCTAATTCTATATAATGGGGATAGATCTTCATAGCTTGTAGAAGTGGAAAGATGTAAGATAGGCAATTCAAGTAGTTGAATTGTGTTTGTAATTATGAAGAGAGAACTCTTGAGGGAAAGAGATATGTACATCTGAGAGAGGTGTGGAAGAAAGAGAGATTTCTTCAATTGTATTTCCAAGAGTTTAATATAAGTTTTCATTATTTCTTGTATCTCTTATTCTTTGTTGATTCTGATTTCTAGTTACTTTCAATTCTAGTTAATTCTGTGTTTAGTTGCTTGCAAGAGTAATCAATTGTTCCTGTTACGATCCTAACAAGTGGTATCAGAGCTAGGTTGCTATTTCACCAAGTGATACCAACTAACAAGTGGTATCAGAGCTTGGGTTCACTAACAGGTGGTTTCAGATTTGTTTAGTGTGTATTGATTACAGGGCACTCACAAGGGTTTCTATTTGAGTGGGAGCATAGCAATGGCAGAAGAAAGTAAAATGAGAATGGAGAAGTTTAACAGCAAGAATTATCAATTATGGAGGATGCAGATAGAGGATTATCTATATCAGAAAGATCTGTACTTATCATTGGGTGGGGTTTTAAGGAAGCCCACAGATTTGGAAGATGAAGAATGGAATGTTCTTGATAGAAAGGCTCTAGGATCCATAAGGTTGAGCCTGGCATCTTCTATGATTTCCAACTTGTCACAGGAAAATACAATGGTAGAGTTGATGGACACTTTAGCAAATTTATATGAAAAGCCCTCAGCTTCAAATAAGGTATATCTTATGAAGCAATTATTTAATTTGCAAATGCAGGAAGGTGGATTTGTATCTAGTCATCTAAATGATTTCCATGGTATTTTAAATCAATTAAATTCAATCAAAATAGTTTTTGATGATAAAATTAAGGCTCTTTTAATATTATGCTCTTTGCCTAAAAGTTGGCATAGTTTAGTAATGGCAGTTAGTAATACTGCATCTGCTACAAATATCTTGAAAGTAGATGATGTTGTTAGTGTAATCCTGAATGAAGAGACTCACAGGAAAAGCACAAGGGAATCATCAGGTAATGCTTTAAGTATTGAAAGCAGGGGAAGGCAAAAAGAGAAGAGCAAGCAAGGGAGATCAAGGTCTAATTCAAAGATGAGAAGAAGATCCAAATCCAGAAATAGAAGAAGAATAACCTACTGGAATTGTGGAAAGATAGGGCATGCAAAGAGAGACTGTTGGTTGTCTGTTAAAGAAGAAAATCAGCATGAAGGTAAAGAAGAAGCAAAAGTTGTAGGTATTGTTGCACAAGATGCTCTTGTAATTTCTTTGGATAATAGAATAGAATCTTGGGTTGTAGATTCTAGTGCTTCTTTCCATGCAACCCCAAATAGAGAATTTTTTAGTGATTATGTCCAGGGAGATTTTAGAAAAGTCTATTTAGGGGATGATGAGCCTTATAAAATTGTTGGCAAAGGAAAAGTGTAGCTGAAATTGTAGAATGGAAACACATGGGTGTTGAGGGATGTCATGCATGTACCCATCATGAAGAGGAATCTGATTTCTGTAGAAAAATTGGGGGATGAGGGTTGTACAGTAACTCTCATAGTTGAATCTTGGAAGGTTACCAAGGGTGCACTTATATTGGCCAAAGGTAAGGGAGAAGGTACTCTCTATTTATGTAATTGTATTACTAATTATTCTCCTTCTATATTATCTACTTCAAATGTAGATGCAAAGTTGTGGTACTATAGGCTTGGCCACATGAGTGAGAAGGGAATGAAAGTTCTTAAGTCAAAAGGTAAGCTTTTAGATTTGAAAAGCATAGATCTAGATTTTTGTGAGCATTATATTTTTGGAAAGTAGAAGAGAGTGAAGTTTCTCAAAACTGGGTCAATAAGGAGGAAGCACAAGTTGGAGCTTGTTCACATAGACGTGTGGGGACTAGCTCAGGTAGTTTCTATTGGAGGATCACAGTATTATGTTACTTTCATTGATGATGCTACAAGAAAGGTATGGGTTTATTGCATAAAGAAGAAATCTGATGTATTTGACACATTTATGAAATGGAAAGCTTTGGTTGAGAATGAAATAGGTTTGAGATTGAAGTGTTTTAGATCTGACAATGGTGGTGAGTACTTCAGCTACAAGTTCAACAGGTACTGTTCTATGAATGGAATACGCAGGCAAAGGATGGTTCCAAGGACACCTCAGCAAAATGGAGTTTCTGAGAGGATGAATAGAACAATAATGGAGCGTGCATAGAGTATGAGGTTGCATGTTGGTTTGCCCTTACAATTTTGGGTAGAAGCTGTAGACACTACAGTTTACCTGATTAACAGAGGACCTTATACTGCACTAGATGGTAGAATTCTAGAAGAGGCCTGGACAGGTAAAAAGGTAGATCTTTCATTTCTTAGAGTTTTTGGTTCTAAAGCTTTTGTGCACATTGATAGAGAAAATAGAAACAAGTTGGATGCTAAATCTATGAGGTGCACTTTTATTGGTTATGGCTCTGAAGATTTCGGATTCCGGTTGTGGAATCTAGAAACTAACAAGATTATTAGAAGCCATGATGTTATTTTCAATGAAAAAGTGATGTATAGGGATCAGCTCAAGAGGTTAAATGATTCTAAGTAGAGCAATGGAGATTTGGACGAGATTGTGATCTAAAATGAGCTCACAAGAAATCACTTCCAGAAAAACACAGACACTGACGTCAATCAGGCAAGAACCGATGTCAGTCAGATAGGTCAGATAGTAACTGATGTCAGTTATTTAAGAATCGATGTCGGTCAGTTGGAACTGATGTCAGTCAAGTAAAGGCTTGGAGATGATTGAGATCGGTCACTGACAGAGAATTTGGGCAGATAGCAAGCAGTGAATGAGTCTCAAATGCCCTTGAGGAGGTTAGAAAGGGTAAGTAAACCTCTAATTTGATATTCCCCTTCATTATTCTACTTATTGCTCACTGATAGTGAAGAACCAGAGAGTTTTGATGAAGCAATGCAAGTAGAAACCCAGAAATAGTGGGAGCTTGGCATGAATGAGGAGATTGATTCCTTGGAAAAGAACCAAACATGGGATTTGGTTGAGTTCCCAGCGGGTAAGAGAGCACTAAAAAACAAATGGGTTTATAGGTTAAAGGAAGGTGAGAATGGACAGATGAGACATAAGGCCAAGTTGGTAGTAAAGGGATTTACACAAAAACCAGGTATTGATTTTGGTGAAATTTTTTCTCTTGTAGTAAAAATGACTTCTATTCGACTGTATTGTCTTTAGTTGCTATTGAGTATTTGCATCTTGAGTAGCTTGATGTTAAGACAACATTTCTTCATGGAGATTTGGATGAAGAAATATATATGGATCAGCTAGAAGGGTTTAAGGTCAAAGGTAAGGAGAAGCTTGTGTGCAGGTTGAAGAATAGCTTATATGGTCTTAAGCAAGCTCCTTGATAATGGTATTTAAGATTTGACAGGTTTATGACAGAGCATGGTTTCATTAGATGTCAATCTGACCATTGTGTTTATTTTAAGAGATTGAATAATGGTAGATATATTATTATGTTGTTGTATGTAGATGATATGATGGTTGTAAGATCACACATGCAGGATATTTCTGAGCTTAAGGTAAAATTAGCTCACATATTTGCCATGAAGGATTTGGGAGCAGCAAAGAAAATCCTTGGCATGAGTATTAAGAGAGACAGGAAAAATCATAGGTTGATTTTGTCTCAAGAGGATTATGTGAACAAGGTGTTAGAGAGGTTTAATATGTAAGATACAAAACCAGTAAGTACACCTATGCCTGGACACTTTAAGTTGAGTAAAAAATAGTGTCCTAAATCACATGATGAGGTAGAGTACATGAGTAGAGTTCCATATTCTTTTGCAGTTGGGAGTTTGATGTATGCAATGGTATGTACTAGACCTAATATTGCCCAAGTAGTGGGAGTTGTCAGTAAGTTTATGGCCAATCTAGGGAAGGAACACTGGAAAGAAATTCAGTGGATTCTCAGATATCTGAGAGGGACCAGTAGTAGGCATTTATGCTATGGAGGGTCAAACACTTCTCTACATGGTTATGTAGATTTGGATATGGCAGGTGACTTGGATGGTAGGAGAAGCACCACAGGATATGTTTTCACGTTTGGTGGAATGGCAGTTAGTTGGATTTCAAAGTTGCAGAAGGTTGTTGCCTTGTCTACTACAGAGGCAGAATACATTGCAGTCACAGAGGCTAGCAAAGAGATGATATAGATGACACAGTTCATGGAAGAGTTGGGAAAGGAGCAAGAGAGTTGCAGATTATATAGTGATAGTCAAAGTGCAATTCATTTGGCTAAGAACTCAGCCTTTCATTCAAGAACCAAAAATATACAGCTTAGGTACCACTTCATTAGACAGGTATTAGAGGATGGTGAGTTGAAGCTGGAAAAGATCCATACAGATGCGAACCTTGTGGATATGTTAACCAAGCTGGTAACAAAGGAGAAGTTGAATCTTTATTCAACTTTTGTTGGTCTTCAAGATTGAGCTTGAAGATGGAGAAGCTAAGAAGATGTTGATGTACAGGTATAGGTGTAGCTATTTATCTCCAAGTGGGAGATTGTTGAGGTGTGGAGCTAAAATCTTCACGAATGAGCAAATGCAAAGTTGTAGGATTTACACAGTCACCAATGTCGGTCAGGGATCGACTAGAGGCTGTAGATGTCGGTTAAGGATTGGCTGATGTCGGTCATGTGTATACTGACAGGGACCGACGTCGGTCACCTGTGCGTCCAAAAAGTCTATTTTCGTGGATGGAATAGATTGTTTGCATGATAAGATTAAGTGTTAGTCTTAAGTCTGCATCTCTATCTTTAGTAGGATTGTTTTAAGCCTTAGATTAGGAGGTGTATCTAATGGTTGATATTACATAGCTCATGATCCCTAATTCTATATAATGGGGATAGATCTTCATAGCTTGTAGAAGAGAAAAGATGTAAGA
Organism: Torreya grandis; assembly: GCA_037957365.1. Classification (NCBI taxonomy): domain Eukaryota; kingdom Viridiplantae; phylum Streptophyta; class Pinopsida; order Cupressales; family Taxaceae; genus Torreya; species Torreya grandis. Next base: position 1,222,796 of record JARHVA010000255.1, on the reverse strand, counting down.
TAGGCAATTCAAGTAGCTAAATTGTGTTTGTAATTGTGAAGAGAGAACTCTTGAGGGAAAGAGATTTGTACATCTAAGAGAGGTGTGGAAGAAAGAGAGATTTCTTCAATTGTATTTCCAAGAGTTTAATACAAGTTTTCAATGTTTCTTGTATCTCTTATTCTTTGCTGATTCTAATTTCTAGTTACTTTCAATTCTGGTTAATTCCATGTTTAGTTGCTTGCAAGAGTAATCAATTATTCTTGTTACGATCCTGACAATTATTGAGATACTCACCCCCATTATCAGTTCTAAGAATCTTGATGCATTTCTCAGATTATTTTTTACAATAACTTTGAAGTCTCTAAACTTATCAAAAACTTTAGATTTTTTCCTAAGGAATTCAACCCATGTGTATCTCAATAAATCATCAATGAAAGTAAGGACATACTTAGCCCTTGTGAAATATAAACTTGGAAAAGGCAAAGATGCATCATTGTGTACTAAATCTAATTCTTTTGTATCCCCCCAAGCATTATCTTTGTCAAATTTATTTTTAGGATGCTTCTCAAATGTGTAACGCTCATAAATACCCTTCGAGAAATAGACTTAAGGTAAGCCTATGACCATGTCATTTTTTTGAGTTGTTCTAGGTAGCGGTAGTTGAGATGGCCAAATCGTTCATGCCATAGATTTCTAACTCCATCTAAATGATTCAAAAATGCATCCAAAGAAGAATCTAGTGTAAAATGTGAGAAGGTATATAATCTATCCTGGTGATTTATCCTTCCCACTACTACTATATAATCATTATGTAACTCTATGATGATAACTCAATTTAGTAAAAACTCCACCCTCATGCCCTTATTGATATGAGTGATTTGGTACACTGATAGGAGAGTAGTTGAAAGAGATAAAACACTTAGAAAATTATTTAATGTTTCTCCTTCCATTTCAATAAACCATCTTCCTAAAACTAATATAGAAGTGTCATCACCCAAATTGATTGAAGACATGCTATGAGGCTATAAGGAAGAAAACTCAACCTGTGAATAACCCATGTGGTGGGAAGCACCTTATTCAATAACCCATGAAGATGTTGGATCTACAAATACTACAAGAGCCTTGCTCTTTTCTTTATCTTTACCTTTTCCTTTTGCCTTAGAATAATCTTGAGTTTATAAATCATTCTTGATATATTCAAGAACACCTATGTTGTTATTTTCTAGAAGATGAATTAGGTGATTAATTTGTTTCTTCATGCACTTGTGTTTATCATGCCCATGTTTCTTGTAATAAGCACACTTAACCTTATCTTTCTTAGGTTTATCATTAGAAGAGGAAGTTTTAATGGTTATTTTGGTAGAAGTTGATTCGTTCTTCTTCTCTTGATCCTTGTTATTCTTAGTATTATCTTTGTTTGAATCCTTTATTTTCCCATTCCTGGTAATTACGGATTGAGGTTTTGAGGGATCCAATGTACCCATCTATATTAGCTTGTCTTACTCCTGAGTCAAGTTAGTAACAAGGCATCTAAATAGGAATTTTACATGTAGTGTTTAGAGCACTTTTATTGGCATGGAAAGTAGAGACAAAGATTAAGTAATCAATACCTAGATTAGAGAGTATATAAAAAATAATTTGGTCATCCTTCTTCTCTATTACATGTTCTTTCAACTTTAATCTCAAAGACTTGAACTTGGTGAATAAATCCTAAGGGTGTCAAAGTTCTTAGGAATTAGGTTGATAAGTTCATTTTCTAGTTCATGACCTCTCATCGCACCTTGTTTCCTAAAGAGTGTTTCCAAAGTGGTCCATACTTCATTGGGTGTTTTAGCAAGTTTTATATGAAAGAACATATTAAGAGACACAGAAAGACACATCAACCTATAGGCTTCATCACTACAATTATACCACTTAAATTTTTTTCATCTATAGTTGGTTCAATTTCTAACCCCATTATAATGCGAGGTAAACCTTTGATCCTTGGAATAATTTGCATTTTGATTTTCCATTCATGATATTTAAATGGCATTATAGGATTAATTGACCTTGTATCTATTATGGATAAATAAATTTGTTTTTGTAGTTTTTGTTTGTTATTAACATAGTACACCCTCTAAACTATCAATGATGAACCCCTTCGAGTGTTGAAAATAATCACACTCAAAAATATGTCAAACATAGACGAGCATGTATCATGATCAACTAGTGAAAATGTTTAAAAATACATGATTTATAAGACAAAATAAGGACATCGTGCTTCGTCAAAAATACATCCAACATGAGTACACAAAGTGACAAAGTAATCATGAGAGAAAAAAAAGTGTTTGAATGTGAGAGGGTTTGGCCACCTTCTAAACCATACCTCATCCTTTCGTATTTGTCTAGTGAAAAATGAAGAGTTTGTTAAAAAACATAAATTTTCATCTTTTAATAAGTTCACAATATATAATTTTTATTAAAAAATAATCTCAACCCTTTTAAAAACACCCAAAATATTATATATTTTTATTTTAAAAAACTTATTCCTCCCTTTTTATAAAAATACACCTCTACAATATTATTTTATTTTATAAAAAACAATAAAAACTATAATATTCAATTTTGAATAAACATTAACTTTAAAACATTGTAATCAATAACATGGTTTTAAAGTAAAGATGGTTTTTTTTTTCAAAAAAAAAATACTACCAAAATAAAAACCACTCTTTTTAATATTGGTATTAGAAACCATAAGTCATACAAATGAGTGGTTTTAAATAAGATGCCTACTAGATAAATAACATATGGAGAAAGGAAGAAGGCATAATTGGAGGATGTTGAAACACAAAAAAATGACCCTAGATCCATGTGATAATAAAAAATAGGTCATGGAGGAGTGTTAAAGTCATGTAGGTTTCAATTAGGTCATGGAGGGCAATATAGAGGAAATCATCAACCCAAAACAGGCCATGGAATAGGCCTGAGAATTCACCAAGCTCATGACACATATTTAAATGTTTATGGAATAATAGAAGGTATGTCTCAATTATTTTGACAAATTGGTAATCTGACTCTAAATTTTCTTCAAACCTGAATTAGGTCATTGAAATAAGAAACCACACTATGGAGGATTATAATCCAACTCAGGGCATCACTTAGAAGACTTAAAACCCAGTTGAGGGATCCAAGGTAATTCACCCTTAAGATTGGACATATCAAAACCATGTTTAACAATGGATTTAAACCCTTAGATCTACAAAAACATTCCTTATACATCTAACACACTATATTTTCATAAAAATGACCCTAATAATTTTTTTAACAAATCATGAGGTTTTTGAGATTTCAAAAAAACACTAGAATTATTTTTTGCAAACCCTCTAAAAAATGCATCATAGTATACTAAAAAAAATCTCAAGATTTAAAAATAAAACTTATAGCATGAAACCAGACACATGATTAATAGGGTGGCTATTTGGTACCATATCATAGTTGTGTCCAGGATCATCAAATCATGTGGGTGTACAGGTTTGTGATATGTGTGAGATAAAAAGTCATAAAATGCATAACCACAAGCTGAATGAAATCAATATAAAAATATTATATAAGACAAATAGGAGCTAAAAATACCAATATTCCATTAAGAAAAGCTCACAAATGCAAGGTGTACATATAAGAGAGTTATAAACAACTCATCCACAAAAGGTGGTTAAAGACCCTTAGTAGAAAAATAACTCCCTTACTTGGAATAGTCAGTCAAAGGAGTTACTTCCTAGTCATCCAGTAAAATTATATACCTAATCAAGCTTCTCCATGAAAATAAGAAAACTCCAAGTGAGGTAAAAAAAAAACATAATAAATATGGGAAAAATAAATAACCCCTACTCTAACATGATTTACATCCAAAAACTCTAAGATTTGCAATAGATGGATTTCACCCTAACCATGCGTCCTATGGTGTTACCCCATCAAGAGTTGTAATAGGAACCCTATTGAGTAGACATAATTTGGTTTTGACTACCTCTACCTAAAATGCCTTTGCCAAACCTAAATCATTTATCAAACATAACACCATTTCAAGATAGTACAATTTTTTTGTTCAACAACACCATTTTGTTGTGGCATGTGTGGAGGTGCCATTAAAGACAAATGTCATTTTCTTATAAAAATATTTGAACTTATTATTTGTGTATTACCCCTCCCCCAAAATATAAGTGGAGGGCTTTGATTTTCTAATCACTCTCTGTTTCAATAGTAAATATGATTTTTTTTTAAGTTTTAAAGGCTTAACTCTTGGTTTTGAGATACTATATCCATATTTTCCTTGAGAAGTCATAAAAAAAAGAGCATGAAGTATTTAAACCCAACATGATTAGGTGTCATGGATCTACATAGATTGGTATGCACCAAATCAAGTTTTGCATGGGCTCAAAGTGTACTTTTCTAAAATGGAGCTCTATGTTGTGTTCATATTAAACAATTTTGACATTTATCAGTACCCTTTTTAAGAGGTGTAAATCCTCTTACCATGTCAAAATGGCAGAGCATGTCATGATATCCAAAACTGATGTGACAAAATATTATGTGCCAAAACTATGCAAAATATATATCTTTTGTAACAAGTACCTTATTTTTAATTGAACAAATTCAAGTAGAAGTGTTTGGCCCACATTGGAAGCTTATGCAACATTTTTGGAATTTTTTTGATTTATCTCAAATCAAACACATTTTTCTTCCACCTTTATAGCCAAAATCAATCTTCACTTTATGGTATAATAATAAACTCAATAATAACAAGTTCTTGGTTAAACCAAGTAAATATAATACATCTATAATTTTTTAAGTTTGTATTCCAAGGGGCAATGAAATGTGTCAATCCCTTCAAAATTGTATGAGATATCATCACCCAAAGAAATAATATTTTTGTTGGGTTTGTCCTTCAAAGGGAAGAACTAATATTTCTATCTAATCATGTGTCAAGTGGAACTTGAATCAACATATGAGATATCACTTTTTGAATTTGATTCTTTATGGAAGTTATCAAAATATAAGAAGTCTATATCTTCAGATTTATCTTCTTGATTACCTTGTTGCTTTTTTTTCTTTTGCCAAGTTCCGTTAGTTTGTCGTCGTGGTTTACTTTGATTTGTATGGGATGATTCTTGGTTAGTGGGATTTTGTCCACTATATGATCCCTTTTGGAATGTATTATACTAATAATATTTTAGTTCATGTCCCTTACGACCATAAATGAGACACTATTTTTAATATTTATTCTCAGATGACTATGTCGATTACTCTGTTTTGATGATTGTTTAGATAAATCAATAGGTTTCTTCCATTTATTTTAATTAGAATCAATAGCATATTCTTTATCTTATTCTTTAGTATTGATGGACTCTTCTTGTTTCAACATATTGAATTAATTTTCAAATGATTATTTTTTATTCTATGACATTCAAGATAGTGACAAAAATTTTGTAGGAGGGTGTCGGTGTTCTCAAGGCAATTTATAAAAGAGAGGTATACGTTACTATCTCACCAAATTCTTGAAGCAATGCCCTTTTTTTGTAATACATATTAGAAAAATCTATACTTTTTCACTTAATTTCATTTTCATAAAATGAATCTAACTCTATAGGTGCATAATTATACTTTCATTTTTGGCGTCATACATAGTTTGGAACTTATCCCAAATTTCCTTAGTTGTTATGGCTTCACAAATATGTGGTTGAACCTCTATTGATACCCTAAAATTTATGATTAAATTTTTCTTATGGTTAGTTTTGATAATACTTAATTTGTTGATTAGTGTTAGTATCATGTTAAGTGTATGCACCAATAACCACAAGCCAAATTTCCTCATATTCTAGTTATGTTTTGATTTTTATCTTACAAGAAGAGTAATTCTCACCTTTAAGTAGTTGATAATCTAAGAGAAAATGATTTGGATCTTGTGAAACCATGGTCAAGACTATGGGTGATGGAAAGTTTCCTCATAACTCTAGGCATAAATTTATCCCTTTCTATATACCTTCAGACTGATATACTAAACTTTTCTATTTACGTGCCCTTGTGATATACCCATTGGTACATGGAAGAAGCTCACCCTTTCTATTTACTTGATGTTATGTGAAAGAGGAATTAATGTATGTGAAATATAATAGTGCATGATACCTAGATAGTATTGAAATAGGTTCATCCAATCATTAACACCTACTTAGATGAAATTTCACATACATGGGCGTAACTTCCCTATATACTTGGAATTTACACCTCTCAAAATTTATGCCTTTCAAATGAGGTAAATTTGAAATGGAGGGATGGAAAATGAGTACAAATCTCCTTATTTCTCCCCAATGATTAATAGGTACTATTCCTAGATGTCATTATTATAACTATATTAAACTATGTATGTAATAATTCAAACACAATGGATTTAACCATAAACATGAGTCAAAGGCATATCAGGCATTGAATGTTGAATTTGAGTTTTAAAACTCATGTTTTGGTGTAATACAATATTCAATTTTTTTTCACTTTTAAATTTTTTTCATATGATATTTACATAATATAGAAAAATAAACCCCACCCCCCTCTCGAAAAAGTTGAATTTTTTTGCATTTTTTTTTTTTTGTTTTTGGCTTCTTTGGCCTCTTTTCAACATTTTTTTAAATATGAATTTCACCACTAAATTTGGTTATTTATGGCTAAGGTTATACAAACTACTAATTTTAGAGGTGTTACCATGACTATGTCTAAAAATAGGTTTGGGTGGGTTTTGAACCCCAAACCTCATATTTTACAAAAAAACTCTTTTACCACTCAAACTATATGTCCCAATAACAATATATAAGTTGAAACTTGTAATTAAGTTGTAGATTCTTACGATTTGACCTAAAAATCAAAATTTTAAGAGGAAAGGGGTTAAACTTGTGACCTTTCCTCCTCCTAATGTCTTAGGGAGATTTTGGTGAATTAAGCACCTAGTCCTAACATTAATCTCTTGAACACTTACTTCATATGCCAATCGCTCAACCATAGGATTCATGATTGTCCCCTTATAGCACACCAAAGCCTTCCACAAAGAAAATGTCATATATAAATCAAAAGGTGGTAGACAAAAATTATCATTGGACAATAGTGGTTGATAAAAAAATGTCATCATAAATAAGGGTTTCAATGAAACCCACATTCCCCTAATTTCCAAATCCTCTTAGGAAGATTAGAGGGATATCATTTCCCCATTGTTAACCCCCCAGTCTCATATTTCTCTAATGGCCTCAAAGAGCCAAGTTTATCCATTTAACCAGTTAAAAATAAATTAGTCTCATGTTGGGATACCTTATATAATCAATCATACCCTTCAAGAGACATGCAGTCTACCTCATGTAAGTGATGACTCTCCTTAAGAAAATAATGGGGTTAAACTCCACTCCATTTTTATTGGAGATTTCATTCTACAAAACCAAAAATATCTATTGGGCAATTGATTTGAGGCACTTCATTTTGGAGAAGATATAGAGGAGGTCAAGGATAATTACTCATGAAAGATTCCCCCCAATGAATTTACTCTCTTAAATTTTTGAGTCCTCACAAAGTCCTATAAATTCTTTATGCACATTTCTTGTCAGCATTTTAGAGTTTTAGATTTCATTTATTTTCAAGAAGTTAATATTTCAAGATTTCTTCTTCAATCTACTCTAAAAATTATTTAGTATAATGCATCTCATTTTCATACTTCACATGAACATGGACATGGAAATGCTAGTGTTCTAGTTTTCCCTTAGAATCACACCTTAGTTTTTTCCTTTAGGGACACATCAAGTTATTTGGGTATTACTTGACATTGATGGTCATTCCTTATGGGTTCTCAATATTTACAACATAAATGATGAACCTGATAAAACAACATTATGGCAATGGCTTGTTAATAATATACCACTTTCCACCCAGTTGATATGTCGTTACTTTAATATGGTTGAACATTTCAAGGAAAAATTGGGTGCCCTCCTAATGTAGTGGTACATGGGAAAACATGAAGTATGGTTTTATTTCAAACACCAATGGGGCTTAGTAGACCCACTCCTTTGGTGGCATTCTTTAAATAATGAACTATGGTTTCAATGGTCTAGCTACCATGTCATGACTGATAAGGTCCTCAAATGGTTGGATCATGTGTTTCCTTTTGAGCATCCCATGTTCTCCTTTTCATTCTCCAATAGGAAAGTTTTCACTATCCCTCCAAAAAAATTCCTTTCTAATCATGGTCCCATCACCTATATATTGGAGTGGAGTGGTGGACGCTTAAAAGTTATACACAATCATTTTTTTTAAATCCCTCTCCTTCCATGAGGGAACTAATTGGCTCATCACCATAGTGTGTAATATTGTTGCATGTTTTATTTATGCTACCATCTACATTGAGTGGTGGAATGATGTTGATAAATTGTACCACCACTTTCCTCTACTACTATGGTAATCAAATTATGTGAGTCCCAAAGTGGACTAATGGTGTTTTTCTCAAATAACTCCAAATAATTTATTTTATCCTTGATCATAAACCTTTTGACATACATTTTCAAACCCTTGTAACTTATTTCAAAAAATATATAAAAGTTGTTGATAGCCATGTAGCTAGAGCGGCACAAATTTGAACCCATCCTCATTGACATAAATTTGGGGATCATGCCTTTAAATAATTCTTCAAGTCTCTTAGGGCCAAACAAGTAGAGGATTAAATCAAAACCATCAAGCTTTACCATCAGTTTCTTACCAATCTATTAGAACTATCTTTAGCCTTCTTGGAAAACTAAAAATATGTGTTTCAAGCTTAGGAAAATTTGGTAAAAAGATCATAATGTATGCAATAATGTTTGGATGTGATGCCCTACAAACTAAATCTTGCAAACTAAAAACTTTGTAATGCCTATCTTTCTCTTGAGGAAATATTTCATGTAATATAATGCAAGGCCAATGACAAATCTCTAGGTATTGATGGAATCCCTCATGAATTTTATAAATCTATTTGGCAATTTTTAAGTCCCTGGTTGTTACAAGGTTAAAAAGAATGCCTTCCATTGATGCAATAAATATTTTGATATATTATTTTATAGGCATTCTTTTTGCATCAAGCCTCTTATTGCATCAATGGGAACTTTTTTGATGATACCTTTTTACTCTCAAAAAATAATAAACTTCATTTAAACAAGATTTGTATTACCTTAACATCTTTTGCAAGACCTCAAGTTCTAATTTGTAATGGGCCAAAACCCATTACTACAATCAAAACATTATGCCTATGTCTGAATGGCTTAATAAATTTCATTGTAAGTGGATACAAAAGAGATAAGTTAAAATTTATTCATATTCTTTTGATTTTCACATCTCTCCTTTAGAGTTATGGCATGTCATTGATAAAGTGGAAAAAAAGGTTGCATATTGGATATCCAAACATCTCTCTTTCATCGTTAAATTTTAGGTTTGAACCAAGATATGGTGGCCACTCATGTTTATTATTATTCCTATGGGATCCTTCCAAAGCCTCTTATAATAAATTAGAAAAGGTTATTAGTGATTTTATTTGGGCCAATGCTAATAAAACTCAAAGTTATCATAGGGTTGATTGGGATATTTGTTGTCTTAGTTAGGATAAAGGAGGTATGGGCATTATTGATATCTATAGACAAAGTATTACTCTTTATGTTGAAGGATGGTTAGATAAATTAAAGGTAATGAGGTCTTTAAAATCCTCCTAAGTTATTACATTTTCATAAGTACCCCTCATGATCAGGATAGTTGTAAAAACTTTGGGTTTGATCACCATTATCCTGAATAAAATTGAGACAAATTTGTTTCTAAAATCATTTGGAAATATTTTTAAGCTATCAAAACCTTTATAAGATGGATTGGTGATGGTTTTCATAGTGTTATTTCCCTCAATGATCACCATATCTGGCGATGCCCTATAATGACTAATAACAGTCTTCCTTTAGCAAAAATTCCAAGTATAAAATCTCTATGAATATTTAAAAAAGGATTTCATATTTTTAAGGATTTGACTTCATTATTTGATTGGATTCCATGGAATTTTATAAAAGACAAATATAATCTTCTCAATTTAGACTTACCTTTTATTTTTCATACCCAATAATTCATGTTTGATGTCATACTTCATAAGATGGGTATACAACATCCGCATGCATGGTGGAAGGATTAGAGGTGTAAATTTGACACTCAATTTATAAATTACTCTTTATGTGTCATTTATCAAATCATGAGTTTGTTCTCATTAGCTTTAGACAAGTTAAATATCATTGGAATTTGAATTCCTTGTCAAGGACTTCACTCATTAAACTTTATAGCATTTGGAATCCTAAGTTCAATCCCAAGCTTACTTACTTTGTTTGGTGTCTAGTTTACTAAGGCTTTCCTCTTGGGGAGAGTCTTTTACATGTTGGAATTTCTCAACCCAAGTGTCAATTTTATTCAATATTCTAGTCCTTCAAACACCTCTTTTAGACTTACCCAAAAGCTCAATCTACTTGGCATTGGATTCATAGCCTTTTCCAACCTTTCCACCCTGAACCATTCTCACGTTGTATGATTTTATTTGTAGATAATGCGCAATGGCTAGCTTATATTGATTCTATTGGAACTTATTCAAATCTATAATTTTATTTTAGATATGGAAGTATATAAATTCAACTATGTTTAACAATGAAGAATAGTCTTCTTAATTCATTACTAGTGACAAGTTAAATATTATCTCTTCAGCTCTTATGTAGATTCATGCTTAAGTATAAAAGATGGCACTCATATTTTTTCACTTGAAGGATTTTCTCAACCACTTGGGGATTTTTCCTTGCACCATGAGTTACATCCCTTCAAACCACCCACCTCATGGCTCTCCTCCTATAGCACTTAGGCACAATAAAAATTACTTTAATAGTTGTATCCATTTATCCACTCTCCTCCTTATTGGTGGGGGGTTATATTCCACCACTACCTCATGGGAAGTATATCATCAGCCCATCATAATGGATATCACCTTTTTAGGAAGGTGGTTTGATTGGTATATTTGTTTAGCAACCCTCTAAATGGGGCATTATTTTTTTGTCCCACATAGATACCACTGAGAATGGTTGGGTGGTGCTCGATCCTAATTCAACTAGTCCTTCTACTTGGATTGCCTAGCCTCCCAAGGATGATCTACCTTCCCTTCCTTCTAGGGTTGTGGTTTGTGCCTAAATATATGTGTTTTATCTTTTTGTGTTGATTTTGGAAACTCTAGGTTATATATGAGTCATATTTTCCCTCCAATAAAGACTATGGATTGTGAATACCAACCAACCACTTTATTTTTATAACCATAATTATATATTATTATTTTTTGATTAATAATAGTTATACTGATGCATTATAACAATAATATAATATGAATTCAGTGAAGATATGAAAATATGAAAAAGAAAGAGTTGCATAGTTGGATTCATTGGAAGCACAATCACTGAGAGGAGGGGTGAATCAGTGTCTTCAAAAAAAACATTAAATTCCACTTAATCATACAGTAACCATTCATACAAATAGGAACATCTAGCAAAACATATGCAACTATACAAAATCATGAAACAAGATAACACATTATATATGTGGAAAACCCTCAAGGGGAAAAAAAAACCACTAATATATACAAATGAATTACAATCCTATAAGACAAAAACCAATCTTTAGTGAAGTAACAACTCCACATGGAGCACCAACCCCAACTAGCTAAGCACCCACTCAACTAGGTTTTAGCAAGTACTAACTTGCAAGGAGGCACCACCCCCTAGATGACTCATCACCAAATAAATCACATAATTGCTTTGATCACCTTTAGAACACTATGTTTCTCACATAGCAGATGATGATCACCTTCTTTAGCTCTACACACTCTTTAACTCTCTCAAATTGCCTTCTAGGCTTCTTTGCCTAACTAGGTCTCTTTGAGATTGATTAGGTCATATGGCCTTGATATTAATATGTGGAAACACTATTAAATATTCAATGAATATCTTATAAACTCCTATAATGGTCTAAAAAACCTCCTTCTTCTCAATAATATGTTATTTCATTCACTTATACTCTGCATACACAAATAAGCCTAAAATTACCTTGTATATATACCATTCCTTATTTATATGCCACTTAGTTGGCTATTCAACATTAAATTATTAGGTTAGCCATGGAAGAGGTCTTATGAAATTTCATAATAATGATTAAAATTGACATTGAGTCCCTTTTTTTCTATCATAACTCTATTAGACCTCATTTTACTTGTAGGTCTCATGGAGACCTAATTCCATTAGGTCTACTTTAGGACACGTTACATTTTGCCTTTCTTGTAACACTTTAAAACTCAAAAAATGGTAGGAACATATCATATAATAATAAAATATACCCCCATTTATGTCTTCTAGGCTCAACACGATAATTTATAACAAATCACTACTTGAAACCCCTCATTAGTACTTAGTCCTACTAGGCCTGTGTATACCAAAAATCTATCTTTTAATATTGAAGATAAAACACACTTATACACTAAAACATGATCAAACAAGTACATATTCATAGTATATATGACCTCAGGGTCACCACCATACTCTTGAAACACTTCAATTCAAATCAAAAAGCTTAAACTCATCTCATTATTATGCTCACTTAGAAATACTAGGACTATCAAAAGCCAGTCATGAAACTACTTGACAATAAACTCCTAAAAATAAAATTTAAATGATTCTTAAAATATTATATAATATATTCAAAAAAACCTCAATAAAAAATACCATAAGCTTTAATATCAAACATTGGTATTGCAGACTAATATTTTGACCTTATCTCACACAATCTTGCATGAACCAGACAAGCCATTTTGACTTCAAATTTTTATCCTCTTACACTAACTTCAAAGATTTATAAAAGAATTAAAATTAATTACAAGAAGAAAAAACAATACCGTATATATTATATACTTCAACTCAGGTCATAGAATCTCAAACTCATCACTGCAACTTGTTTACCCAGAACTTCCAATTTACCTTAAAGCATAGTCATGGTGATATTGACCTTCAACACCTGTATGACCACTTTAAAAGATTTATTATGAATTTATATGAACCTATGACATCTATATATCATCTTAGAATTAAAAAAATCATATGGTCTAGTGGTAACTATTGGTCTTACAAACTAATTTCTTGATCTAACTACACACAGATCTCACTGAGTTAGACAAACCATCTTGGCTTCTTCATTTTCACCACTATACCTAACTTATAAAATTTATACCAAGAATTAATAGGACATAATAGTCAAAAAAAACATCTCCATACACTTTGTTTTATTACTCTATCATGATAACACATTCCTATTCATCTTCTCACTACTCCTGGGTTTTTCACTATTTCCACCATTAGGTTTGTTAGCGACTGGCTAACTTGGATGACCAATTTAGCATAGTTTAGGGATATAACCTATCCATAAACCTTAATTTACATGAAAAATTAGTCTCAATATTCATCCTCCATCCATTTTATTACTTTGACTTGGTCAACTCTGACCGCTACAACAAATCTCTAAGAAATTAGCACTTTCATATAGGGTCTTCTCACACACCTGACAACTCAATCACACTTAGAGGTGATTGTGAGATTTTAATACAACTTAAAATATCTTTCATGATTATACCAATTCATTTTTGTCACTTTTAATCAATATCTTCAATATAAGGTCTTTATTAGGATTATAAGAGGGTTTAAACTTGTTTTCATTCTTAACAATCGTTCATAAAGCATAGCCCCTCAATCCAAAAAAAATTCCTATTATTTTTATTTAGGATTATTACCCATATACCATGAATATATTATGTTCCCATTCAAATTTTTAATGAGATAATTATCACAATAAAATTTGATCACAATAAAAATCCTTCTTGGGTTGAGAACCCTTCATTCTGAGCACTCGAGAGACCTCCAAACAACTTTTCATACCTTGTCCTTCATGTTATGACCTAAAACTACATGAACACACTTGAAAAAAAATAAATCACATATAAAAATAATTATATAATCTCAAACACTATAAAATCTAATCATGACCCCTCATTAGGCGACATTATCTCTCTTTTCTTTCTAGATCTTGACCTGCAAAACACATTAGGTCTTAAAATTGACCTTCATGCCTCTTTTCATGTGTTCTCCTCCTCACTCACATACTCAATAAACATCTCTCATGATTAAATAGTGTCATACACCATTCATATTCCTTGATAATATATCATGATACTTCATTAGGCTAGGTAGGGTCTAGGAGTGGTCTAGTTGTAGACTTGGTCTGAAGCTCTTACCCTTGTAGGCTCATCTTGAGACTCTAATGAGTGATCCAATACCTCACATACATGATAAATCAACCTCATATAACCTCTCATGCCTTTTTTCATCTATATTACCAATTCAACATACTCATACATTTTCATAAGGACTTTACATGTCATGATTAATGTCATGACTAGACTTCTTAAGTACTTGAACTCAAGAGCTAGTACTCAAGCATGCTTACCTCAATGACATCAAACAAGAACACTCTTTAGATAGTAATTTCTCATCACTACAATAATATCTTTCTAATCAACATTCTCTCATGACCTCATGCAGACATAGAAACTTATAACCATGCTTCAATGCTTACTTAACCATCATACCTCTTTGTGACACATTGACAACATCAAGTTGAGCTAAACCTTGATATCAAAATTGAAATCAACCAATAGAAGAGATATTAGTTGATTTCAAATTATCTCTTACCTTAAAATTCTATATTAATTCATGGCTTCCTTTTTATATCAAGCACACAAGCTTATACCTTAAAGACCACTCACCATGCATCTTCACCAGTTGCACCTTGACGTTAATGACATCAATGACAACACTTCTCAATAAACTCCCCCTTTGCCATTGATAGAAAATATACTGCAACCTGATGATTCTCATCTCTCCCAATTTTTTTAATCTCCCTTCTTGGACCTTATCCCCCTTTGACATTAGTTATAAAGGGTCATACACACTATAACTTTTGGAACCACTCATTCTCCTTCTTTACAAACTACTCTCAAAAACTTGAAAAAGAACTTAGATCTGCCAAAATCTCAATATCAACTAAAGAAATAGTAACTCCTCCTTTGTCTTCACAATTTGAGCTCACCAAAAGAATCAATAGAATTCTTAAACCATCTACAACATAAGTCATGCTCAACTACCAACTGATAGAAACATAGAACAACCTTGCTTACCTCTTTTATGCTTGTCAACAACTACACTTGGAGATTATGAATAGCTTGAATAACTCCCCCTCAAACCAAGCATACATCATGCTTTTTCTAACTAAAGAGTGTCTATATGAAGTCTAAAGGAGTCACCTCTTTCCATAAGGAACTAAAACAACACAAAATTAGGAGATTCTTAGACCTCCATGCTCTCGCAAGGCTGAATATCTTTAAGGATCCTTTTAGGATTGATTAGTCTCTTTGGCTTGACCTCTTGATCATCTGTATGGATAAAATTTTGAGATGATAATGAACATTTTTCACTTGATTTCACATCTAAAATATGATATACCATAGTAAACAATTCACTTGGGCTTGTAGATTGATCATGACTCACTTTTACTATCTTTGATTTCCACACATTCATTTTTCTTCTCTCTTGCATTCTAAGGGCTTCAAACTTTTCATTTTGACTTGATGGCCTTCTAACTCTATTAAGACATAATCTTGGAATGTGTCCCACATTATGAAAATTGTATCAAACAACCTCATTCATAATTCTTGACTAATGATTCCTTTCATAATCCAATGTATATTCATTTTTATAGGATATTTTATACTCTCTTAATCTATGACCAAACTAATTACATTTAAAATAGTAAACATTAAATGAATTAGCATACCTTATAGCATTAGGTTATCTTATTGGTCTCTTTATGTTGACCTTCTTGTCTCCATTATCCTTCTCCTTGACTTGAGATACCTCCTTTTGGTCTTCTTTGAAACCAAGACTTATCTTATCACTTACAAACTTATGACTACTTGAGATGTTATCTAGAGTATCGATACACTTTTCAAACTTCATAAAAGTCTTAAACTATCTATATGCTTCATCTAATTTAGCTTACAAGGATTCCATTTCAGTTCTATACTTGGTGCATTCTTCCTCTTTAGCTTTTAGGATTGTAGTGACTATCTCCATTTATGCTCCAATCGGATTGATGATCTCATCATAGTCTTTAGATGTATTACTTAGTCTCTCCTCAAATAAACCAATTTTCTCTTCATCATCCTTAATTAATGACTTCAATTTATGATTCTTACTTCTTTATAACTTCAAATATTCTAAATAACTCACCAATTCAACCTCAAGGTTCACTTCAACCTCTTCTTCATTTGATTATTCATCATCCATAAGGCCTTTCACTTTTGATAAACCCTCATTGTCTATTTATATATTCATGAATAAGGTCTCATTATTGCCATGCTCATTCCTATTATCATCACTATCAGATGTGTGTGTGTCACTTACATCAAATGAGATATTATATTCTTTGGTATATAAACTTCTCTTATTCTTGAATGACTCTTTCTTGACTTCATACTTCTTGAAATATTTCTTGATTTTGTTAGGATTATAGACCTTCTTATCATCATGATGTTCATCATTCTCATTCTTATCCTTATTAGGACACTTGGATGCAAATTGAATAATCTTACCATAGTTAAATAATTTGAATGGCAACTTAAACTGGTACTTACTAGATTCAAACCTCAATTTCTTAGAAAATGTGGTTATCAATTCATCATCATCAATATTTGAACATACCTAATCCTTGACCTTCTTAAATTTTGACTTCTATTTATCTTTGAATGTTGATTGTTTATTGGGATGTCTTCCTTCATTTTTTCTCATCTCATAGGCAATCAAGATGCTATTAAGCCCATCCATCTCCAGCTTGTCTAAATCTTTCATCTCTTTTACTATAGAAACCTTAGAATAAAACTTAGGATTTAGTGATCTCAACACATTTTGAACAATTACAAACTCTTTTACTTCTTCTCTTAATCCTCTAATTATTAACCTTTAACATGTAGTATGTAATGCTCTCATCTTCCTTCATACTCAAAATTTCAAGCTGCCTTTTATGAGTCTATAATTTAGCCATCTTCACCTTGGTGTCTCCTTCATAGATAGTATTCAAATTGTCCCATATCACCTTGGATAACTCAAATTACATAACCTTCACAAACTCTACCTTAGATAGGCCACATAGAATGGCATGCATTGCCTTAGAATTACTCTCATTTTCTTTCTTGCCTATTACATCAGTTGGTAGTGTAGGAGTTGAAGTGTATCCATATAAAAATAATTGTCATATTTCATTACCCATTGACCTTATATATGTCCTCATTATGATTCTCTAAAATGCATAATTATTCCCATTGAATAATGGAACCTTGCTGGTAGAGAAACCTCCTTGAACTTGACTACTAGCCAACCTTGCTTCTAAGACCTCATTTAGGCTATTAGGCTTTCTTAAAAAGACTAAGATCTGATACCAAATGTTGAAATCACAATCATTTAGTGGGGGTGAATCATTTTCTTCAAAACAATCATTCAATTCCACTTAATCATACATGAACCATTCATACAAATAAGAACATCTATCAAATCATATGCAACCATATAAAATCATGAAATAAGATAACACATTATATATGTGAGAAAACCTCAAGGGGAAGAAAACCCACTGATATATTAGAATGGAATAAAATTTTATAATATAAAAACTAATATTTAGTCAATCACCAACTCCATATGGAGCACCAACCCTAACTAGTTAAACACCCACTCAACTAGGCTTTAGTAAGAACTAACCTACAAGGAAGCACCAACCCCCTAGATGACTCAGCACCAACTCAACCACATAATTAATTTTATCACCTTCATAAAAATATACTTATCACACAATACATTATGATCACCTTATTTATCTCTTCACACTCTTTAACTCTCTCAAACTACATTCTAGGCTTCTTCACTTAACTAGGTCTCTTTAAGGATGATTAGGTTATATGACCTTGATCTTCATATGTAGGCACAATATAAAATATTCACTATAGATTATATACACTCCTATAATGGTATAAAATACCTCCTTCTCAACAATATTTTATTTCATTTTCTTATACTAGGCATGCACAAATAGGCCTAAAACTGCCTTATATATACCATTCCTTGTTCATATGCCACTTAATCAGATACTCACCCTTAAACTCTTATTTTATCCATGGAATATGTCTTAATAAATTTCATAAACATTATTAAAATGTATATTGAGTCAATTTTGGTCTATCATGACTCTATTATACCTCATTTCACTTTTAGGTCTACTTTAAGACATGTTACACTTTGCCATTTTTAGAACACTCTCAAACTCAACACATGAAATTAAAATATAATATAATAATAAAATATACCCAAATTTATGTCTTCTAGGATAAATAATATATTTTACAACAAATCATTGATTGAAACCCCTCATTAGTACTTAATTCTATTAGGTTTGTGTATACCAAAAATCTATCTTTTAATATTGAAAATTTAAATCACTTAAGACACTCAAAAATGATCAACAAAGTGAATATAAAGAGTATATATGACCTCAATTTCACCACCATATTCTTTAAATGCTTCAACTTAGGTTAACAATGCTTAAACTCATCTCATTAGTATGCTCACTCAAAATTGCTAGGACTATCAAAAGCCAATCATGAAACTACTTGACATTAAACACTTGATAGGACACATTAAATGATTATAAATACATTTAAAATATTATATAACATATTTATAATAACTTAAATCAAAAAAAACATAATATTTAATATCAAACATGGGCCTTGCATACCAATATTTTGACCTTATCTCACACAGTCTTGCATAAACCAGACAAGCCATTTTAACTTCAAATTTTCAACCTCTTAAACTAAATTCCAAGATTTATCAAATCATTAACATGAATTTAAATTAAAAAATTAAAACACCATATATATTTTACAATTAAACTCAAGTCATAGAGTCTTAAACTTGTCACTATAACTTGCTTACCTAGAACTATAAGTTTACCTTAAAGCACAGTCATGGTGATCTTGACATTCAACACCTTTATGACCAATTTAAAATATTTATTATGAATTTATATGAACTTGTGACATATACAAACCATATTTAATTATAAAATTTATATGGTCTAGTGTAAACTATTAGTCTTACAGACCAAATTATTGATTTAACTACACACAGATCTCACTGAGTCAGATAAGCCAATTTGGCTTCTTCATTTTCACCATTATACCTAACTTATAATATTTATAAAAAGAATTAATATGACATACAATTCTCAAAAAACATCTCCATGAACTTTATTTTATCACTCTATCATGATAACACATTCCTATTCATCTTCTCACTGCTACTTGGGTTTTTCATTATTTCCACCATTAGGACTATTAGCAACTAGCTAACTTGGATGATCAATTTATCACACTTGAGGGATATAAACTTTCCATAAACCTTAATGGACATAAAACATTAGTTTAAAGATTCATCCTGCATCCATTTTCATATTTTAACTTGGTCAATTCTAACTACTATAGTAAATCTCTGAGAAATTATCACTTTCATGTAGGGTCTTCTCCCACACCTGGTAACTCAATCACACCTAGAGGTGCCTACGAGAGTTTAATACAACCTCCAATATCTTACTTGATCATACCAATATATTTTTGGCACTTTTGATCAATATCTTCAACATCAAGTCTTTATTAGGGTTTTAAGAGGGTTTAAACTTGTTTCCATTCTTAACCATTATTCATAAAGCATAGCCCCTTAATTCAAAAACAAATGCCCAAAATTTTGATCTATGACCTTTCTCAATATACCATGAATATATTAGGTTCCCATTCAAATTTTTAATGAGATAATGAGCATAATAAAATACTTCTTGAGTTGAGACCCCTTCATTTTGAGCACTTGAGAGACCTCCAAATAACTTTTCATGCCTTGTCCTTCATGCTATGACATAAAACTACATGAAAACACTTGAAAAAACATAACTCACCTTTTATAATTATTAAATAATCTCAAAAACTTTGAAATCTTATCATGACCCCTCATTAGACTGCATTCTCTCTTTTCTTTCTAGATCTTAACATGTAAACCACATTAGGTATTAAAACTGACCTTCATGCCTCTTTTCATGTGCTCTCCTCCTCACTCACATACTCAATAAACCTATCCCATTATTAAAAAGTTCTATACACCCTTAATATGCCTTGATAATATATCATGATACTTCATTAGGCTAGGTAAGGTCTAGAAGTAGTCTAGTTGCAGACTTGGTCTAAAGGTCCTACCCCTGTAGGCTCATCCTGAGACTCTCATGCATGTTCCAATACCTCACATACATGATAAATCAACCTCATACAACCTATCATGCCTTTTTTCATCTATACTACCAAGTCAACATACTCATACCTTTTCATAAGGACTTTACATGCCATGACTAGACTTGTTAAACACTTGAACTCAAGAACTAGTACTCAAACATGCTTATCTCAATGATATCAAATAAAAATGCTCTTAAAATAGAAATTTATCACAACATATATTTCTGATCAACATTATCTCATGATGTCATGCATACTTAGAGCCTTATAATCATGCTTCAATACTTACTTGACCATCATACCTTTTTGCGATAACAATGACAACTTCAAGCTAACCTGAACCTTGACATCAACCAATAAAAGAGACATTAGTTACCTTTAAATTTTATCTTGCTTTCAAATTATCTCTTGTCTCATGGCTTCTTTGTCACATCAAGCAGACAAGTTCATTCCTTAAAGGCCACTCACTATACATCTTCACCAGTTGTACCTTGAACTCAGTGACATCAATGATATCACTTCTCAATAAGATTTAGAATAGACTTGTGATAAGTGGTATGAAGACACATTTAAATTATGTATCAATAACTATTTTTATCATATTTTTGTTGAAGATACTCCTCTTTGATGAATCTGTTAGGGAAAAAATACAATTATTAACCAAAAATAATAAACCATTAAAGGAAATCATGAGTTGATGAAAAAAATATTTGTATTTATTTTCTCCATCATTATTTTCCTCTCCATCCCCATAACTAATATTTCAATTATTTATGGATTAAATTTATTATCTGAAAACTCCTAGTCTCTTGGTTGAACCATTCTTGGTCCAATATGGCATGAGTGAGAATTTTTAGTATAGCATTATTATTGAGTTCATCTAAGAAGCCTATTCTAAAATATTATTTGAGTGCATGTAGTTAATAATTGTTTTCACTTGGATTTTCACCCTTTGAGAAGATGTCTCATCTCTCCACATCCAAGTGGCATAATTAAAACACCTCTAGACTATGGGTAGCCTAAGAATGAGGTGAATCTCTAATAGGGCTAGCTCCCTTGATGTACAACTTGTAAATCACTACTAAACCTAAACTTTGTGATGGAAAAGGGAGAGAAAATTGAAAGTAAACTATCCTAAATGAGGTGATACACCAAATTAGTTTATGACTACCAACTAGTTACATGTTACACATGAGAACAAGGGACTAACCAAACATACACTTCTCCAATCTACATCTTCTCACATTAATATTTAATTATGGGGTTATAATGAATGTTTAGGCTAAGATGACTAGACAAGAGGCCTATAATGGCACTATTTCAATATACTAAATCACTCAACCTTGACATATCATAAAACACTTCACATGACCTACAATAAGAATCATTCCAACTATTAATAGTTGAGAGAATGAGACAACAATGCTAAGTAAAAAATAGTCATCACATAATCAAGATCAATAATTCAAGTGAACACACTATGAATATTCATGGAAGAGGTAAAAATTAGTAATCTTTATTGATCCATGGTATGAAAATTAGTATGTCTTCACCATACTTAGGTGGAGCATAATTTACAAAGGACAAAATGACTATTTCTTATAGAAATTGAGAGAGAGAGGAGAAAAAAGAAGTCAAAATGTCATAAACACACTTTTAAAGTTGATAAAATGAGTTACTTGTGCATGATAATGGAATTTGAAACTGATCATGCAAAGTCATAAGAGACAAGTTGCATCCCAAGTCATGAGATTCATGAAATGTGGTGTAGGAGTTCCCTTTGCTAGATTAGAAAACTACCTTCATGATTTAGCCCTATTTGAACATTCCAAAACAAATTAAGTAAAATTATAATGATTTTACTAAGAGGGAAGTATTTCACACATGCTTCTCCATGTATTTTTTGCATTCTTAGTCATCTAGAATCTTTTGGAAGTGAGCCATCACTACCTACAGTCTAAGAAAACTCTTCTTTCACACACCTTATACATTTGGCCTCAAATTTGGCTTCAATTTCCCATGAAAATACATAAAAGGAAGTTAATTGCATGTTTTAATACCATCCATGGCCTTAGAGGCATTATGCACACTTTAAAAGCAACTTACTTAAAGATTTTCACCCTTCTCACTATCATGTTCACTATGCTAGTTTGACTAGCTGAGATTAAGCATATAGTAAGAAAACTTAGTAAATTTTATCAAATATGAAATGGCTATGAGTAGTTATAATAAGTCTATATCTTCCTCAAAAACTTGGTCTTATCTCTTGAAACCTCCTAGAACCTACATAATGCATAAAACTATCAAAAATACCTTATTTTATACTCCATCCATATAATTTCATATAGTATAAAAGTATGGGGAGTAGTATTAAAGAGTCATTTAAAACATACAATCATCATTATATTCAAACTATTCCATTTTGGTGCACTACTTGATCAATCTTATCAAATTGGTCACTAGCAAGGGTTTTAATGAGCTTAGCATTGTTTTACCCTCTTAAGCTTCATTTATAAAGATAGGACATCATAATTGAAAATAAATTACTCTAAATAAAATTTTATGACCTCCATCAGCCTCCCTAAACTCCTTATATCTCCATGCAAGGTGCCAAGGGAGATATGAGCAATTAAATTTGCCTTATCGAGCTCTTTTCTCCATTCTAACTGGTCTAAGTTGTCCTAAAGTCCAAAATTAACTTTCTCATGGTTTCCTCTACATCCCAATAGCTCAAAAACATTTATTATTACCTTAAAAACATTCCCAAATGTATTATAAATCTCATCCCATGCTAGAGTTGAAGTTGACCTTTCATTTGGACTCTAAGCATAACCATGCCTTATAAGCATGTCTACACTTTTGAGGGTTTAGACCTCCCTATAAGGATTATTACCCCTATGATTGGTATCCTATTTTTTCCTAGTTATTATAAAACTTTAAAAACCTCTTTTAAAATTTAAACCAGTTCCTTGGGTCACCTTCAACCCTACTTTCCAAAACTACAGGGTTTATGCACAAAGGGAAGTGTCCTTTGTCTAATATAAAACAAAGGGCACTTCCCCTATTTTCATAGGTAAAAAAAATGTTGGATGTGTTTCTCCAAGTTTTATATATCTTATCCACAAAATTTAACCTATGTTCATGCCATTTACCCTTCCAACTCCTAAAAAACACAAGACAGACTGTGAACAAACAACCTGTGTGTAGGGTTTTAGAATGTTGACTATGCCTTGCTTGATAGAGTTCTCTCTTTCTTCTTTATTCAACATGAGATATCCATGATACATTATTACCTATATTGGGTTCACTTTTTGATCATGTAAACAATCAAACTTTTCTAAACTCTGCTTTATTCATGTTTTACCTTAACTGGCCTAGACTGGGGTCATAGACTATGACTGTATTCCTCTTTCTTGTAGGTGGTCTTACCTATTTGGGATTTGAAAAACATTGGATGAGATTCCTTTAAACCCTTAGGGTCATTTTATATTAGTTTGGACCCATTTTTTTATTCTTAAGCATTGCCAACACTTAGGTATTACTCCTTTATGCTCACTATTTGTCAAAATCATACACAGTCAACCATAGGTCAAAAGGATCTTGTAGGTGTAGATTAGGCCCCAAAATAGTTCATATCCACCTCTAATAATGATATTTTTGATAATGAAAGTAATTTTAACTATTTTTAACTATTTTAATTTGATGGCATGGTCTAGTACCAACTTGGAAAATAAGGTTACTCAAAGACTCAAAATCTTGTAGATGTCAATGAAGGATTTTAGTGTCTTTGTAGGCAACTTTGAGCCTTTAAACTTCAAAATTCCATTAGTTAAATTCATCACTCATTTTGTAAACTTCATGTCATATTTGGGTAATACAATACAAACACATTTATATGCATTAAAACTCCTTTTAACCCTATTATATGGTTTTGATAAAAGTGCTCAGACCTCTATTTTCTTATTTTAGGGATTTGGTCCCTGAATACACAGTCATTACTATGGAAGGTAGTCCATATCTCCATTTGCTCATTTCAGACTTCAACTTCCATTATTTAAATTCATCACTCATTTTGTAAACTTCATGTCATATTTGGGTAATATAAGACAAACACATTTATATACTTTAAAACTCATTTTAACCCTATTATATGGTTTTGATTAAAGTGTTCAAACCTCTATTTTCCTATTTTAGGGATTTGGTCCCTAAACACACAGTCATTACTTTTGAAGGTAGTCCATATCTCCATTTGCTCATTTGACACTTCAATAAGGTCTTTTGTGTAGAAATCAAGGTTTGATGGTGTAAGGTCAAAAATGAAAGGTAGGTGGTATTTATGGCATTATAACATGGATAACACCATATCCTACTCATATGAATCCCTTGTAGATAATACAACCTTCTTCAAGTAATGAATTTGACTACCATTCCACCTAGAATATCAACTTGCAAACTAAACTAATTAGCCCACGATATATTTTTATAACATGGATAACACCATATCCTACTCATATGAATCCCTTGTAGATAATAAAACCTTATTTAATTAATTAATTTGACTACTATTCCACCTAGAATTTAAACTTGCAAACTAAACTAATTAGCCCATGAGATATTTTCCAAACATGAAACTAAGCATGTAAATCATGAGAAAATGGAATCAACATCATCTATAACTAATCTCAATAGTTTTATTGTATGAACTTCTCCAAACCAAAGCAAAACATATAGTGTACACAAATTAGCAAGTAAATTAGCTATGTTAATTTTTTAGGAACGATTCATAAACCACAAGTAACCATTATTCTAAAACCAAACATCAAATGTAATTTTACTGATTGTATAATACACCCCCAAGAGCAATTTAATTATAACCTCTCCTCCTGGTCATACCAAGTACAAACCTACTGACTAGTTCTATGTGTCTAGAAGGGTGAAGAAGGAGCAGAATGGTTTTAGCTTAAAATTGGAACTTACAAAGAATTTAAAACTTTTAATTTATCTTTAGGAAGCTAAATATACATTCCATTACCTTTTCCCATGTGTCACCTTCTCCCATGGGTCGTATAAGTGCCAAACTCTTCCCATTTTCAAGAAAACTGCCCTTTCTTCTGAAAAACCTACCACTTTTCAATTAGAAATAGTTACCTAAGACATAATAGGACACATGTCACATTACATCACCTTTTTAAACCTTCACATTTCCTAAGGAGGCCATACAAGTCATTTAATGCTCTATTTTAACCCCTAAAATGACTCAAAGGGACATAAATGTTGACTAAGACCAAGACCAAGGCTAGTGTGACATTAAAGTAGATCAAATATATTATAATACACACTATGACATAATATTAGACCCCAAAAAACACCTAAAAATTATTTTTTTGCCTATAGGGGTCCCAATTTGACCTGCAAGGTCTAATTTGGTCAACAATAATATTGAAGAAAAGGAAGATGAAGAAGACACATGGGTGAGCTTAAATTTAGTCATCCATCTTTGGGAACAAAGTTTCCGAAGGGGGAGGGAAATTTTTGTACCTAAACATAATATATTTGTGTATCTATTGTAAATAATTTATCTTGTTATAAATCTCATACTTGGTCACTTAATGTTATTTAAGTATTTGTTTTAGATAAGTAACTAATAATGGTAGATGGCTTACTTTATAAGTTACTCGTAGATTCAATGTATCTAGTCATTGTGGTGTATTAGGTAATTATTCCACATGTATATAGAATTTGTAGTGGTAGGTAGTTGATTAATATATATTTTAATCAAGATATCCGTGTAATGTAATTAAATAATTGTGTATGTTTGGAGTGGTTCCTTCTAATGAGTAGTTTGGAGTGGTTCCTTCAAATAACGAGCATTGTATGGTGTTGTCCTCCTTCAAAGGTTTAATCTAATTTATTAGTATATTTGGTTATTATAATTCTGATTTGTGATATCTCTCTTCTATTATTTATAAGTATTATATTATTTTATTTATGTTCATAACAAGTTCAAATAGATAAAGATCATATATAAGTTGAAAAACATCTAGTGAAAACTTAGATATAGTTACGAAATTGTCAATTTTTTCTGAGAGAGAAGATAACATTAAAATCCCCACCTGACACTCATTTGATATTTAGCTAGGGCTGTATTAATCCATGAACTAATTTCCAACATAATTTTATTCCTTATTGAAATTTGGGTCCATGATTTTTAAAATGAGTGAAGCTTTTATTTTATTATAATTCAACAATTTTGACTACTTTCCAGTTGACAATCGTCAAACATAAATATTAAAATAGTAAGGGAATTCCTTATAAAATCTAATACCTCTAATGCACCAACTTCATTAGTATAAAAAAATTACTATTTCTCAATATTTCTTTTATATTTTCATTGACCAAAACATATGACATCTTTGTTTCTTATAATAATACAATACAATTCTTCTTATCATTGATAAGCTACTTCAGTAGCCTATGGTTATTAGGGGGTTTGAAACCCCTCACATTCCATGAGATGATTAACAAGAGGGGGATTTCCCCCAATTTTATATGCAAATGGATTATCCCCTATTGGATCCTAATTTAAATTTTTCCACCCTTAATAGAACCAATTAGGTGTTTTTTCTTTTTTTCTTTTTCTTATTCATCACCATTAGTTTAGCTAATAAATATATATTCATTCAGACTTTCTTCTTATCTTATGTTTTAGCTAACATGTCTAATATTTTTCTTATTTTCTTATATTAATTTTATATTCCACATTTATCAAGTTAGATTGAAGTGGTCTAAATGGTTTCTTTGCTCTTTTTTAGGCTACTTTATTGACTAGTTTAGACAGTTTTAACTTGTCTAACCCTAATTGACTTAGGACCTCTCTAAGTTATGAGTGAGAGAGCTCATCCAAACCTCAATAATAATATTTTATCTTTTCTTTTTCATCATCTTATTCCTCCTCCCCTTAGTCACCTACCTCATCATGTTGAAACTACTTAAAAAATAAATTTTTCCATCTTCATTATCAAAACTTAGATCTGAACCTTGGTCTTGAGTGTTAGGTTTATTTTTTGATAAGAAATATTCTTTGGATAAATAATAAATCTCTTCAACTTACATATTTCCTTCCTCCACCATATTTTTTATTTCAATATTATAAATTTAAACATAAAAATAAAATAAACAAGTGTGTAGCAAACCAAGCTCTCCTCTCACTTTATTGCTTATTATTTCATTCATGTAAAAAGATACATATAATACATTATCTTACAAGTCCCTTTAATTTCATGACAAAAGCCAAATGTCAAATGTGACCTTTAACCTTTATACTCATTTGTGTGACTATAGAATGTATTTTCATTTTAATTATTTTTATTTACTTTGGATCAATTCATAACATATCCTCATGTGATCCAAAGTATTTTGAACTCATTATCTTCAACTGAAATGATGCAGGATTCATGTTTGAAACTTTGTATGTCATAATTTTCTTATATAATTCTCTCAATATGGTGGCACCACAATTTCCACTTATGCATGGATAATTATAATAAAATTTTCATTGCAAATATGAAATTTGTATGCCAAATTTTCCTTTATAATAAATCATGTTATCTTATTTTATGAGTCTTTAAATCTCTCCATTTATGTAATATCATGGTGTCTATGCCACATGAATATCCACATCCTTGTGAGATCAATTTCTTCAATGTGATTAAAAATCACTCTCAAATGCCTAATTTCTCATCATGTCATTACGATGAATGTCCATTCTCGTGATGGTGTATAATGATTAACCATTCTCCTAATGGTTTCTAGAGTTAACGACTTTTATCTCTAAAAATTTTTCTAACACATAAAAACATCTTGTGCTAGAAAAAATGTACCAAAATATAATCTCTCAAAATATATGTAATTATTTTATCCTCAATTAAAATCTCAACTCGTAAATTAAACTATGAAATATCTAATCCCAAAAAAAATTAGTTTTTAGATATCACCAACTAGGACAACCCAAAAACTAAGTAAAAAAATTTAGAATGCAATGATATATCCAACTATAGATTCTATAATATCCACAAAAAAATGTATTCACCACATCATATGCAAAAAAATTCCAAATATATCACATAGTCTAAAAAAGTTGATAGACATTTTAATAAAAATTATCCAAATCACAACTCTATTTTTCATTAATATTATTGCATGCTCAAGTGCTTAATACACAAATACTCAAATGTATAAATCAATATAATATAAAAATATTCTTAACCATGGATCATGATATGATGCAACATCAAAAATTTTCAAATCCTAAAAAATATTGATGATTTTTGACCTATCAAGGTATAATTCTAACCAAAACATCTAAAAACACCAAAACTAGTAATACACTTAAATTCTTCTCTCCAAACTAAAAATCTAAGATATATCTAGGTGTCATTTCTATAATATCACCACAAATCATATTCAATGATAAAAATATAAAATAAAGTATTCTAATACATAATTTTAATGTGATGAGCATACATTATTCTAATCTATCAAATGCAAACATGTCCATAAATAGTTTCAAGATTAAGTCCACAACTCAAAAGTCACAAACACAAAATTAGAAGTGTGTCAAATCAAAATTTTAATGCTTGTGTTACCCCAATCATATGATAATGGAATAAAAACATGCATATAATCCCCATCAAAGTTTAAATGATAGTTTTAAATAAATTATGCATCAACAACTAAAATTAGTTCTATGTATAAAATATAAAATTCACTATAATGCCTGGCTACCTCAATATTTTTCAAGATGTAATGATGAACCATGCCCTATCCATAGAGCTCTTGAGATCAAAACTTTAGGCACACATAAACAATTAATTTGGTATAAATCTTATGCTAAAACTCAAAATAAGATGAACCACCTCCATGCATGGTCGTCAAAAACCCTATAA
This sequence comes from Torreya grandis, assembly GCA_037957365.1. Classification (NCBI taxonomy): domain Eukaryota; kingdom Viridiplantae; phylum Streptophyta; class Pinopsida; order Cupressales; family Taxaceae; genus Torreya; species Torreya grandis. The sequence continues at coordinate 1,193,351 of JARHVA010000255.1, read as the reverse complement.
TCAACCCCCTCAAATAAACAATGCCAAAATTTATATTTTGTAATCTATAAAAAAATTATGTATCATCACTATTGGTATAAACATCCCTCACTCAAAATATAAATATCTAAAAATCATGACTTGTCACATGTCTCATCCTCAATGTTGTAATAATCAAGACTAATATATTATTCAGTTATATAATAAATTCCAATCAAATATGACCAATCTTAAGTGGACAATATGAGTAGTCTCTAGGTAACACATTTTGGAAAACTCCTCATAAATCTTGAATTGCTTGAACACAATATGCAATGTGTCAAATCCACAACCAAAATTTTACATACATGTCAATCATAAGTATTTATCCCAAAATAAAATATATATTCACAATGGTAATTGAAAGAGTTTTAAAAACTCTCACCCAAGGTCAAATATATAAACCATTACTAGAATAAAAACCATTGATGCATTACTCAAATAATATCTCAATATATTATACACAAATAGAATATACAATGATAAATATTATGTATCTCCAAATCTTCCAATTAGAGCTCCATCTCAATAGCTTCCATATAAAATATAATGAATGAGTCTTACATATATAGGCAAGTAATATCAATCATAACTAAAAATCAAGCTAAGTAATCAATCATAACTAAGAGATCAAGCTAGATATGAATCATAACTAAGAGATCCATCTAGAGATCAAACTCAAGACTAAGAGATAACTATCAATAAAATATATAAACAAATATAAATTATTATCATAATATCTAAGAGATAAATATATAATATCTCATAAATTTTTAAATCAGATAAATAAAATATCCACACATAAGTGGCTGGGAATAAATATATACCTAGGTGAACATGAGCTACAGTAAATAACCTACTCTAACACCCCCCCCCTTAAGTGAAGTTAGGGGCTAAAAATAGAGTGGCATATCCAAAATATGAGTCCCAACAAAAAGGCCTAATCAATTAATCATGTACAATATATCCATAAAACAATCTCTTATAAATTGGAGAAAGGGAGAAAACCCATAGGAAAAAAAACTTCCCTCTAAAAATAGAAATGAAGGAATTGGGTCCTAATATTAAAGCATGATGAGGTACCCATACAAAAAAATGATTAAACATAGTTATAAATGTCCCCATGGACACCAATCCATCATTTCATAATATATAGATGTCAAGTCATTGAAATTATCAAGTCAAAATAGGAATGGTGTTGAATATGAGGATCACTGAACATGAACATTGCACTCCAAAATACTAGGTAAAATGATGAACTCAAAAAAGTATTGCCTGAACACCCTCCCTCAATGTTGAACTAGGAGAAGATAATGAAAGTCTCTAAATAAGTAGACTAAAAATAGTGATAAGTAAACACGAAGACTTGTGGGGATGCCACACTAGTGTTACTACATAAAAAGTCACCAAGAATGCCACTAAGACATAAAAATCCTCATATGAGTTTTGGCAAATAAAGTACCTAAATAAGATACCCATATACAAAGGAGAAATTTATAAAATGTAGATGAAATCTCTTAAGAATATGGCCCTGATGATGATGGAAGAGTCTGGAAAACTAAAATAATAAAGGGTATACAAACTAATGTACACACACATGAAGATAGACTAGTTTGTAATAGCAAACCCCTCATGACACTTTATAATTTAGTGCAAGTACAATATATCCTATACACAAAAACACCAAATAAAAATAAGGAAGACATTGTATACACTAGAATAGCTCTAAATAAGAATATCATTAACTTATCATAAAATTAATCATAAATCATGAGAGTTACTCCAAAAACAAGGGAACTATGTGGTCCAAAAACACAAGTGTTACAAAAAGTATACTCAAATAATGTAAGACATTGAGCTCTGCCAAAAATACAATTACAAGTGTATAGATAAATGAGCATGAGTGTAATAAATTATTTTTATGAGGGGATATTAATAATAGAGGAACCATCCTAGTAAAAACCTCACAAAGAATGATGGTTCCACCACAAGTGATCTAAAATCCATCCCAAATCAAATTGGAATGGTGGATGAAGATGCTTGCATAAGAGTAGATGAAAAAATATACAATAGTAAAATGCAAGGTAATTTGTAAAGGGATGTCAGACTTAGCTGAAAATGCATCCATTATTATAATAAAAATTGTGAAATCAATGAAAGATAAAGTTTGTTTGCTTGCTAAGGAGTTTGGTCACTTGCCAAACTACGCCTCACCCTCCGGTATTCAATAAATGAGACCAAAAAAAATGTATCTGTCCAAGCAATAAATAAATACAATGTCTCCTTATGTCTCTCAAAAAAAAAATTGTTTTTAATAAAAAATAATCAAAAAATCATCCAAGGATTTTTTTTATAAAAAAATTTTTAAAAAAATCTCCCCACAAGGATTTGTTTTTAAATAATACTTCTCAGTAAAACTATAATAACTTTTACAATTTTTAATGAAATCTAAAATTTTAAAATGTTCTAAAAATCTGAGAACAAGGTGCACAAAACACAAAAATAATTTTGAGTGATCAATTACATTTTTCTCATAATTAAATAAAGAAAATTCATTTTTTAGAATAGTATTGTTCAATAAAACTATGATAACATTTGCAATTATTAATGGAATTCAAAATTTAAAAATGTTTAGGAAAGTAGAAAACAATGTTCATAAAACTCATAAAATTTATGAGAGATCGTCTACAATTTTCTCACAATCTAAAAATGAACAATCATTTTTAACCAAAAATAGATTTACAAAACATTTGTATATCTTATCTCTGATATCCAACTGTGATGAGATTAGAGGTGATCATGTCTTTCTAAGATAATATGGATGCATTGGTGAAATTTAATTTACTCCTTCAATCTCCAAAATTTACATGCAATAAAAAACACAAAAAAAATAAATTCCTCCAAAAATAGACATTGAGTAAGGAGAATTTAAGGAGTTGAGTAATGGCTATTGAAAATCACTTTGATAGAATGAAAGAGTTTTAAAAACCCTCACCTAGGGTAAAATGTACAAACTATTACCATAGTAAAATCCATTAATGTATTTCTCAAATGATATCTCAAAATATTATACACATATAGAACATACAATGATAAATCCTTTATATCTCCAAAGCTTCTATCTAGAGCTCTATCTCTATAGCTCCCATATCAAATACAATGAAGATTTTTGCATAAATAGGCAATGAATATCAATTCTCACTAAGAGATCAGCTAAGTGATCAATCATAACTAAGAGATCAAGCTAAATATCAATCATAACTAAGAGATCAAGCTAGAGATCAAATATAGGACTAAGAGATAACTATCCATAAAGGATAGAAACACATAGAAATTATCCCCATAATATCTAAGAAATAAATATGTAATATTTCATAATATCTTAAATAAGATAAATGAAATATCCACACATAAGTGGGTGGAAATAAATAAATACCTAGGTGAACATGAGCTAAGGTAAATAACCTACTCTAATAGTAATCATCATATTTTAAGTAAAAGATATATATACAAGTGTTTTAATCCTCAACAAATAGATAATTTGGCAACTGTAGGTCATGTAAAATATCTATTAGTTGCATAAGAATATATATCAACATTTGCTGACTCAACCAAGTGTCAACATCTATGATTCATATGCATAAAAGTATCCATAATGAACAAAATTATTCACAAGTTAATTTATATTCTAGATGCAACTTTATACTATTTCTAAAATCAATATCAACTCACAATATAATTAAAATTTCCACAAACTCAAAATTGACAATGTTAGGGCATTAAACAATCAATAATCAGAAACTTGATATTTGACTTCTAAAGTTCTCCTTAAAGGGAAGTAACCTAGACTATACACATGAATGAATGAATAACTCATGGGATCTTTGAACTTGTATAGAAAAATTTACAACTCAATGATGTCCTTTTAATTTTCAATCATGAGTATTCATTAAGTTTTGATTTTGGATTTTTAATTTACTATGAAGAATTTTTAAACCACCCTTTCAAGTTTTCAATTCATATCTCAAGTGCATAAATATGAGCCTCATAATTTCCCATACCAAATGAACAAGAAGATGGAAAACTCTAATATTTGTAGCCTAAATATGCAAAATTCCCACATCAAAAAATAAGTCAATCATATTGGTGGAAACCAACTCTAGTAGGACCATTATCATCATGGGTTACACATCCAACATATTCAAATAAATATGTTATTCAAAAACCATATTAAAACTCTCATCAAGAAGATCATTATCAGTGTCCCAATTAGAATGGAAAACCATAAGAATTGGATCAATATAGATGGAAGTAACAACACATTCCTCAACAAAAAAATCTAATTGGTCACAAAACATGTCAATGATCTCATTAGAACCATCTAGACAAGAAGTGGGTGCACAAACATCATTATTTGGGAATTTTTTATAACTCTATAATATTCTTAATAGTTGGTCACTTATTAAATATATAAAAATACATATTAATAACATTCGTATCAAATATATATAGGGTTTTAGGATGGGCACTCCTACCATTCTGGGTATTTTATCCTTTTCAAATTCTTTTTTCATTATAGGTGATCCTACCTCTTCACTCACCTCTATCATTATATATGTTTCTATTATGTGTAAAGGATTTATCTTTGATTTCCTTTCATTTTTATCTAATGTCACTTGATTCCCTCCTTTTCATTTTAATATTGTTGTGCATTCTCTATCTGATTCTTATGGAGTTTCCATTGACATCCATGGAAATACATTGATAATGGTAAAAGGAAAAATCATATATAATTATGTAGGCTTGGGTTTAAAGTAAATAGTTGAAAACAACCTAGATCTGAGCACCCATGATAATATTATAAACCTGAGGTATGCTCTTTCATCCAAGGTTACATCTTTTCACTCTACTTCAAGCCCTAGGTATTAGGTTATTAAATTGAGAGCATCACTTAGTGTTCCCCAAATCAAACTTTGGGCTTGGATTTGGAGGTAAATTATCCATCTATGTGGAGATCGAGAAAGCTCAAGAAGTTTACTCATAATAGATTCACTCCAATAAAAATAAATTAATATGTAAGATAATTAAAAAATATATTAATGGAATATGTATTTCTAAATGAAAGAATAGTAAAAGGAATATTAACTAAATTAATTTATTAAAAAAATATACAAGCTTATGTATTTATAACAAGGGGTACTTCTAAAAATAACTAATAAGAAGTGGAGTTACAACATCAAAAAATTAGAGTTACACACCATGAGAAATGGAGTTATAACATTACAAAATTGGAGTTACACATCATAATTTTTGCATCAATCACATGACTAATTATCACAAGCTATTACACGTAACTTTAATATCCACACTTGTTAATGATAACTAATTAGTTCTACTAAGTGGGACTTAACTATTTCTTAGTGTGTACATGAATAATATTTATACTAGTAAATAATGACAACATCTAGCCTAATTTGATCACATTAACACCCTCCCAAGTGTGAATTAGGGAATGAAAAAATAAATGAGGCAATCCTTTCAAAAATCTCTCGACAACTAGGCATAATGGGTTACCCATGTAAAATAATTACGCTTTGGAAAAAATAAGACACATTGTAAGTGTCTCTCAAAAAGTAGTAAAATATCATAAGTAATTGGAGGTGTTGAGATGTGACACAAGGATATAAATAAATTAGTTTATCACTCAAGTAGTACACCATAATGATGAAAGAATATGGGTTGATTTGTCATTGAAGAGAGGTGTACTAGATGGAATGAATCCATCACAAAAGATTGCATTGGGTGGGCCGATTCACCATTGAAGTAAGAGCATTAGATGGAAAAATTCATCACACAAGAAATGCAATGGGTGGCCTAATCCACCAAAAAATAAATTTCAAACTAATATACACTTGGTGAATAACTAAAAAATAAAGTGTATGAGTGGTTTAAACCCACTACTTGAACACTAAAGAACTGACAAATGTTAGGGATGTCAGATGATAATATTGTTAAGTGAAGTGTGAAAAATACAAAAGAGTTCACTAAATAAATTCCATAAATAGTAGACCTACTAGATTTAGATATATAAAGATAACTAATAGAGTTATATAAAACACCCAAATAAAGTAGTATAACCCCTCTACCAATAATGTTGAATGGGTGAATAGATGAAAAGATGTATACAAGTGGTATAAATACACTATTCAAACACCAAATAAATTTTAGTGGGTGGGGATACTAGAAAACACTCATAACAAAGTGTAAAACTGACTGTCAAGGTGTCAAAAAATACAAAAAAAAAAACTCACAAAAGAGAACCAAAAGCTATCAAGGATATCACAGCTTGTGTTGAGATATCATAATAAGGTATCTAAAAGACACCAAATAATATAAAGAGATAATAAGGACACTAGAATATATCTATATAATAATATTTTCAATCTATCAAGAAAATCCAACATGAATATGATATTTTCTCTAAAAAAGGGAGCATTGTTAGGGAGTATGAACAAGATGTCGATGATGCAATTGAAAGGTGGAGGAGCCATACTGGTAGAGTCCACACAAAGAGTGTTGATGATACCACCATAACTAATCTAAAATCCATCTAAATTGAACATGAATGGTAGTAGAATATTCCTACATGTGATCTAGTGCCATGTGAAAAGATGGTGTATTCAAGGAAACATCTAAATTAGATTAAGGATTTTCATACCTGTATGAATCTAAAAGTGTGTCGGGACTCTCATGCCTAAGTGAAGGTTCATAAGATCTCAAATTTCACTCAATATACTTACAAAGGATGGAGTGAAAAAATATATGTGATAATCTTGCATGAAGTGGTCCCAATAAGGAAATAAATGCTTGATAATTGATGTCATGGTAATTAATCCAATGAACAAAGTGGATGGTGGAAATAGTGAGTTTTTAATGTTTACAAATACTTATGGAATAGAGTATACAAGAGATAAAACTAGTGGTGTGTTTCTCACATGATCCAAGTGCATATGAAGATAGATCTAAAGTGGGTGTTGCAATAGGTGCATCATATTCAAAACTCAACTCATGATCTAGTAGATCATAATCTAAAAGTTTTTTAATATGATGCATACCAAAAATTAAGAAAATGTAGTATGTTAAATGATGGACTAGTCTCAATAAGAAGGGTGAAACTGACTCCATAATGTCAATCTTACATTGTAAGTGTGTAACTGAGACTTGTAGTGAGTGAATAAGGGCAATGTTATTGAAATTATTTAGAGACATAGGGATAAATTTTTTTTAATCCTTCAACTCTCTTCAACAAATTTAACCATAGCATGTCATTTTTTTATTATAAGTTATTATATTCCTATGTGAGGGTATGTGGGTCTTGATATGAATATGTTACAATGAAACAAGGTAAAAAAATACCTTGGAAATAAGCATAAACTAAAACATACTCAAAATATGAGAAACCCCCAAATTACTTATAATAATGCAAGTTTACAATACTTTCCTTAATATAAAGCTTATAAAAATATCCAAGGTGAAATGGGCTCCCTCGGGATCTCTAAACCAAATTATTCAAAAAATGATTCCCCTGATAAAAATAGGTGGTACTTTATAAATAGTGTGTTTATAGATGTTTTATAGGAATGAATTATTAGAAAAACATCAAAAATTATAGTCCTAGTAAATAAATGAATAATTATGAATCCACAACTATGAAGATCACAAATAATTATGCACGTTCAAAAAATAGAATGTGAATCTAATACATGAATCAAAATTTATGGCTCTTTAAAGGTCCCAAAAATAGGAACTATGAAATAACCTCTGGAAAACTTGAAATTTATAGAAAAAAGTTAGAGAGATAAACTAAAAAATCCACCATAATATTTATGTCAAAACCAAAAATCTATCCAAAAAATGTTACATATCTAGCCTTCCTAGATCAAAAGATATGGCCTTAAGAGTGCTAGGAGATCAAAAACAAGGGCTAGAGTACAAATAAGAGCACTAAGAGATAAAATACAAGTGGCACAGTCATATTAGAACCCAAGCATTACTCATAACTACTAGTCATTTGTTGTGTTGGTCACATGTGTCAGTTAGCACCGGTGGTCAAGGTTATTGTTGGAGGTTAGGGGCATTCTCCAAAAACAATTGTGTATTCAAAAAAACACCACAAGTGCTTTATTTCTCTAATTTTTTCAAAGTTATACTTTTAAAAAAGCACTTGGAATGCAAATTTTGAAAATATAGGTTTTGGGTCTTCATCCTACACAAAAAAAATTTAAAAATATGCTAAAATGTATGTTGGTCCTTGCTTCACCTTAGAGTGTTGAACTTCAAAATTTTACGAAAAACTAACCATATAGCCAAAAAATATGATTTTTTTTTAATTTAATAAATACATAAAAAATTTATAAAAATACCAAGACTATACTAGAAAATATAAATTTTTACATAAAATGTAAAACATATCAAAAATACCCTAGAAATAGTTTTGACCCAAAAAAATACTCAAATGGTATTTTTAAACACCCAAAAAAGATGGGGGGGCTCATAAATATTATATCACTTGGATAAGTGTTTATTAATGTTGAATATAGTGAAAGCTAATAAAAATTAACAATTTTTATTTGTAGGAGAAATGATGCAAAGCTTCCACAACTTTCCTTTTGTAGTCCTTGAAGTAAGGATCACTACTCTAGGTTCAAGAGCTCATTCATCATGCAAGTACAAGTTTATATAACTGATATAATATTTAAAGATATTTATTTGGCTTAAAATAGTCTCTAATAACCCTTTATACCTCTTTTGAAACTATCTCAAACACTTATCTTCAACTCATGCAACTCTGCCAAAGTAATTTTCCATCTTTGTAGTCCTGTTTGACTACATATAGGTTAATAAAAAAAATTAATAACAACTATGGCTTGTAAATATTATATTCACCCTTTAATTTTTTAAATACACTTGTGGTTAAAATTTGAGGTCCTATCTCACTCCTTAAGACCACTTTCCTTCTTTGAACCTTCCAAACTAGGCTTCTTTTAGCCTTTTTCCAATGCCACTATCGATAAATCCATACTAAAAGTATGGTAAGGTCTTGAAAATATTTTAATCAATTATGGAATGAAAAAATATGTCAGATTTCAAGTTTTTTAAATTATTTTAGGGTTACATTTCCTAGAATGAGCAAAACCCTAGTTGACAAGGTTTCTAGTCATTGAGCAGGCTGAGAGAGGTTAAAACTAAATAACTTTGACTACAAAATGTTTCAAAACAAACTAATAGTTTTATAATTTCTATGTATTCAAGACTCAACTTTTTCATTCATTAACCTTGGTTAAATAACCTTCAAATCAATCCCCACTAAGGAAATCAGTTCTTCTTGACAGTGTTCTATGATAGTAAACAGGGGTTAGTAGGGTTTCACTCAAGGTTTATTATTTAAAAATTATCAACAGTATCTTTAATTTGTATTAGGGTTATTCCCACATCAAAACACTATTTAAATCCTTTCTTAACCACTGTAGATTCTAAAACAAGATCCAAGGTAAGAACACAATGAACAAACTTAGGGTTCCTGACTATATGCTAATAGTTTGAGTAAGAACAATAAGTAAACTAAAATTTACCACATTTGAGACCTCCTATAGGTCATCACACATTATTTATAACCCTCATAAATTTTCCATCTTCATATTCTCCATATGAATCTTTGTATAAAGGACCAAATGCTATGTTTACTTGTTAAGCCAATTGTATACTCTCTTCCACTGTATGACAAACTTGTTTGTCTTCTTAAAAGAAATTTATTTATAACTTCAATAATTGTTACCTATATAATACCAGGGATTAAATATAATCACAAAAATATCAACTATCACATATTCATAATTACTCACCTCATTGAATATTCAAACAAACAAATACTTTATCCATAGCATACAATAACAATGCACTCAGAATTTCATTATCACAGTCCATTATTCATAAACTTTATTCACTTCACATTAATTATTTGTCCTCATTCATATGAAAATCACTATTACATGACCAAAATTGACTCTCCTATATCTACTTCAAGAGGCATAACTAGTTCTTGGAGGTTTCCCATGTAGAGGTGTTTAAGGTTACATTGCATTTTGTATGTTTGACCACTAAGCATACTATATGACCATGCCTATAGACAAAATAAAATGTTTATGAACTTTACATATCCTTAATAAATCTTGTACACCTATTTAATTTTATCTTACACCTTTCCACCTTCAAAAAATGCATATAAATTCTTCCATAAGGCTCATTAATTCAAATTTTCAAATGTGGCAGTTTTGGAGGGAAATTCCATAATTCAAATTGTATGCCACTTGTGATAATCTAGTTCACTCCTAAGACATTATTATGACCTAATAAACCTATTAAACACCTAAAAGACACATTAAATCCAAAAATGAGTCCATTTTGGGATCCATAAGGATGCCCCTACATCATACTACCAAGCTGAAGAAATTTTGCCATATATGTCAAATTGGTGTTTGTTCCTCCCTAATTGATTTGTACCTCCTAATGGAAGGTTTTTGTTACTAATTTCATCTCATATAGGTGAACATGTTCCTGAGCCCCATAATTAGGCCTCTTCTGGTTCTTCTTCTTCATGAGTATACCTACACATGCAACAAACTTGTTAAACAAATCACTATTATTATCTTATGCTACTTGCTTGGGATGTGCAAACCATGCATCTTCTTCTGGAAATTGATCCATTACAACCTTCCTTCCATATGGCACTACTTCTGCAAATTTTTCTTTTCTATCCTTCACCCATTATCCATTTTTTGTACACTCAATCTTATACATATCATTTATTTAGTCCTTACATGTCATTTGGTTGCATAAATGCTTATTTCGCTATTGTATATTATCTTCAAAACATCCCTCTATCTCCTCTATACACAAGGACTACTTGTTCTCTTCTATATTCTCATTATCCTTATTTAACACTTTCATACTATTGCCTTCATTTGGCTATCCTTCTTGGACCTATTGTACTTCTTCCATATCTTTTTCAACTCTTTCCTTTCCAAAACTTTCTTTCATGAATTGAAGCTTGCATATCATTCCTTCTATGATTTCACAACTAGAAATCATTTCCAAATGTTGAGATAAAATTTCAAACAACTCATTCACAAACTTACTTGAATAAGTTTTACTTGACATAGGTTCACATTCCTCAACTTGGGCTGCCTCAATCCCTTGAGTTGTTCTTCCATCTTCACAACTTCATCTTATTAATTCACCAACTCTTTATAACCTACAACCAATACCTTAGAAAAAACACCAACTTTTTCATCATGTTTCAAAAAGCAATAATGTAATCTTGACCCCCTTATACTCCAAATAATAGGTGTTCTTCACCCCATCATGACTATTTGACATGTCAAACTGCCAAGGCCTTCCTAGTAGGACATTACAAACATCCATAGGGATGACATCACACATAACTTGATCCTTATATGTTTCAATCTAAAAATCTACTAAGCATTTTTCATTCACAAACACACTATATCCTTTCTAAAGCCAAGAAACTTTGTAAGGTGCAAGATGAGGCAATATTTTGAGACCAATTTTGCTTACCATCTCATTATAAACCAAATTGTTCATACTTCCTAAGTTTATAATAATTTTGAAATAGTTACCATAAGACTTACATGTTCTAAAGAGTGTTCTTTGTTGTGTAGGCTCTTTCTCCTTTGGTGGCTTCCACAATGTCCTCCTCATCAAGAGTGCCTCTCCTTCTTTAGGTGCCACTAAATGTGAATTTGATCTGACACTCTCTTCCTTTATAGGCTACACCATTTTATTTTTTCTCTCATTCCTATAAATCCTTTATTTTTTCTCCTCTGGACACTCCCAATACTTATGACCTACATACTTGTTGCATTTGAAACATTTTCTTGTGAAACCACTAGTCTCTATTCCTCTAGAATATCCACCTTTGTAATATGGCCTCCTAACTCTATAACCACCTCTTACTTATGTTTCCTACCTTTATCCACAACTTTCTCCTTCCTCATATGCATTCGTGTTCTCATACTCTCCTCTTCATCTCACTTGTTTGCCTCTTCCTCTTGTTTAATGTGTATGCCTTCTTGTCAACTTCTCCTCAACTTTTAAGGTTGCTTGGTATGCTTCTTCCACTATTTTCAAAGTCAATATATTGATCTCATCTTAAATGGAGAACTTGAAACCATTCAAGTACCTTTCTACCTTCTCATCATCTTCTTATAAATGTCATATTTTTATTGTCAATAGATGAAACTCTTTGTTATATTCCTTAATTGAATGCTCCTTTTGTCTAATATTTTGTAACCTACTAAATAAATGTGTATGATAATCCTTGGGCATGAATTTTTATTTCATCTTCATCACCATCCTAAATTCCATACCACCACAAATAATAATGTCATCTAAATCTTGTGAATTCAAATTTCACTTTATTGGTGTCATCCACCTCCTCATCCTCCAAATCCTTGTCCATGGATGATATCCAATCCACCAAATCATCCATATTTAGATTGCCTTCATACATTGGCACATATAGCTTTGGTTTTGATTCCATATTCATCATGAATTTTATCAATGTTTCCTCTATTATATATTCTCTTTCTTCCTCCTCTTTTTCTCTAAAAACCTCCTCTTCTCTATCACTATCATCATCAGCTATAACTCTTCTTCTTTGAGTTGTCTCCATGACTGCCATTCTAGCTTGCACATTCCTCATTTCAATGACCAAATTGGCCACATTCTATTTCATTATTTGATATGATGTAGTTTGCCTCTATCTTGCTACCATATTTTCCTTTTACTCTTTTTCTTTGATCATCCTTATGCTTTGATACCAAAAAATGTAGAGATTGCACAAGTTTCCTTCTATAGTCCTTGAACAAAGGATCACTTCTCTAGGTTCAAGATCTCATTCACCATAAAAGTACAATTTTTAAAAATTTATATAAGATTTAAATATCTTTATCTAGATTAAAATAGTCTCTAATAACCCTCTATACCTCTTTTTAAACTATCTCAAACACTTATCTTCAACTCATACTACTTTGCCAAAGTAATTGTCTATCTTTGTAACCCTATCTCACTAAAAATAGGTTAGTATAGAAAAAGTACTAAAAATTATGGATTTCAAATATTATATTCACCTTTGACTTGGTGAAATACACTTGTGGATAAAATTTGAGGTCCTGTCTCACTCCTTAAGACCACTTTCTTTCTTTGAACCTTCCAAACTAGGCTTCTTTTAGCCCTTTTCCAATGCCACTATCTATAAATTCATAATACATGTATGGTAAAATATTGAAACTATGTTAATCAATTATTTAATGCAAAAATATATTAGACTACAATCTTTTTCAATTTTTATAGGGTTACTTTTCCTAGAATGAGTAAAACCCTAGTTGATAGGGTTTTTAGTCACTAAGCAGGCTGAGAGAGGTCAAAAATTAATAAATTAGACTAAGAAAGGTTTTAAAACAAAATATTTATTGTATAATGTCTATCTATTCAAGCTAAAAATTTTCATTCATTAACCTTGGTCAAATAACCTTCAAATCAATCCCCACTAAGGAAACTCAGACCTTCTTGACAGTATTTTGTGATGGTAAATAGGGGTTAACAAGGTTTCACTTAGGGTTTGTTTTTTCAAACTTGTCAATAGTATATTTAAATTTTATGAGGGTTATTACCATGTAAAAACACTATTTAAATCCTTTATTAACCACTTTAGAGTCTAAAACAAGATCCAAGGTAAGAACACAATGAACAAACTCATGGTTTCTAACTATATGCTAATAGTTTGGGTAAGAACACTAAGAAAACTGAAAATTACCACCTTTAAGACCTATTTTATGTCATAAAACATTCATTATAACCCTCATAAATTTTACATCTTTATATTCTCCAAGGAATCTTTGTATAAAGGACTAAATGCTCTATTTACTTCTTGAGCCAATTATATACTCTCTTCCACTGTATGGCAGGCTTGTCTATCTTCTCAAAATGAGTTTCTTTACAAATTAAATACTTGTTACCTATCTCAAACTAGGGATTAAATATAATCACAACAATATCATCTATCACATATTCATAATTACTCACCTCATTGAACATTCAAACAAACAAATACTCTATTCATAGCAATGCAATAGTAATGCACTCACAATTTCATTATCACAGTCCATTATTCATCAAATTTATTTGATTCACTTTCATTATATATCCTCATTATAATTAAAATCACTATTACATGACCAAAAATTACTCTCCTATATCTACTCCAAGAGGCATAACCAATTATTGGAGGTTTCCCATGTAGAGGTGTTTAAAGTTACATTGCATTTTGTATGTTTGACCACTAGGCATACTATATGACCATGCATATAGAAAAAATAACATGTTTATGAAATTTACATAGAATTAATACATATTATACACCTATTTAATTTTATCTTACACCTTTCCACCTTCAAACAATGCATATAAATTCTTCCACAAGGCTCAAAAATTCAAATTTTCAAATGTGGCAGTTTTGGAGGGAAACTCCATAATTCAAATTTTATGCCACTTATGCTAATATAGTTCACTCCTAAGACATTATTATGACCTAATACACGTATTAAACACATAAAAGACACATTCAATCCAAAAATGAGTCCATTTTGGGATCCATGAGGATTCCCCTGCATCAAGAAAGGATTTTATATCATCTAGAGATTGAGAAAGTGTGGGAAATCTCCTCATAATAGAATCACTCCAATAATAATAAAATTAATTTCAATATAATATTAGAATATGTATTATTTAATAAAATAATTACAAAAATTATATTATCTAACTTTATTTATTAAAATAATATACAATCCCTTATATTTATAACAAGGGGTACTACTAAAAATAGCTAATGAGAAGTGGAATTATAACATCATAAAGGTGGAGTTACACACCATGAGAAGTTTAGTTTCAACATCACAAAGGTGGAGTTACATACCATAACTTGTGCATGAGCATGTGTGTGGATCGCATGACTAATTATCACAAGATACTACATGTAACTTTATTATCCACGCTTATTAATTATAACTAATCAAATCTACTTAAGTGGGACTTAATCATTTCCTAGTGTGTACATGAATAAAATATAGACTATTAAATAATGAAAACATCTAGCCTAATGTGAACACATTAATAATATGAAAGATTTTTTTGACCCATATTATTTCTAATATTCAAATTATATTGGCCTCTTCTTCTCTCTTTGAATTTTCTAATTAGACTTCATTTGTTTTTGTTTCTTCTTATATGTACTTTGGGTTTGTTTATACTATATATAAACATATTTCTTTCAAACCCTCCTTGTTTATGAGTCATGCAGGTTTGAAATAAAATATCTATATTAAAGAGGGTAACACAATAGTTTTTATCTTAGTTTGTAAATTGTTTGGGAAAGACAAGATTATTGATATTAAATTAGATGGAGTGAGTAAGAATATCCTTAATACTCTATTAATTTTCTTTAACCTAATCTAAGTGTTGAAATTAAAAATAACTCTTGTGTTAGATATGGGTGATAAGTTTCTTAATAAATAATAATATTATACAAATTATGGGTTAATATAAAAATTTCATAAAGTAAGGCCCTTACTTTTGGATCTATATTTGTGGATCTCTAAGAACTAGAAGCCTATTTTATTAAGGAACTCTTCATATGCCCCTATGCTCAAGGTTATTTTCTTGTGGTATGTATATTTCAGGATTACCAAGAGATGAATTTTTAGTTACACCCTTGGTCATGGTGATCTAAAAATATTTATATAAAACCCTAATTTATTGAATTTAATCCTCCTGTGTGTATCTTGTTCTTGGCTCTAATTTTGGTTAGGCTACCTAACCTACCTTTTGATTTTTTTAGAATCCCTAGTTTTGACTATTATTGAAAAATCCTCAAGAAAAATTTTCTCTATTCCTCTTGAGCCTACTCAACATTCTCAACCTTGCTTCAATTTGTGTTGAATTAGATCTATCAAGTAGATTATTTAAGGAAAATTGGCTTAAGCTTGGTGAACGTATTTAGAAGTGACAATTAGATTATGAAATGGTGGATTTTAGGTGCATATCATGATTTACATAAGGTCAAATAGTTGTTTATTACTAAATGTAAAAGTATCTCTCTAAGGAATCTATAGCTAAAAAGGTTAGGAATTCATCTTGGTGGAAAATCCACATATGAGTATTGACCATGTTGACAAACCTCTAGAGTCTTCATGTGACCATAACAAAGTATGTGATCATTCAAGGTCACCAGATATGGGAGATCCTTAAAATTATTCTATAACTCTAACCATGAACTTCTCTTCTTCTTATCAATGCATTTCAGCTCTTTCAGTGTTAGATCTATGGATTCCCCTAGCCTTACAACCCAATAAGGTTATAGTTCCTCTTCTGAGACTAGTTAAAGGTAGTCTTCCTTTAATTTTCTTCTCTACCTTGTTGTTTGGACTAATTAATGAATCTCCCATTGTAAATTATTTGGAAGGATAGAAAACTACCAAAAATTTAAAAAAATATGCTTCAAAAAGAAGATTTTTGGGCATAAGATTCTTATATCTCATCAACATATGAGATTGGCTTAAAATGTTATAGAAATTAAGACTATTTTGGATCTTGTAAAATTGTAGAATATTCTAGGGAGTGGTTGCATAATATTTTAGGTATTTGGATTTTTTGTGGTTTTATTGATGCCACTTTCTTTTGTTATTTGTGGTACTTAAGACATGTTGTGAATATCCTAGATTTAGGCTATGCTAATTAGTTTGTATCAATTTTTAATAAGCTTATGTTAAATTATTTGCTTGGGTTTCTTATTAAAAACACGTAGTTGAATTTATCTTTTTTAGCATACTACAAATAGATTTGTATCACTCTTGGTGGTATTTATGAATTTATTATGAAATACCTAGTTGTGGGCTTTAAATCATAGTAAATTCATAAATACCACAAGAGTTATACAAATATAAATTATCTAGCCTTGGGATGTTTAGCTTTAACGCATCTAAAAGAGATATTTTCATAATAAACCTCATGAATCCATTCTCTTGATTTTGATTGTAACTTTATTTCTTTGGGAAGGGGCTTTGATAGGTCAGCATTTGTAAAATTATCACATAAACAAATAACAAACCAACTTATCTAGATTTGGCTATACATAAATATTTAACTTATAGATTTATAACTTGTGAAAAAAATCATCCTTCTAAAATTCCATTGAAATCATGTATACTCTTATCCATACATGGGAAACAAATAGAATCATGCTTTCATATACATACTATCTCACCCCATAAATCATGTGTCTTTTCTAAAAGCATCATCCATAACTTTTGCATATTTGAAATATACTTTAAACCCCCCTTGAGTCAGAAGCTTCACCTAGTTTATAGAGTGGATGCCCCAATGCTACTTAATTTATTTTTGAATATCTGATGTGCTCAACCAATACCCTATAAATTTATATATTATAAATTTTATTTTAATTGTTTAATGATAGGTTCAATTTATTTACCTTCGAATATCACCATTGATATCTCCTCTTCACAAGATTTTTCCTACCATAATTTTCAAGAACTCCTTCCTTTAGGTTGTTTGTTGATTTTTGTTTCCTACAATCCCTTCCTTGTTTTCTTCCTCGCTCCTTCATAAATATTATCCTTCAAATATTTATCTTATCCTTCATATATTTTCTTGATAATCACCATTCCATGATAAAAATAAATTTTATTACAAAGATTATATACACTTAAAATTTTTATAGAAACTATTTACTGTTAGTTATCTTTCGTTCCCCTAAATAAAGGTGAAATTACTAAATTTAATAGAAATAAATAATCTATGTGGACTCCCATGAATGATGGATATGTAAAATTTAATCAATACAAATAAGATAAAGCTAACCCAAGGCATATGGGTGGTGGAGGTATCTTCAGGGACTAAAAAGGTCAACCTTGGATAGTTTACTCACTATATATTGGGATTGATACAAATAATAGGGGGAGGCAATGACATTTATTATGAATATATAATTATAAATATTAAAGGGATGGAAAAATTAATTATCTAGGGTGAACAAAAAAATCTAATCAATACGATGTCTAGTGGGGTGATAAAGGCATGGAAATTTGAGGAGTTCATAAAATATATCAAATGGCTCTAAAGTAAACTAGACTTTGTTGGCCTTTAAAATATCCAAATAACTATTGATAAGTTAATTAATTTAAGAATATATACTAAATATCTTGATATGGTTTGGCTCCTCTCTTTTCCTGATGACTTATGGGTAATTGAACAGAGTTGGGGGATAATTTTGTGGACATTTTCATGAACATGTATGTGTTATATTTTCTACACTTGGAAAACACAAAGCCTAAAGCATGTAATCATTTTAATCATATAAAACTACCTCAACATTTTAACCATATAAAAATACCTCCACATTTTAACCATATAGAAACATATATGTGATGTAATGTGTATGTATTCCTAAAAATATTAAAGTATAAAGCCTTATAATGCAAAAAAGTGAGTAAATAAAAGGTGGGGGGTGGTTTACTAAAATAAATGTTAAGTATAAGGAATATAAATGTAGTAATTTAAATGTTAAATTATAATATATAGGGTCACTCTACATCTTTTATAATTAGTTTCATAGTTTCATGACTTATGATTTGGGAGATAGTTTTTCAAAATCCAATATGGTCAATACTTAGTCATTTTTAGTATTTTAGTATTGAAATTAGGGATTTCAAAGCATAACTTTTTAAATTGATGTCCATTTTGGGTAGACATATAGTCATTTTTAGGTTTTGGGGACTTCTTGATTGTTTGCTATCATTTTTAGAGTTTTTCGTTTGTCAAAACTAAATTTATAGACCAACACACACCCAACCACTCTTATATGTTTATTTTACTTAAAATTTGGTCCCTTATAAACCAAAAGTAACACAAAAAAACCATAATAATCTATGACTAGGGTAAATGGGGATAATTTATGCCACATTTTTGGGTGGTCACCCCAATTTAAAATGAATTCATGCCAAAGTGGCATCCATGGGGAAACATAGGTTGCATTCATGACCCATGCACATAAAACCACCCATTTATGCCAATTTTACTTGCAATTATGTCCCTTATTAATCAAAGGAGACACAAAACACCATATCCAGTTGTGACCAAGGTAAATGCAAATAATTTTAGGTACATTGTTTATGATCACCCCATTTCATTTTAATTTAGGGGGAAAATGTGTGATTTGGTAATGTAAGTTATATTATGGCCCTTACGCATCCAACCAATGACTTATGTTGATTTTACTTGTGATTAGATCCATTATATGCCAAAAGTGACACAATAAGACCATATCCACTTGTGACCATAGAAATAATAATATGTTTTAGCACATGTATGGTTAATCACCCTAATTCACTTTAAATTCAATTCAAAGTGGTGTGCTTGAGGTAACATAGGTCAAATTGATGACCCACACACACCAAAGCACCACTTTATATTGATTTCACTTCAAATTAAGTCCCTGATGTGTTAAAAGACACAAAAACACCAAATCCATTTATGACTAGGATAAATATAGATGATTTTGGGAACATATATGTGTGATTAACTAATTCACTTTGAAATCAAGACAAAGTGTTATGATTGGGTAAACTTGGGTTGCATTGGTGACCTCTACATATCCAACCACCCCTTTATGTAATTTTTACTTGAGATTATGAGTATTATAGGCTAAAATAAATCTAAAAATATTATATCCATTTACAACTAAAAAAATTCATACACAAGCATATTCATTTTTTTTAATTGAGATAGTGTACCAACAACATTATTTCTATAACTTTCAGGAATATCATGATGATTGTTATTGAGGACATTGATGATATGGTTTGTGCATTTTTATTGGAGTTTGACTCTTCTACCTTGAGACCCTAATTTTAATATAACTTTAAATATAAATTAATTCAGTCCCTTCCTTCTTTATATAGAGGCATTGAGAAGCTTGGGTATGGTTTATGTACTCCACATTGAACAAATGGTATGTGTGTCACTTCCTTGTTCTCCCTAGTAATAATTGATGTTCTTCTCAACAATCATTGGTGTTCTTCTAAATTAGAATAGAGTGATTAGTATAATCTATAAAATTTATGTAATATAATATAATACAAATTTATAAATCTTTGACTCCTTGACATGGGTATGGGTGACCATCAATCATTTCTCAATCACACACTCACCCTTATCTATCAATTATCATCCCTCAATTTAGGGAATCAATCGAGTGTGGTCTCATCCCTTAATGCATTGATATATTATCTATGCCCTATATAAATAAAATGGAGACTTTCTACATCACACACTATAATATGGGTCCTTGATTTCCCTTATATATAGATATATCAATCAACTCCCCCCAATCTCTATGTGTTTCCCTTGTCAAATAGATATATAGGATCAATCATCAATTGTGTGCCTCTCATCTATTTTTGGATCTCTCTCTTGGCCTCAAATATATATGTTCAATCTATATATATATGGGTACCCCATATAGAGAGAGAGAAGGAATAGACACCATCCACTAGTGTTCCCACTATATTATATATGCCCTATCCATATCCTAAATAGACATAAGGGAATAAGGAAAATTGTTTTAACATCACTCATGTATCAATCACTGATGAATGATGTTATATATTTTATATTAATAAACCTATAGGGTTAGGGGCACCACTATATATATGGTCAATCAAATACTCAATTTTTAAACCAATCTAGGGCCCCTATCTATATATAGGCACTCAACCACCCCTATCTACATCTACAGAGGACAAGGCCCCCTATATATAGACAAAGACTCAATTAATTTATTATATTAATCAAGGGCCTTTATATAAGGGCATGTACCTATCCTTATCTATATATGATGATTGTGAGGGATGTGTAGGGTTTGAACCTATAGTATTCAAGTTATGTGCATAATGAGTTGGCCAATTACTCCACCCCACTTCGTCAGATATAGGTATGGCCATAATGAATCAAAGTCATTTCCATATTCCACACACACACACACACACACACACACACACACACACACACACACATAGGGTAGGTGCCCACAAAGTGAATGAATCAATTTGAATCATATTCAATACATAATATGATCATATCATTCGAGTGTAACAAATAGGAATGAGTGATATGGCATTAATGAATAAAGACATGATCATATGACCACCCTAGTGTATAGATATAGAGTTTCATTACATTGGCATAATATGTATTTTAATTGGCATAATATATATTGGTACCCCAACCCCACATATGGATTTATATATAGATTTAAAGTGAATCAACATAGGGGCCAAGGTCTATCAATGTTATTGACTATATCTAGCTCACTCTATCCATTAAACAATTATATCAAAGATTAAATAAGTCTATTAATGATCAATGTCACTACATTATATATGTAATATTTATGTTATAACCAAAGCAACCTAATGTGCATAATTCTCAACATTGCATGAATATTTATGTGATTTATTACATATCCATATCATATAATAGACCAATGTAATCTCTATATGTAACATATGTTGATGTTATAGATAATGGAATGGGTGTGGGTAACATGATGTGATGCATAATACATGCCCTATTAATGTGATAGTCAGTTTCAACTATGTGACATCATTTAATGGACTTCATTATGTATGAGTTGCATTGGTGTGGTGGGCCCATTGAATATTGTGGTGTCATTAACTAGAACTATATAACCTAACTCTTATCCTATCTTGAGATAATAACCATGGCTCATGACTCATAGTCAAATCATCTCATGCATGTGTATATCATATATACACATGACATGATAGAGGCTACACATAACATGATATAGGCATACTACATATAGTGTAGACCATATAGGTATAGGGGTCAATGTCGTATGTCAATTGTTGAGGTGAACTTTGGAAATATCACATCCCCATAGTTTAGTAAGAATCAATATAGTGTTTATGTTTTGATTTTGGCCTATAATCCACATAATGTCAAGTAAAAATGACATAAAAAAAAGTGGTTGGATATGTGTAGGTCAAATACGATCCATGTTTCCCTAATCATACCTCTTTGGATTGATTTAAAAGTATATTTAGGTGATTACATGTATATGTGCCCCAAATCATCTACTTTTATCTTAGTCACATGTGGATATGGTGATGTTGTGTATATTTTGGCATAAGGGACTAATCACATTAGTGACCCATGCACATAAAACCAAAACCTATATTACCCCATTCACATCACTATGGCCTAACTTTTAGGTGAATTAGGGTGATCATGCAAAATTATGTCCAATATTTTCCTCATTTTCCTAGGTCACAAGTGGATATAGAGTTATGTTATTTTTAGCCTATAAAGAACCTAATCAAAATTAAAATCAATGTAAAGGGGTGGTTGGGTGTGAAAAGTCACCAATGGATCTTAAATTTCCCAAATTATACCATGTTGGCGTAGATTCAAATTAGATTTATGTGATCATACACAAATGTGCCCATAATTATCTACATTTTTTCTATCCACATCAATATGGTGTTGTTATGTTACTTTTAGCTTATAAAGGACCTATTTTTAAGTAAAATCAGATTCAATGAGTTGTTGGGTGCATATATATTACTAATAGGACCTGCATTGTCCCAATAACACTAATTTGGCCTTATTTTGAAGTGAATTGAGTTTATCATACATGAATATGCCCCAAATTGATGATATTTTCCATCGTCGTAAGTAGATGCAGTGTTTTAGTGTTCATCTTGGCCTATAAACCCTCAAATTGCAAGTAAAAATGACATAAAGTGGTGGTTTGGTGTGCATGGGTCATCAATGTGACTTATGTTTCCCCAATCACACCACTTTGACTTGAATTCAAAGTGAATTAGGGTGATTTCACATACATGTGCTAGAAGTTGTTTGAATTTCCCATGTCATAAGTGGATATGGTATTGTGTCACTTTTGGAAATAATCGATTTAATTGAAAGTAAAATCATCATAAATTGGTGATTGGATGTATAAGGGTCATAATGTGACTTAATTTTCCATAATCACACATTTTCTTCTTGAATTTGAAGATAAAATGGGTGGTCATGCATAAGTTGTCTAAAATCATTTGCATTTACTACTAGAGAATTATCAATAATGTCATGGTGATATCATGGAGGTGTCTTGGTGTGTGGTTAAATTTATTTGATAGCCTAAGTAATAATCATAAAGTGTGTAATGTTCTTGTAAAAGTGTGCTTGAAGTTGGTTGGGTTGATCTTCAATTTTGGCATGGTTAGAGATGTTAAGGGAATAGTATGGATATTTGAGCATGTGAAAAGGGTCATATCAGTGGTCAAGGTTGATTGGAGATATTGTGTTCATTATTTTAATTCACCTAGATCATCATTGTTTTCATTTAGACATTTTGGGTCCAATGGCAAAAAATCTAAGCAATTTGCTAACATCACCATTGCCACATATAGATGAGTCATGGGGAGTTGGTCATATGGTTATGATCACATTAGTCCCTAGTTTTTATGCACTAATTATAAAGTCATGTGACTAAGCATGGTCAAATATATGTGGGTGCAAAGTTGGGCTCTCAAGCATTTTGACAGTATTTTCTATGTTCAAATATAGCCAAGTAATCATGTTGATGATGTCAGCATTCACATGCATAAATGTTTTAGGAGGAAATGGTCACATGGGTTTGCTTATTATTATTCCTAATTATTATAAACCAAATATTAGGTCATGCACCTAAGCATGAAAAAATATATGCAAGTGCAAATTTGGGCTTCCAAGTAGTTTGACATTATTTTCCCATAGCTAAATTTGCATGAGGCAAGAATGAGTCAAATAAGCAGTTTGGTGATGGCATATCTCACACATGTGGACATTTAAGAATAAGATTATCATATCAATTTATTTAGTTTTGAGCATAGTTTATTTTTTCTAAATTTTAAATCATGCACCAAAGCACGTCAAAATATATGCATGTTCAAAGTTG
Source organism: Torreya grandis (assembly GCA_037957365.1). Classification (NCBI taxonomy): domain Eukaryota; kingdom Viridiplantae; phylum Streptophyta; class Pinopsida; order Cupressales; family Taxaceae; genus Torreya; species Torreya grandis. The sequence goes on along the minus strand of JARHVA010000255.1, from coordinate 1,169,161 downwards.
GCCTCCTAGACAAGTTTTTGACATTGTTGGCTCTATGGAAAAAAAATGAGTGATAATTGTAATGCCATTATATCTCACACATGTGATGATTCTAGGATCATATTGTCATATGGTTGGATTATCCTATGTGATGAGATCATATGATCCAAATTTTAGAACATGTGCTTGAGCGAAGCAAAAGATATGGAGGTGCAAAGTTGGCCTTCCAGGCAAATAAGAAAAGGTTCCCAAACTTAGTCATATTTGCACAAGTTAAATTTTGAGCAACCCATGAAGAGATGGATGGATAAAATTTTCTCCAAGATGTCAAGAATTAGTGAGATGAGGATAGGTGCATGAAGTTTAATGTTGAGCAAATGTAAAGGACAAGGATCAAATGGTTTGTGTGATTGATCTAATGGTGCGAGTAGAGTCAAAGTGGTCAAAGTGATAGTCATTTAAATGGTTCCAAATATAGAACAAGATTAATGGTGTGTAATTTATCTAAGCCATGAGGACATGAGAGGCAAGCATATTGTTCAAAGTTTAACTATAACCATTTGAATTCAAATATTTGAATTTAACAAAGGAAAGACCATTGTCTAGTTTTTGAGCCATATCTTTTGATCCAGGATGAATTTGACCATGCATTAAAATTATAAGTTATAGAAGACTCCAAGGTTCATCTATAAATATAAATTTAAAGTTATAAATGTATGTATCAATAGAGATATTGAGCTCTGAAATTGACTGTATGTTCAATTATGTTTTGCAAGTAACCCAAGAAGGGTAATTGAGCTTGTTATAATGTTATTTTGATGTTTAATGATGAATTAGATATTGGAGCATGTTATATCCTCCATGAAAATCATATATGTTCTTCATGAAGGTTTTACCAATTGTATGCAATATGAACAATGGTTTAGAAGTTGATTGTGTCTTCGTTCATGGTGATTATGTGTATAGATTGTTATTTGAGTAAATTATGCTTTATTAGAAGAGTGTTTTGGTGACTGTGATCATTTTAATATGTCAAAGGGGTCATGTGAAATGGGTTCATTTTTTTAGAAGTGGTCTTTTATTCTTATTTTGCTTAGATAAATGTTAAAAAGTTGAATGGGTCTCCATAGGACCTAAAAGTGATTTAGGCCTATTTGCAAATAGATTATGCTTAAGTGTGACCCATGTGAGATGTCTTAAGGGTGAAGGCATGTATTATGGCTGATAATAAAATATTTTGGACTTGATAATTCATGAATGTTCTATATATAGTTAAACTAAATGTGTTGGTTTCTAGGTGTGTGGATGACTTATGTGAAAGGCTTGTGTGAATGTGGTGTAAGTGAAGGAGACAACCTTTAGAAAAAATGTATAGGTAAGCAAGGACCAGTAGAGAGTGAAGAGGATAAAACAAGCTTGTCTTATCAAGGTGATGAAGATGATCACATAGATCATTTGACCTAATAAGCCTAGAAGAGGTAGAATGAGTGAGTATGCTCAAGAGGTTACTTTGAGAGAGTGTGTATGGTGAGTGAAGGCAAGGTGAAGGCTATATGTGCTCAGTGAAAGAGTTAAATGGAAGATTGGTTTAATGATGGTGTGTATTACCTTTTGGTCATATTCTTGATGTCATAATAGTGTTTTTACATCTTTGATTGTGTATGAGGAGAGGTAGAGTGCCCAGATGATGAGTTAATAAGTATAGGAGATTGAAAATTGTGTGTATGACTTGTAGATCATATTTTTAATATCCAAAAGGTGTTCTTATAGTTTGAGGATATGCAAAGAGGTTTGAGTGTGCATATGAGGATAGTTTGAGTGAAGGAGAGAGATTGTGGCATGCCTATGTGAGAAGCCTATATCAGATAGAGAGAGAGTTTGTGTAGGGGATTAGATGATGAGTGTTATTTAAATCCTCATTTAATCAATATTCAATTGATGTCTTATCAACCAAGGCTGGTGTCCAAATCTATCTACAATAAGGTGTAGGATGGTAGATCTAGAAGCTTTCTTATGGGGGTGTTTTGATGATCCTATTCTAACTTTGACTAAAGAAAGAAATATGTCCTAAACTACTTGATTCACTCTTTTACTGAAAAGGAAGAAATCAAATCAATCTACGCTTTTGATTGAAAGTAAAATCACACTCTTATTTACACATGCGTGGAAATTAAAATCACACTCCTAACTAACAAAATGAAATTTGCTTCACATGTTTACTGTAAAAGAAAAACACACTTGCTTAAAAAGGAAATGATTTTGGAATAAGAAAATGCCTTTTAAATTGTGAATTTATTTTGATGTTTTTTTTATGAATAAATGTAAATATTAACAAGATTCTAATTATTGATAACAATGAGTTAATATAACTTAACATAAATACTATAAACAGTTTCTAGTTCCAAGGAGAGTGGGGCCTTGCTCCTCTTGGACTCAGGAACAAAGATTAATAAATGCTAGAAATTGAAGTGATAATTCATAAAATTGAAATGATTACAATCTGTCTAAAACCTGTAATATGCTTGTACAAATTTTCCTTTATTATTTTCTCTCTATCATATGATATCTATATCTAATTATCTTTTCAATGATGAAAGTCTTTCTTACATTTTATACTAATATAATGAACTCAAAATAGGATGCAAAAAACTTGGATTCCTTGGTCGATCCATTCATCTAAAGATAGGAGATTGAAATTCTAAGAGATCCAATTATTCTGATGAAATAGATATCCTATCCTATAATAGTCCTAAGATCCAAATATATATATAAATTTATCAAAAGCAAATCTCACAAAATAGGGAGCGCTTATATTCCTTATTTGATTCCAGCTAGAATGATTCTCTCTTATTCTATCTGGCCACCAGCTTCCCCATTTGTAGCTTCATCCTTAAATAATTCTCAGAATTGACCCTACAGATTCGAGAGGAATGAAACTATGGAGTCCATAGATACAACCCTGTGGAGTCCATAGAAATAAGCCTATGGAGTCCATAGAAACAAGCCTACAGAGTCCATAGAAACAAGCCTGCAGAGTCCGTAGTTCTGCTGGATGGAGATCAAAATTGTGCATTCACTATACATCATCTTTGTATTCTTCCTAAGCATATTTCACAACAAAAATCACTATAACATGCTATGTATTAGACATTAATGACAAAGTAAAGGTTTAATCTTTAGTTCAATATAAACAAGACAAATATCTATTTTTCATGTAATAGTTATCTAACAATCTAAGATTTGCATAAGATAATATCCTTCAAGAGTTGAATTGAGGGAAATAATATGTCAATAATGAGCCATATTCTAAGCTCATCATCTCCCCCAAGCTTTACCTTTTGCATGTCCCATTGCAAACATGTATTGACATTCATAGCTCTGGCTTTTGTTTTCCACACTCTTACTCAAATCATATTCATCAAATTCATTTGTTATATGCTTGTATAAATTGTTTGTAAATCTCTGACATGCTTAAATCCTTTATTTCCATATATTAAATTGTTCCTCTGATTGTGGAGCCAAACTCTGCCATCCTGGAATAGGTATGATCAGCAAAGGAGGTCCATATCTCATGCCTATCCATTTCTGCTCTCTCCTAGAGTTTATTACCTCTATTTAGATTTCCAAAATTTAGGATGTTCTCCTCATACTCCATCTTAAGTTATTTGGGGACATGACCTCTCATCTTTTAAGAGGCAATGAAAGTTGTTCCCATCTATTTGCACTTGCAGCCACCACTGAATCAAAACTATATCTTGAAAATAAATCAAAATAAATAACACAATTATATAAAGCCTATAAATAATGCATTTTAACCTCATTGCTTAACAAATCATAGTTAAAATTATATTTGATCAATATAGGAATAGGAAAGGCTAGTCTGACACATAATCTTGTAGTCTTAGCATGATTTGTATAGTCCTTAAATCTACTTTTCCATGCTATTTAATTTTTAAATGTAGAATGTAATGCCCTCAGTTTAACTTCTCATATATGAATTTTTATAAAAAAATTATTATTCTCATGGTCTCCTAGAATCAAACCATGTAAATAAAGCTCACAAAGCAAATCTTGTTGATCAGGTTCATCACTATAGAAAATTTCAAAAAATGTTGTTGGCTATAAAATCTTATAAGAAAGATGACAAGATTTCTTTAGAAGCTACCATCTATAAAATTATTCAAATAAAAACAAATTGTATATAGGAGAAGGATTCCTACATGCCAAAAGAGATTCCCTTAATTTTCATGCATCCTACAAATTTTCTTCTAAATCTTGGACTTTAGCTTCTAATTCTTTCTTTTCATTTTCCAAGAGTTTATTTGAAGAAGTTGCATCTTTATTTTTATATTTAAGTATGGAATATTCTTCTTTTATTTTATGGAATATTTGCAAGGGAGGAATACCTGGATGACTTGTTTGACAACTGTGGTCAAAAAATACCTTAGGAGGAGAAGGTGCAACATGAGGTGCTTTGAAAGAGTTTACCAAACTCTGCAATCTCCTATTTTTATTCTTCAAATTTTCTACATATATCCAAAGATCTATTTGTTTACTTTTATGTTCCTTTGATATTTCCTCTAATCTTTGAACTTTTACTACATGATCAGTAGATGTTGTGTCTAATTTATGCACCAACAATGAGTTGAGATGATCCTTTTTCTACAATTGACTAATCAAGTCAGCAATGTTAGTTGTTAGTTGTTGTTCAAGATGTTGAGTTTGAAAAAGCTGTAAAGTTAACTTCATAATAGGATCATTTAGATTATATGATTCACTTTTCTCATTGGTACATATAGTTTTTGCTTTATCTATTGTATTTTCAACTAGAACAGGTGGTTTTTCCACCATACTTGATTCCTCTACCGTGTATGGCTCTTCCTCTGGAATTGGTTCCTCCATTATGATTGGAGAGTTTCTTTTAAAAGAAATTTATTCAACATCTATAGGTACAAGAATACTTTGATGTATGGGGGAATAAGATACCATTTTAAAACTTTCTAGAATGTTTGTAGCCTCTTGTTCATCTTTATCTGTTAGAATGAGTCTTCTCCTTCTTTTAGTCACTCTCTGAGCTACATTCAGTTGGCTTTCCTTCTCAACCATCAAACCCTTGGTCTTCTCAGGTTCTATAGCAACCTTTCATCTCAATTTTCTTCTTCTTAATAAGGGAATTGATTACACTATAGATTCATGAGGTTTTTTTGGGGACCTTAAAACTTCAAGGTTTTGAGATCTTGTGATTATTCTTGAAGAAGAAGAAGAAAAAAGAATTTCTGTCGAGACTACAATCTTTGATTTCTTCCTTGGTGTTGTTCTCTTAGTTGATGTATCAGGTAGAGATGAGCATTCTTGTGGTGAATTTGAGGTTTCTTGTGCAGGTAGATTTGTAATTTATTGTGTTATATTACTTTGAAATTCCTCCCAGACCTCTTGTCCTTGCTGAAGGAAGTGATGTTGGATAATGAGGTGAATAAGGCCATGATGCCTAAGAGTAGCATTAGGGGTTGTAGACATAATTTTTAGAGCACCATATAAAAAGGATGGGAGGTTAATTTTGTACTGAGGGTTGTCTCCCATGCTTAAGGTGTATTAATATTTTCATGTCATCTCCCCCTAAAATATTGTGTTGCCCTTCACAAATGATATGCTTGAGTACCCACTTGGATATAGATTTCCAAGGTTCAAGAAGTGAATTTCTACTAATCCCTTTTAATTTTTCTTTGAAATATACTAGACATGAAGTCCAAATTTGCTCATTACCATTAAACTAACTAATTAAATCACTAAATAAAATTCTACTTGTAGCTCTCATTCCCTCTTCTAGAACTTGTATAATTTGGCTTATAATTTGAATTGTAATAGGAATAACAATGCCTTTCATAATTTTAAATTCAAGGGTGATATTAGTGATGAATTCACTTACCATTATTTCATTGAAACCCTAGAACTTTTTAATGAAAGGTAGCTGGCCATTGGCTCTAAACACTACCATAGAAGCTTTGTCTTTATTAAACTTTGCTACATTCTTCAGCGCTAATCTCATCTTCTATCCCATTTCTATACAGATTTATAGACAACTCTATTATTTTAACTATGATTGGGGTTTAGACCAGTCTTTTGTTGAAATTAGTAGGTGACAGTCACTAAAGATTTGTAGACCAGCTTCTATTAAAGTCTGTGGAAATAAAATGATTCATATGATATGCTACAGCTACATGAGTTTGTAGTTTGATATGATGACTCAATTGATTGTATCAAAGATACACACTTATCCATACACCTTTGGCGGCTCATTTCCATGATTTTTTATTATGGTAGGTGTCATGTTATTCTATTTTGGAAGATTCAAATTTGGGTCATCTCTGTAGAATAAGTCTTAATTAAATCGAAGATAATTAGTTAACTAAACATAGATAAATAAAATATATGTCTTACTTATTTTGGCCTTAGATTTATCCTTTGCTCACCATTTGTCCTGAAAAAATAAGTTTACATGGATTTGTCAACATGACCAATCATAGTGACATGATGAGATTATTTATTTTTCTTATAAATTTTGTTTTTGTCCTTTGGCCAGCCATTGCTAGTTTTCTAGCCAAAGCCCTTTTTGCAATGCATAACCAGTCAGCAAGTTGGTTTTCTAGGCATACATTGTCAATAGTGTCCTTGAAATGATTTTCACTATTGATATATATATATATATATATATAATTTTTTATTTTTATTTTTATTTTTATTTTTTTATACTACAAAATTATCAAAGAGCATGCTCTCTGAAATAAGTAGAGCTCTCTAGAATAGCTACTTGATCCTTTACTTTTTGAACAAATTCTTATTTATTGAGAGGCTTCTGATAAATCTTTAATCTATGTCCATTGAATAATATAGCTCTTCTATTTTCATCAATAGTTATTAGCTTAACAAAACCATTTTCATAGACCCCCTCAATTTGATAAGGTACCAACCACCTTATTTATAATTTTCCTTTAAACTATTAAAATTTGGATTCAAACAATAGTGCCTAATCTCCTTTCTGAAACTTCTATCACTTGATTTTTGAATCATGCCAAACTTTTCATTGATGTTGTACCAATTCAGTTCTTTGTAGTGCTTCCATCCTCATCTCATCAAGTTGATTAAGCTGTAAGAGTCTTTCTTTCTATATTTCTTCTAATTCAATTCCTACTTCTACAGCAATTTTCAAAGTTTGTAATTCAAATTCAATAGAGAATAAAGGCTTCTTACAATAAACCAATTCATAAGGTGAAAATCTAGTTATTATTTTCCAAGTAGTATTATAAGCCCAAATAGCTTTTGGTACCTTATCTACCCAATCCTTTCTACTAAAATTAACAACCTTGGTTAAAATAGTGTCTAGTTCTCTGTTAGTGACATCAACTTGTCCCTTAGCCTATGGATGGTATAGAGATATTTTTTTATGTTGAGTTTGATATACTTGCATGAAGTGCTTGATCATGTTTGACATGAACTATAGTCCTTGATCTGAGACTATCTCCCTTGGAGCACCAAATCTTTGCATGATTTTGAAATATAAAAAATCAGCTACCATCTCTTCTCTAACATGAATTAATGCTTTCACTTCGACCCACTTGGTCACATAGTCTGTACATACTAAGAGATATTCTTTTCCTTTAGAAAGAGGATCTACAGAGCCTATAAAATCAATTCCCCATTTCTCAAATAGTTCTAAAACTAATTGAGGATGAGGGTGCAGAGGCATCTTTATTGAAAGAGTAATTTGTATAATTCTCTGACAAGCATCACAGTGTTTGACATATATTTTTACTTGATAATGAAGGTGAGGTCAATAGTATCCTGCTCTTAGGATTTTATGTATGGTTATTTTAGCTAAGTAATGACCTCCTCCTGGTTCATCATGACAAGCTCTGATGATATCATAAGCTTCACCATTTTTCACAAATCTACGAAACACATGGTTAGGCCCAAGTTTAAATAACATTCTATTAATCCATTTAAAATAACTTTTTTTTATTAAACATTTCTTTTTTTGTGAAAATTGTAAAATAAACTTCCCTGTGGTGAGATAATTGGCTATATCAGCAAACCACAGATATTTTGATGAAATAGCAAATAGTTGTTCATCTGGAAAATTATCTTCCACTAGTTCTTCTTCACTAGTAGTATTCATTCTTGACAATAAATCGGAAACCACATTAGACTTTCCTAGTTTATCTATAATAGTAACATCAAATTCTTATAAGAGCAACAACCATCTAATAATCCTACCTCCCACAATTGGTTTGTTGGTAAGATATCTAATAGCTAAATGGTTTGTATAGACAAATACCTTGTAGCCTGTTATGTAGTGTCTAAATTTGTTAATTGCATAGACAATAGCTAAGAATTCCCTTTCAATTGTGGTGTAATTTCTTTCAGCAAGTGTCATGTTTTTGCTAATATAATATATAGCATACATGTTACCCTCTTCATCATTTTGTTCAAGGACTGATCCTAGAATGTATTGAAAGCATCTATGTATATATGGAATGGCTTAGACTAATCTAGTCCTCTCAATATTGGAGCAATAACAAATTTAGCTTTGATGGTCTCAAAGCCCTGTTGGCAACTATCACTCCATTCAAATGTACTATCTTTTTTAAGTAAGGCAAACATAGGGGCAATTATTTGTCTAAAATTATCTATGAAGCATTTCTAGTAACTAGCATATCCCAAAAAACTCTTAATTTTAGTTTTTATTTGTGGAATGATTAAATTGGAGATTATTTTGACTTTCTTTGGATCTACTTGAATGTCTTTTGTATAAATATGGTGTCCCAGGACTATTCCTTCATCTATCATCAACAAACATTTATCATGGCTCAAAGATAATTGATGTTCCTCACATCTGATCAATACTCTTTCCAAGTTGGTAAGAGCGTCTTCATAAGTTTCACCATAAATGGTGAAATCATCCATATATACTTCAACACAATTATTTGTAAGGTCAGAGAATATTGCCATAACTACTCTTTGGAAGGTTGTTGGAGCATTATAGAGTCCAAATGGGAGTACTCGATAAGCAAAAATTCCCCAAGGGTAGCTAAATATGGTTTTATCTTGATCTTTAGCTGCTACCATTATCTGGTTATACCCACTAAACCCATTTAGAAAAGAAAAATATCTCTTTCCTGTCAAATTGTCAATAACTTGATCAATGAAAGGTAAAGAAAAATAATCTCTAAGTGTTGCTTTGTTCAATTCTTTATAATCTACACATACCCTTAATTTTTCATTTTTCTTGGGCATAATTACCAAAGGTGAAACCCACTAGCTGTTTGAGATGGGGTAAATAAACCCAACTTCCAGCAAATTTTGGATTTCTATTTTGACTATCTCCTTTAATGCTGGACTTATTCTTCTTTGTGGTTATCTGACCGATTTGACAGATTCTATGTAAATGTGATGAGTGCATATAATGGGGTGAATTCCCTTCATGTTGGTATAATCCCAAGTAAATGCCTTGGTATGTCTTTCCAGTACTTCAAAGAGTTGATCTTCATCTTCATTTGTTAACCAACTATTGATGTTCAAAATCTTTTTAGATAATACCATGATTGGTTTTGTACCTAAGTAGTTGGATTCTATTTGTTTAAACTCACTAATAAATGAGTTTAGAGGACATGGATGAGGAAGTAGCTTATGAAACATGGTTACATTATCAACAAACTATTTTTTAGGAGGAATCAGTCTTACTAAATAATAATGGAATGCATCTAAGAAATGAGTTTGCTATTGTTCTGCCAATTTACACACACTTTCCTGAATCAATCCATGATCATATGGTGAAGAAACAATAGAAGAAGTATAAGTGGAGGTTTCATAATATTTTGTTTGACCCAAGAATCTTAAACTAAGATAGTCCATAGTTTTTGGACTGACAGATTCCATAGCTTTCAGACTGGTAGAGTTCATAGCTTCTAAACTAATAGAGTCTATAGCTTTTAGACTGGCAGAGTCTGTAGATTCTAGGTATATGTCTCCATTCAATTCTTCCAAGTGTTTTTTAACTATGATCATAGCTAAGGAGGAAATGGTGTTTGATATGTTGTCTGATTCATTCACCCAAAGTTTTTATATGTGATTTATTGATAGTTTTGCAGGAGGATACAAAGAGATGCATTTGGACTTTAACCCATTAGAAATGGTCATGTCTCCTGACCTATAATCAATTAATGCTACTACATTATCCAACCATGGTCTACCTAGGATTATGGGATACCCTAGATTCTTTGTTTTAGGTTACAAGACCATGAAATCTATTAGATATTCCCAAGACTCTATTAGTACTTCAACATTTTCTATAGTCCCTTTTAGTTTATTTACAGACTGGTCCACCATTTGAAGAATGGTAGTTATGATTTGTATTCTCATAAGAGATAATACATGGAGAGTATCAATTGTCATAACATTAATATTTGCTCCCAAATCTACTAAGATGTTAGGAATTTATTTACCTCTGATTGTGACTGTGATCACTAGGCTTCCTAGATCTACATATTTTAGAACTAATAGTTTTTCTGCTAATAATTCAACAACTTTTCCATCAACATGAATGGTTCCTAGATATTTTTATTTCCTCCAGGTGTCTTGATATAAAGGTTTTTGATGATCTTATTTAATTCAGGTATATCCCTAATAGCTTTTAGAAGGGGTGCCTCAATATTGATCTTTTGCAACTCATGGACCAAATTTGATTCTGATTTAATACCAATATCTTTTAATCTTTTAGGAAAAGGAACTACTGAGGTGGTATCTTTTGCTTTGTTTGCTTCAGGGCTCATTTTGATTTCAACCTCTCTAATATTTAATTGAGATGAGTCCATTTTTTTTTTCCATCAGGTATCTTAGAAATGAGAACTGGAGGTTTTTGTATGGTTTTTCTTGATCTTAAGTGTATGTCCAAACACTCAATAGCTTCAACATTGATTGTCTCTTCATATTCATTAACATAAATAGGTGTTGGTTGTTTATTTTTTTGATTTTCTATTGGTTGTGTAGGCATTGAGGGTTGATTGATTTGTCTTTGTTATTGAATAACTAGGGGTGGCATAATAGTTTTCTATTGAAGTGGTCTTCTTGGTTGGGTGAATTATGGTTATGGGTTCCATAGATGATTCTATTATTGATATGGTTGTGGTATCCATTTCTATTTTGGTTCCCATTGTTATTGTGGTTGTGTCATCATCCATGGGGGTGTTGGCATCCATTTTTGTCCTACCCATGGATTTTAGACTAATGGAACTTGGGGTTAATTCTAAAATATTGAAGGAACTAAAACATTCCATGGATTAATTGGATTTCTTGCATTAAACTATCCTTGAGCCTGGTTTTGTGGGGCAAAGTTTTATCTCTTAATATAATTTACTTCTTCAGTGGACTGGACTTGTGTTTTCATTTGATTCTTTAAAATAGGTAGAAGGGTGCAGTGTTTGGTATCATGATATGTTGCATCACAGATCCCACATGATAAAACATTGGTTCTATTTAGGGGGCAGTCTCTAAGGGCATGTTTCTATCTACACTTAAGATAGTAGATTACTGAGGGTTATGTTGCATTTGCCTTAGCTTGAAGTCCATCCAAATTATTGTTTAGTGTAACTAGGATATCTATCTTTAGATTATAAAAACATTCCATTAACTTACCCACTTCATTAGATTTCCCAAATCTTCTTTTTCTAATTCTATGTTTCATTTGAGAATAGTTGGTATAAAGCTCAAAAATATGATCAAAATCCAACTTATTTATATCTCCACCTCCCATCAGATTTAAGGCATCTCTAGTATCTTCATCCAACCCTTTCAAGAAAACTAATTTTTAAACATCTTAAGTGAGTGGATAATTGCCTCTTTTATGAGTGAACATGAATCTATCCAAATAATCCTCTAAAAATTCATCCTTATTTTGTTTGATTTTGAAGAAATCCTCTTTTCTTTCTCACACTCGGTAGTAATCTTGGTATTTGTTAAAAAAAATTATTTCCATGTCATCCCATGTTCTAATAAAATCACCAGGTAAACCCATAAACCATCTCATAGCTACATCTTTAAGTGTAGAGGGAAATAGTTTTAATTTCTAGATATCTATTGTGTAATAATAGGTTTGACATAACACCTTAAACTCAAACAGGAATTGATCAAGATATTTTGTAGATCTTCCCTAGAAATTTGGTAGATTAGTTGGTGAAACATTTTTCATGGGAGTTTGATCATTAGGATCTGCAACAATAGTAAAGAAAAAAGTCCTTGGTTGTGCAAGTTGTTGATTTTGTTGGAGAGTCATTTCTTCTTTGGATGATGTTTCAAAGATGGGATGATCTTCCCACTAAATATTTGTGGTATTAGTTATGGGTTTTTCAAAATTCTCAAAAAAAATTTCAACTATGGATATTTTAAAGGCTTCCTCTAAGTCCTTGGCAATTTCTAAATAATGTCTTCCTACAAGAGATTAATCCTGAGAAATTTATCCTATGGGGCTTGCTTGTGGCAATGGCCTAGTTTCTATCCAAGTTTTTGAAGATTCTTATAGATATGTTTAACTTGAACCTTCTAGTTGACTACTCAGAGATGTTGAAGGAATGTCAACTTGAGTTCTTAGTGGGAATTTTAGGATGAATCATCCTTTAGAATATCTAGGATGGTACATCAATTTATTGAATTATTTTGAGATTTTATAATTTTTCTATTTTTTACTCTAGACCAATAATCATTACCTTACTAACACCTTGTGTTCCCTGGCAATGGCACCAAAAATGATGAGTGTCATTTAACTCATTTAATCAATATTCAATTAATGTTTTATCAACCAGGCCTGGTGTACAAAACTATCTACATTAAGGTCTAGGATGGTAAATCTAGAAGTCTATTTATGAGAGTGTTTTGATGATCATATTCTAATTTTGACTAAAGAAAGACATATGTCCTAAACTACTTGATTCATTATTTTACTGAAAAGGAAGAAATCAAATCAATCCACTCTTTTTCTTGAAAGTAAAATCACACTCCTATTTACGCTTGTGTGGAAAGTAAAATCACACTCCTAACTAACAAAAGGAAATTTGTTTCACACATTTGTTGTAAAATAAAAACACACTTGCTTAGAAAAGAAATGATTTTAGAATAAGAAAATACCTTTTAAACTATGAATTTATTTTGATATTTTTTTTATGAATAAATGTAAATATTAACAAGATTCTAATTAGTTATAAAAATGAGTTAATAGAACATAACATAAATACCGTACACAGTTCCTGGTTCTAAGGAGAGTGGGCCCTTACTCCTCTCAGACTCGGGAACAAAGATTAATCAATGCTAAAAATTGAAGTGATAATTCATAAAATTGAAATGATTACAATCTATCTAAAACATATAATATGCTTGTACAAATCTTTTCCTCTATTATCTGCTCTTTATCATCTGATATCTATATCTAATTATCTATTCAATGATGAAAGTCTTACATTTTATACTAATATAATCAACTCAAAATAGGATGCAAAGGAATAGGATTCCTTGGTCGATCTATTAATCCAAAGATAAGAGATTAGATTTCCAAGAGATCCAATTATTCTGATGAAATAGATATCCTATCCTATAATAGTCCTAAGATCCAAATATATATACAACTTTATCAAATGAAAATCTCAAAAAATAGTAAGTGGTTATTTTCCTTATTTGATTCTAGCTATAATGATTATCTCTTATCCTATCTGGCCGCTAGCTTCCCCATTTGTAGCTTCATCCTTATAGAATTCTTAGAATTAACCTTGCAAAGTCAGGAGAAAAAAACCTACAGAGTCTGTAGAAACAAGCCTGCAGATTTCATAGAAACAAGCCTATGGAGTCCATAGAAACAAGCTTTTAGAGTCCATAAAAGCAAGCCTACAAAGTCCATAGTTCTGTTGGATGGAGACCAAAATTGCATGTTCACTATACATCACCTGTGTCTTCTTCTGAACATTCTTCACAACAAAAATCTCTAAAACATGTTATGTATTAGATATTAATGACAAAGTAAAGGTTTAGTCTTTGGTTCAATATAAACAAGATAAATATCTATTTTCCATGTAATAGCTATCTAACAATCTAATATTTGCATAAGATAATATCCTTCAAGAGATGAATTGAGGGAAATAACATGTCAAGAGCCATATTCTGAGCTCATCATTAGATAAACAAAGATCCATCTTCAGGTGTTGAAGACATCATTTCTAAGGTGGAGGTGTTCAAAGGAGGGTCTAAAAGACTTGGAATTCCTTAGGGGTAGTTTCTCCTTGTCAAACACGTGTTTCACTAAATACCTTTGGTTGGGAGGACATGATCAAGGTTTTTTGGTCTAAAGGAGTTGACTAGTCTCTTGTTTGTAATTTCTTATAAGATATTAGTCCATTTGTATTATAGGCTTGAGAGTTGGTTTTATTCCCCATGAGAGTTTCCCATAGGAACTATGTGTTATGTTTTTAATCTTGTATATGCATAAAATGAATGAGATTTCTTTTTAATGTTGCTTGATCAAGTTGATATATGTTGATTTTTTAAATAGTTTGAAAGGACTATAATTGTAATTGAAATATCTAGGCTCATTGATTCAGCCCCCTCTCAGTGATTATACCTCTAATAATTGGTATAAGAGTGGGTCCTTTGGAGGAAGATTAACAGCTTGAAGGAGTTCTTGAGTTGGTACAAAGATGGCTAAATATTTAAAGAAGGAAAATCAATAGTGGAAAGTTGTGATCAAGGCACTTGAATAGCATATATGTACTTTAAAGAAAGATGCCAAAGAAGATGAGAATGTTATCAATGATATCAAGCTTAAACTAGTAGATGCCAAGATAATTTTGCGTTAAAAATAAAAGGATATCATGTTTGACAAAGAAACATTCCATAACAGTAGAGAAGATGTCAGCAAGGAAGAAGGAGTTGATCTAGAAGTTGAGCTCATGGGTGTACTTGGTGAACTGAAGGAGCAAAAGAAAAGGAATCATAAAATGAGGCATATGATCAAAGGTCTTGAAGCACAAGTCAATTATCTTGAGGGAAGTTTGTTAGGAATTTCTAAGAAAGAAGAAAATAAGTATCAAGAACATATAGAGTTTATTAAATTGCAAGAATATATTGAATTGTAAGAATATGGATTCAAAGACATGGCCAACAAGGCCGAAGAGGATGAAGAGAAGATCAGTATTCTAGAGAATCAGTTAAGGATTACAAATGAAAATCTAAAATTAATATAAGATGAGTACACTCAAATAAATATTGAGATGGGGTCCTTAAAGAGTCAACATGATCTTGTTGTAGTCAAGTTGGACAAACTTGGAAAGAAGCATGAGAAGCCTGAGCAAGTCAAATAGAATGCAAGCTCAGAAAGCAATGAAGTCTGATTTATTAGATAACTAAATACTTCAAGGTATGTTATTTTATTTCATGGTTATTTTTATACATGTAATAAGTATGGTCATAGAGCTAATAACTGTAAAATGGATTCAGTCAAGTACAGACATTCATGGAACCTTTGAAGAATGAGCAATTGGTCCTAGAGAATTCATAACTCAAATCAATCAAGAGGTATGTTGAATGATATTGATTTCTATAGTTTCAATAAAATAGTACATATTGCCAAATTTTTCAAGAATAGTTTGAATATGAACTCAAGTTTTGAAAATAATAAAGATGCTCCTAAAATTCATTCAATGGTAATGAGACCAAAGACTATGAAGGATAATCATGATCAAGGTGGACTGCCTGCTACAACAAAGAAGGAACCAAATATGAAGAAGATACAAAATAACCAAGAGAATTTATCTTCTATCCAGATACAAAAAGAAGATCACAATCATCATTAAGCAAAAGGTATAAATGATCTTATTTTTTTTAGTTGTCATAAATTTGGTCACATTGCTAGATATTGCAAGAACAGGTCGAATGTGTTCCCATAGAAAAATAAGGTGTATGGAGATCCTAGTGTGCAAGGAAGGGATCACAAATGGGTATGGAAACCTAAGCCTATGAAAAAAGATCAGACTAAGACCAAAGATAGTTTTTTTGCCATGATAAACATAAAAGAAAGTCAAGAGCTTCTGTTGATAGCATTTATTGACAAATCTAAAGAAAAGAATGAAGCAAAAGATTCATTCAAAGTCAAGCAAGATTGTAAGTTAGAGAAAGGTATAGAGATATGGGAATCTCCAAATTTTTAGTACTTTTAGTCTCACTATGTCAAAAGGGGTGTCTCTCTCTTAGCTTTAATAAGACACTTTTCAGAAAGAGGAAGCATGGTAGATGTTGGTTGGGCCTTGTTTGATGTTACAAAACAAAGAAGGTCATGATAATATGTGTTTTCTTACTATGAAAGATGTTTTTGATTGGTATACCTATGTATCAAGTTACTCTTTGTTTGATTAGTTTGCTCTTAGTTTTTGATGAACTAGCCCAAAGGATGAAAGGCAGTGACTTGAGGGTTTGATGTCTACAAACCTTAAGATGTGTGTTCATGATGCTAATGACTCAACTTTGGTATATGAATCTAAGTGAACATCAAGTGGAGAATATGAAATATTTTCATCATTTGGTGACATGCTTATAATGCATGATTGAGCCTAGTTTAGTGTCTTTATCATGAAAGAGTGTATGCAGTGATTATAGGATCAGAATGGGTGTTTCTAGGTAGCCTAATCAAATTGATACAATGTCAAGAATATTTTGAATCTAAAAAAGGTCTTTTTACTTCTTTATTATGTTTTCTAAGTAGTTTTGTGTTTTGATGATCATGTTTGTGCTCATTAAAGTTTTTTTGTGTGCTCTTAGTTTTCTCAGTTTTGGCTTAAGGGCAAGTAGGCCTAAATGGGTTATAGGAATTATATGTTTCCAAAGGTATGGAGGCTTAAATTTTGGTTTATAAGTGTATGATGGGTTTCTCCAAGTGTGAAATAAGTTTTAGAGCTGTGTGTTGACCAGAAGGAGGTTTATTGACCTTGTTTGTTTTAAGATTCTAAAGTTTTGGGATATGCTAAGAAAGTGGTTTGCCTTGTGAATTGAGGTATGATGATTCTTAATATTTTTAATGGGACAAATGGGTTTTAAAATAAATATTCACAAAGATTTGAAGGTTTGTGATTCTCAAGTTATTCAATTTTTTGTCCATATGGAGGGTTAATTGGCTAGTAGGTTTGTGAAATAAGTATGTTTCATAACATGAGATTGTTGATGAAAATTGATTTGCTTGAGAGGGAATATGAGAGTGCTTTAGATATGAATTTTTAGGTACTAATTATGTGTCTACTAAAAATTGTGGGCTTTACAAGTTCTAGGTAGGGTTATAAGGAGACTAAATGGGCTTAATATGAACAAGAGTGAATTTTGCTTTGTTTCTCCAAAATAGAAAAGTAAGTTTGTTTTAAAGAGATTTATTCGATTGTTTAAGATCATGTTTCTTATTTTTTGAGTGGCATGAATTTCTATTGGTAGTCCTTATGGCAGCTTGAGAGAGATGGCTAGTAAGCATGTGTTGTGGTTCTTCATGGTGTATGGAGATCTAAAGATGATCAAGTGGTGAAATTTCTTTAAAATATTAGGGGGAGTCTCTCTAAAAATTTTCTTTGAGATTAACATTAGATTTAAATTATTTTGTATGTGTTTTCTTCATTTTTTGCAGTGTTTGGTTGAAGAAGAGAGTATTGGCATGGAACAAAATGAAGTTGTCAAGATAAGAAGATGTAGGATCAAGGTAAGGGGGAGTTAGTATAATCTTTATAAATTTGTCCTCTTATTTTTTTAATTTTTTCAGTTATTTAGGATCAGTTGGTGTCCACTTTGTCATTGTGTCAAAGAGGGAGAAATTTCTTATTGTGAGAGTGTTTGAAGAGAGAGAAGAAATGTTAGTTATATAATGATGTTTATTAACATCAATGAAAAAGGGGGATATTGTTGGAGAGTTTTCAAAGATGTCATGGTGATATCATGTAGGCTTACTTATGAGTGGATGAATTTATTTGATAGCCTAATTAAAAATGACAAAGTGTGTAATTTGTTTGTCAAAGTGTGCTTGAAGTTGGTTGGGTTGATCTTTAGTTTTGGCATGGTTAGAGATGTTCTAGGATGAGTATGGAATTTTAAGCACATATAAAAGGTCTTATAAATGGTCAATTATGATTAGATATCTTGTGTAGATAATTGAAATTCACCTGAATAATCATTATTCTCATCTAAACACTTTGAGTCCAATGGCAGAAAATTTGAGTAGGTAGTTTGTTGACATCACCATTGCCACATATGGATGATTCAAGGGGATTTGGTCATATGGTTGTGATTAAATTAGTTCCTATTTTTTATGTGTTAATTCTCAATTCATGTACCTAATTGAAATCAAATATATGTGGGTACAAATTTGGGCTCTCAGGGATTTTGACAATATTTTCTATGTTTAAATAGAGCTGAGTAAGCATATTGATTATGTAAGCATTCACACGCATGGAGGTTTCAAGATTAAATGGTCACATTGATTTGTTTAGTATTATTCCTAGTTATTATGCACCAAATCTTAGGTCATGCACCTAAGTGAGAAAAAAGATATGCAAGTGTAAAGTTGGGTTTTCAGGTAGTTTGACATTGTTTTTTCATACTTAGCCAAATTTGCATGAGGCAAGAAAGAATCGAGTAAGCAGTTTGATGATGGAATATCTCATACATTTGGACATTTCAAAACAATATAATCATATGGGTTTGTTCAATTTTTAACTTATTTTATTTTCACTAAATTTTATATCATGCATTAAAGTGCATCAAAATATATGCGTGTTCAAAGTTGGCCTCCTAGACAAGTTTTTTACATTATTGGCTCTGTGGTAGAAAAATCTGAGTGAGAATTTTAATGCCATTATATCTCACATTTGTTAGGGTTTCAGGATCAAATTTTCAAATTGTTGGATTCTCCTATGCGAGGAAATCATATGGTCCAAATTTTATAACATGTGCTTGAGCGAAGCAAAAGATATAGAGGTGCAAAGTTGGCCTTCCAAGGAGATAAGCAAAGCTTCCCATATTTAGTCATTTTTGCACAAGTTAAAGTTTGAGAAACCCATGAATATACTGATGTAACCTATTAGCTCCAATATGGCTAAAAGTAACAATATGAGGACAAGTGCATGATGCTTAATATTGAGCAAAGGTAAAGAATAAGGATCGAATGGTTTGCATGTATTCATGTGAGTGGAGTCAAAGTGGTCAAAGTGATAGCTAATTAAATAGTGCTAAATATTAAACAAAAATAATGGTGTGTGATTGATCTAAGTTGTGAGGACATGAGATGCGAACATATTGTTTGAAGTTTAACTATGACCGTTTGAATTCAAATATTTGAATTTAACAAAGGAAAGACTAATGTCTAGTTTTTTAGCCATATCTTTTGATCCAAGATGAATTTGACTATGTAGTAAAATTATAATTATATAATAATCCAAGGCTAATTTAGAAATATAAATTTCAAGGTCTGAATGTATGTACAGACATAGATATTGATCTTCAAAGTTGATTGAGTGTTCGACTATGTTCTACAAGTAACCCAAGAAGGGTAATTGAACTCATTTTGATGTTGTTTCAATTTTTAATGATGAATTATCTATTAGATCATGTTTTATAATACATGAAAATCATATATTTTATTTATGAAGGTTTGACCAATCGTATGTGGAATGAATAATGATTTAGAATTTGAATGTGTTTTCATTCATGGTGATTGTGTACACAGAATGTTGTTTGAGCAAATTGTGCTTTATCAAAAGAGTACTTTAGCAGCTATGATCATTTTATGATGTCAAAGGGTTCATGTGTAATGGGTTCATGCTTTTGAAATTGGTCCTTTATTCTTAGTTTTCTCAAATAAATGTCAAAATTTTGAATGGGTCTCCATAGGACCTAAAAGTGACTTAGGCCTATTTGAAAGTAGATTGTGCTTAAGTGTGATCCTTGTGAGATACCTTAAGGGTGAAGGCATGTATTATTTCTGATAAGGAAATATTTTGGACTTGATAATTCATGAATTCTGTCAGGGACCTAGAACAATAAACATGCTCCAATGCCTACGTAGTCAAGATCTTGCTCTACCAATAGAGCACATATGATTACTTCTTGTATTAGCAACTAAACACGAAATTTAACCAGAATCAATAAGTAACTAGAAATATGAAACAACACAAGAATATGAGAGACAATACATAATTGTATTAATAATCACTCAAAAGAATATACAATAAGGAAGATGCCACTTCTGCTTCCACTTCAAAGGTTCGCCACACCTCAAGACCTTCTTCCCTCTCTCTCTCAGTCACAACAATCAACTCCAATACAGAATTGATGTTCACCTCTCCAACCAGTCAGTAACATGCTACCAATTCACTAAGTACACAACCATACTCCAAGTAGATCCCCTGCTCTCTGTTGCTATCTGCAAATCACTAGAACTTACTCACCATGTAGATATCTCTACACCCCTAAAGAACCCTTGTCCTTGCCTCACCAAGTCCTTATGATTCTTCAACCAGTACCCTGGTGGATCAGCTCCTTGACCTTGCAGACCCTGCAACTCTCCCTGATCATACACTCTCAGCACCCTTTGAAACTAGGAGGAGCTACACTAGCTCTCTCTAAAAGCTCTATGGCTTTCTAGCACACATTTTACAATATAGCCCATGAGTCCATATATAGATCTCATGCTTACAATAATTAGACACGCAACTCAAGACTAAAAATAGCCTTCAACATGCAAATAAATAGTCCAAAAATAGACTCTCTCATATCAACATGTGAACTACCTGTTCACGTATAGGCTGCCGACATCGGCTCCTCCATGACTGATGTCGGCCGACTGGTAACCGACGTCGATTGCTTCCTCACTGCCATATGACTGACGTCAGTTGATCAGACCGACGCTAGTTTCCTTGCAACTGATTCTGCAACTCCTCGCAACTCTGCATCCTCCATAACTTCTCCTGTTTGCATCCTGGTGAAGCTTTTAGCTCCACAACCTAACAATCTCCCACTTGGAGATAAATAGCTACACCTGTACTTGTACTTGTACACCATCTAAATTATTCCCTAGCTTGTATCCCTCTTCAAGATCAATCCTGAAGACCAATCACCACACAATCTATGATGTCGCACCTGTCATTCAAGTAACCTGCCACATCCGAACCTATATATCCATGTAGAGAAGAACTTGACCCTACATAACAAGAATCCCTACTGCTAGTCCCACTGAATTGCCCTCCAATACTCCTTCCCTGAATTGGCTCCATACTTTCTGACAACCCCCACTACTTGGGAAAATTCAGGCCTACACTAGACCTCATGTGATTTTGAACCCTGTTCTAAGCTTGAACTGTCCAGCCCTTGGTGTGCTTTCTGATTCTGCATCCTGCATCATGAACCCCGCCAACACCGTCTTCACATCAGCTCCCACTGGAGATAAAATCTCCATGACTCTTATGCCAAAGAATTTTGCTGCTCCAAATTATTTATGACACACCTCTGAACTAACCTTACCTTTAGCTCAGCAAATCCTTATATGTACAAACCTGCTAGCAAACCATCCACATATAGTAACAAGATAATGTCATGACTCATCATCCACTTGGTAAGAACAAACACAATAGTTACACTGACATTCACTGAAGCCCTGCTTAGTCATTCACCTGTCAAAACCTGTACCACTGTCCTACAGCTTCTTCAAGACCATATGCCTTGGCCTTCCGTCTCATGTATCCATCCACTCTCTTCTTTAACTATGGGAATCCATCCATCTCTCAGTGCTTTCTTCTAGCTGACAACTCTACCAATGAATACCTATTTGGTTCTTCAACAAGGACTCACACTCCTCATCCATGCCAAGCTCCCACTGTATCTGGATTCTACCTGCATTGCCTCTTCGCATCTTCCTAGTTCTTGACCATCAATAAGCAATATAAAGAAGGTGAAAAATGAATATGAGGTTCACTTACCCTTTCTGACCTCGACATGAGCATTTGAGACTTGTTGACAGCTTGTTGTCCGCCCAATATCCGTTCCAATGACCGATCTCGACCATCTCCCAGTCTGCTCCCGACCGATGTCGGTTCCCTACACTGACCCTGACTACCGACATCATCTCCCTGGCTGACGCCGGTATCCTTTCTGCCGACGTCGGTTCCTTCATGACCGATGTCGATCTTTCTATTGCCGACGTCAGTTACTGTCTGACCGATGCCAGTACATGTGTTCATCTGTGAGTGATAACTTTTTACCCATGAGCTCTCCATGGATCAAAGTCCTAATCAAATCAACCTTGCTCTGCTCAAAATAATTTAATTCCCTCACCTAATCTCTATCCGTCATCTCCTCCATGAACACCAAGGCTTTCCAGTTCTTTAGCTTGTCAAAAACATCTGACTTCTACTTCAAAACTTGCATTTTCCTTCTACATATGTGACTAAGCCTATAAAGCCACATCTCTGCAACAAAAAGTGAATCAGTAATATAAGTAGATAGATAAAGGATACCTACTTTCTTACCACCATCTAATTCAAGTGTATCCACTGTGAGAGATATAGTGCATCTCTCATCACCCAAATTTCTTGAAGAAATTAGACTCATCTCCAAGACTGGTACCTACATGACTTCCTTCAACCACTGTGTGTCATCTGTCTACAATTTTAGCTTCACTTCCCCTTTGTCAATCATCTGACAAGGCTCTCCAGCTCCTAAATAAATCTTTCCAAAGTCTCCAAAGACATACCCATGAAAAGATGCTCTATTTTGAACTGCATGGAAAGAGGCAAAAGAATCTGTGAACCAAGATTCCACTTTATCCAGAACATCCTGTGCAACATCCCCTACAACATCTGCTCCTCCCTACTAATCTGCTACCAACCAACAATCTTTATTTACCTTCTCTTTCTTTCCATCAATCAGAACATTTGTGCTATTTAGTTTCTCCATTCGTAGCTTACTTTCTTCTGCCATTGCTATACTCCCACTCAATTTGAAACCCCTGCGAGTGACCTATAATCAAAAACACTACCAAATTTGAACCACCTGTTAGTCAACCCAACCAAAAGCTCTGATACCACTTGTCAGGGACCTAGAACAATAAACATGCTCTGATGCCTACTTAGTCATGATCTTGCTCTACCAATAGAGCACATATGATTGCTTCTTGTATTAGCAACTAAACATGGAATTTAAACAGAATCAATAAGTAACTAGAAATATGAAACAACACAGGAATATGAGAGACAATACACAATTGTATTAATAATCACTCAGAAGAATATACAATAAGGAAGATGCCACTTCTTCCTCCACCTCAAAGGTTCGCCACACCTCAAGACCTTCTTCCCTCTCTCTCTCAATCACAACAATCAACTCTAATACAGAATTGATGTTCACCTCTCCAACCAATCAGTAACACGCTGCCAGTTCACTAAGTACACAACCATACTCCAAGTAGATACCCTGCTCTCTGCTGCTACCTGCAAATCACTAGACCTTACTCACCATGTAGATATATCTACACCCCTGAAGAACCCTTGTCCTTGCCTCACCAAGTCCTTATGATTCTTCAACCAAAACCCCAGTGGATCAGCTCCTTGACCTTACAGACCCTGCAACTCTCCCTGATCATACACTCTCAGCACCCCTTTGGAACTAGGAGGAGCTACACTAGCTCTCTCTAAAAGCTCTATGGCTTTCTAGCACACATTTTACAATATAGCCCATGAGTCCATATATAGATCTCATGCTTACAATAATTAGACTAACCTAATTACAATAATTAAACATGCAACTCAAGACTAAGACTAGCCTTCAACATGCAAACAAATAGTCCAAAAATAGACTCTCTCGGATCAGCATGCGAACTGCCTGTTCATGCACAAGCTGCCGACGTCGGCTCCTCCATGACCGATGTCGGCCGACTGGTAACTGACGTTAGTTGCTTCCTCATTTCCATATGACTGACGTCGGTTGATCAGACTGACGCCAGTTTCCCTACAACTGATTCTGCAACTTCCTGTAACTTTGCATCCTCCATAACTTCTCTTATTTGCATCCTGGTGAAGCTTTTAGCTCCATAACCTAATAATATCTCACTTGGAGATAAATAGTTTCACCTATACTTGTACCTGTACACCATCTAAATTATTCCCTGGCTTGTATCCCTCTTCAAGATCAATCCTGAAGACCAACCACCACACAATCTATGATGCCGCACCTATCATTCAAGTAACCTGCCACATTCAAACCTACATATCCATGTAGAGAAGAACTTGACCCTGCATAACAAGAATCCCTATTGCTAGTCCCACTGAACTACCCTCCAGTACTCCTTCCCCGAATTGGCTCCATACTTTCTGACAACCCCCACTGCTTGGGAAAATTTAGGCCTACACTAGACCTCATGTGATTTTGAACCCTGTTCTAAGCTTGAACTGTCTAGCCCTTGGTGTGTTTTCTGATTTTGCATCCTACATCATGAACCTCGCCAACATCGTCTTCACATCAGCTCCCACTGGAGATAAAATCTCCATGACTCTTATGCCAAAGAATTTTGCTGCTCCAAATTCTTCATGACACACCTCTGAACTAACCTTACCTTTAGCTCAGCAAATCCTTGTATGTACAAACCTGCTAGCAAACCATCCACATACAGTAACAAGATAATGTCATGACTCATCATCCACCTGGTAAGAACAAACACAATAGTAACACTGACATTGACTGAAGCCCTGCTTAGTCATTCACCTGTCAAAACATGTACCACTGTCCTGCAGCTTCTTCAAGACCATATGCCTTGGCCTTCTGTCTCATGTATCCATCCACTCTCTTCTTTAACTATGGGAATCCATCTGTCTCTCAGTGCTTTCTTCCAGCTGACAACTCTACCAACGAATACCTGTTTGGTTCTTCTCCAAGGACTCACACTCCTCATCCATGCCAAGCTCCCACTGTATTTGGATTCTACCTGCATTACCTCTTCGCATCTTCCTAGTTTTTGACCATCAATAAGCAATATAAAGAAGGTGAACAATGAATATGAGGTTCACTTACCCTTTCTAACCTCGACATGAGAATTTGAGACTTGTTGACAGCTTGCTGTCCACCCAATATCCATTCCAGTGATCGATCTCGGCCATCTCCCAGTCTGCTCCCAACCGATGTTGGTTCCCTACACTGACCCTGACTATCGACGTCATCTCCCTGGCTAACACCAGTATCCTTTCTGTTGACATTGGTTCCTTCATGACCGATGTCGGTCTTTCTATTGCCGACGTCGGTTACTATCTGACCGATGCCGGTACCTATGTTCGTCTGTGAGTGATAACTTTTTACCCGCGAGCTCTCCATGGATCAAAGTCCTAATCAAATCAACCTTTCTCTACTCAAAATAATTTAGTTCCCTCACCTAATCTCTATCCATCATCTCCTCCATGAACACCAAGGCTTTCCAGTTCTTTAGCTTGTCAAAAATATCTGACTTTCGCTTCAAAACCTGCATTCTCCTTCTACATATGTGACTAAGCCTATAAAGCCACATCTCTACAATAGAAGGTGAATCAGTAATATAAGTAGATAGATAAAGGATACCTACTTTCTTACCACCATCTAATTCAAGTGTATCCGCTGTGAGAGATACAGTGCATCTCTCATCACCCAAATTTCTTGAAGAAATTAGACTCATCTCCAAGACTGGTACCTACATGACTTCCTTCAACCACTGTGAGTCATCCGTCTGCAATTTTAGCTTCACTTCCCCTTCATCAATCATCTGACAAGGCTCTCCAGCTCCTAAATAAATATTTCTAAAGTCTCCAAAGACATACCCATGAAAAGATGCTCTATTTCAAACTGCATAGAAAGAGGCAAAAGAATCTATGAACCAAGATTCCACTTTATCCAGAACATCCTGTGCAACATCCCCTACAACATCTGCTCCTCCCTGCTGATCTGCTACCAACCAACAATCTTTATTTACCTGCTCTTTCTTTCCATCAATCAGACCATTCGTGCTATTCAGTTTCTCCATTCGTAGCTTACTTTCTTCTGCCACTGCTATACTCCCTCTCAATCTGAAACTCCTACGAGTGACCTGTAATCAAAAACACTACCAGATCTGAACCACCTGTTAGTCAACCCAACCAAAAGCTCTGATACCACTTGTCAGGGACCTAGAACAATAAACATGCTCCGATGCCTACTTAGTCAGGATCTTGCTCTACCAATAGAGCACATATGATTACTTCTTGTATTAGCAACTAAACATGGAATTTAACCAGAATCAATAAGTAACTAGAAATATGAAACAACACAAGAATATGAGAGACAATACATAATTGTATTAATAATCACTCAGAAGAATATATAATAAGGAAGATGCCACTTCTTCCTCCACCTCAAAGGTTCGCCACACCTCAAGACCTTCTTCCCTCTCTCTTGGTCACAATAATCAACTCCAATACAGAATTGATGTTCACCTCTCCAACCATTCAGTAACACGCTGCCAGTTCACCAAGTACACAATCGTACTCCAAGTAGATCCCCTGCTCTCTACTGCTACCTGCAAATCACTAGACCTTACTCACCATGTAGATATCTCTACACCCCTGAAGAACCCTTGTCCTTGCCTCACCAAGTCCTTATGATTCTTCAACCAGTACCCCGATGGATCAGCTCCTTGACCTTGCAGACCCTGCAACTCTCCCTGATCATACACTCTCAGCACCCCTTTGGAACTAGGAGGAGCTACACTAGCTCTCTCTAAAAGCTCTATGGCTTTCTAGCACACATTTTACTATACAGCCCATGAGTCATAGATCTCATGCTTACAATAATTAGACTAACCTAATTATAATAATTAGACACGCAACTCAAGACTAAGACTAGCCTTCAACATGCAAACAAATAGTCCAAAAATAGACTCTCTCAGATTAACATGCAAACTGCCTGTTCACGCACAGGCTGCCGACATCAGCTCCTCCATGACCGATGTCGGCCAACTGGTAACCGACGCCGGTTGCTTCCTCACTGCCATATGACTGATGTCGATTGATCAGACCGACGCTGGTTTCCTTGCAACTGATTCTGCAACTCCTCGCAACTCTGCATCCTCCATAACTTCTCCTGTTTGCATCCTAATGAAGCTTTTAGCTCCACAACCTAACAAATTCTCTATATATAGTGAAACCAAATGTGTTAGTTTCTAGGTGTGTGTATGACTTGTGTGAAATGCTTGTGTGAATGTGGTGTTAAGTGCAAGAGAGAACCTTGAAAAAAAAGGTAAAGGTCAATAAGGACTAGCAGAGAGTGAATAGGATCAAACATGCTTGTCTAAGCAAGGTGATGAAGGTGATCACATAGGCCATTGGACCTAATAATCCTAGAAGACGCAAAATGAGTGAGTATGCTCAAGAGGTAATTTTGAGAGAGTGTGTATGGTGAGCGAAGGCAAGGTGAAGGTTGTGTCTTCTCAGTGAATGGGTTAAATGGAAAAGTATGTTGATGATGGTGTGTATGATTTTTAGGTCATATTTTTGATGTCATAATAGTGCTTTTTTGGATTTTATTGTGTATGAGGAGAGGTAGAGTGCCCAGTTGATGAGTTAATGGGTAAAACAGATTGAGTACTATGTGTATGACCTGTAAGTCATATCTTTGATGTCCAAAAGGTGTTCTTTAAATTTGAGGATATGTAAAGAGGATTGAGTGTACATATGAGGATAGTTTTAGTGAATAATGAGATATGTTATGGCATGCCTATGTGAGAGGCCTGTATGAGATAGAGAGAGTTTGTGCAAGGGTTAGATAAATAGAGATCCATCATCAAGTGTTGAAGACATCATTTCTAAGGAGGATATGTTCAAAGGAGGGTCTAAAAGACTTGGTCTTCCTTAGGTGTAGTTTTTCCTTATGAAACACATGTTTCACTAAAAACATTTAGTTAGAAGGACATGATCAAATTTTTTGGTCTAAAGGAGTTAACCAGTCTCTTGTTTGTAATTTATTATAGGACAGTAGTCCATTTGTCTTTTAGGATTGAGAGTGGGTTTTATTCCTCATGAGGGTTTCCCATAAGAACTATGTGTTATGTGTTTGATCTTGTGTATGCATAAAATGAATGAGCTTTCTTGTTAATGTTCCTTGATCAAGTTGATATATGTTGATTTTTTAAATAATTTGAAAGGACTGCAATTGTAATAAAAATATTTAGGCTCACTGATTCACCCCCCTCTCAGTGATTATACCTCTAACATTTACCTTGGTCATAAGTGAATTTGGTGTTTTTGTGTCACTTTTAGCATATAATGGACCAAATCACATTTAAAATTATCATTAAGGGGTGTTTGTGTGTGCATGAGTCACTAATGTAACATATGTTTCTCCATGCACACCACTTTATCATGAATTCAAATTCAATTTGGGTGACCATGCCTAAATGTGGCCCAAATTATCCTTATTTACCCTTGTCACAAATGATTATGGTGGTGTTATGCCACTTTTTTATCTATAAGGGACCTAATCATAAATAAAATTGGCATAAAAGTGGTTGGGTGTGTGTTGGTTTGTAAACTTTAATTTTGACAAACTGAAAACTCCTAGAAATCCCAGCAAGCAATCCGTAAGGCACCAAAACCTATAAAATGATTATATGTTTACCCAAAATAGACATAAATTATAAAATTATGCCCTAAAATCTCTAGGTTCAATATTAAAATCATGAAAATGACTAATTACTAACTAGATTGGATTTTGAAAAACTCTCCCAAATTGTAAGTTGTGTAGTTGTGAGACTAATTCTATAATACGCAGAATGACCTTAATTTTTTATATTTAATAAATTAAATTTAAAGTATAGTTGACATTTACATTGTTACATTATATTCCTTACATTTAATAGTGTAATAATGTAAATGTCAACTATACTTAATATTTGTTTTAGTAAACCATACCACCCACCTTTTAATTAACCACTTTTTTGCATTCTAAGGCTTCATACTTTCATCTCTTAATCACGTGTATTTTTTATAATTATTATGTGTTTTTTCACATGCGTACTTTATGGTGTGTAATTTCAAAATCATGTCTTTTGGTTTAGAAATGGCTTGGATTCTCAAGACTAATCCTAAACCTAAAAACACACAGTCGAATCTGAGTTT
Organism: Torreya grandis; assembly: GCA_037957365.1. NCBI lineage: Eukaryota > Viridiplantae > Streptophyta > Pinopsida > Cupressales > Taxaceae > Torreya > Torreya grandis. Next base: position 1,139,963 of record JARHVA010000255.1, on the reverse strand, counting down.
TTTGATTGAAAAATAATTAAATACAACTTCTATCATCAGAAACACTAAAATTTAAATGAGACATTTCATAAAATTATTATAATGATATTGAGCACACTCTCCTCTTTCCATAAATATTATTTTTTTAATATTTTAACTATTTTAAGGTTTGCATCTATGTTGATTTCTACTTATGTATTTTTTAGGCCACTATATGCCACAACTATACATGTCTATATATGTTTATTTTATTTTATTTTTATCCAATTTTATTTTTTTTAAATTATGGTCTCAAACTAGTTGTAATTCTATACACATTAAAAAAAACTAGTTTTTCATTTGTTTAGATAGTTAGGGGGCGCACGACCACCTATCTATTATTTTGTTAGTTTTCAGGATTTATTTACTTGTAAAATTATTAAATATATATATATTCACTAAAAAAATAAAAAATATACAAGTCACAAACTATATGATCTTATCTAAATTTCCACTAAAAGGATTCAAACAATACTAAATGATGCTCAAAAAATGAGGGGCCACACGATCGGCTATTTATTCTATTTTTTCTTAAAAAATAGTAGTTCTTCTAAGTTTAGTTGTTTGACTTACTTATCCATTTTTTTTAAATAATGTTTTATAAACTAGACACCAAATGATACAATTCATGTTCTTATATCATATTCAAATTTTGAATGTAGCCCTTTCAAATAATCTACAGAATTTGATATTTTTTGTTTTTCAAAAGAAAAAAGTGTTCATAGATAGACCCTTTTTGTCCTCCAACTTTGTACATTATCCCTTACATATAATTTTAGTATAAGACATAACCCATTTCAATGGGATGATTTAAAATTACTCTTAAGGTCTGAAAATTACACAAAGTAGTGGGACCTAATCATGCATTATTCATCCTTAACTGATAGCCATATTATCACAAATCTCAAATATTACATTTTACATTAGGGGCCAGGGGAAAAAGTAATTAATGCTTTACCCCATTCTAATCTAATTAAATTAATTATATATTTATACATTAAAAGTATAAACCATTTTAATGGAAATAGATTTCTCATTCAATAATGTTGTGGAAAGGATTTACAAGCAGTGAGGAAGAGGAGGAATGGGGAAAACTTATGTACCACACCAAGTTCTCAAACTAAGTAATACCCTTTTCGTTGTATGGAATTCAGTGGATATTTGGTAAATTATTGAAATGGATTATGTATATTTGTTTATTTATCATTTGAGAGATGGATAGTAATATCTTTGATGTGTCATAGTTTTTTAGCTGTGCCAACATGATTTCTAATGCAACTAGCACTTTTACCCTTCATTAAACCATGTTGATTTGGAATACTCAGTACAATTTGTTGGGATAGATTTCTCCTAACATCAACACATCATTATGTATGGAAACAAATACATACCAGTAGGGCATACATCCATATAAAAAAGTGTGAAAATGTAATTACCACAAGAAGCCAATACAAAATTTTAAAAATGTGTTAATCCCCTTAAGGATGAAGATGAGGAGGCAAGTCAAGATGAATCCCCTATTTTTAATATTGTGATCATCCATTAAGGTCTTGAGATTTTTTTTTTGTATATTTTTTTGTAGGATATTGGGTGTCCTATGTAATTTCACAAATCCCCTAACAAACTCCTTAATGGGTTATTTTTCCATTTTTGATGTTATCCTTCGTAAATTTGATGATAGACTCTAGTACAAATTAACAATAACTCCTTTATTGTATTTTAGAAAACACTTTAGTATAGCTAGTTAATAAGATAAGTAGTCATTAACTATTAACTTGATGATCTCATGGTGAGTAGGAGGAAGAAGTCAAATTTAAACCTAAAATTATACTCATGCATTCCCTACATGCATTTCATGTGTTTTTTGAAAGAAGTGTGAGTTCATGAAATAGAAGACAACATTGAATGAAGGTTGATTAGATAAGATTAGAGGTTTAAATATGTACATTGGATTAGTAAGCAACCATGAAAGCAATTACAAGATGTATTTAGGAGGCATATTTAACTTGAAGTAGTAAGGCATGTATTTAGAGATATTTAAATGGTAACAAAATATTTTTTTGATTATGAAGTCATAGAGGAGGAGAGGAGAAGGTCAAGTAGTCAAACATACTCTTCCAAAAACTAATCAACCTTAATTTTATTAGTATTTCCATATTCATTTTAGCATCACACCCTTTTGCATCAGGATCATGGTCTATTAGATTTAAATGTTGCCATGGACTAAGCCTACCAACCAATGTGGGTTTAATTTTTTAAATTAATGAGGCTTTTGGAGTTGTGGAAATAGTTCCATGATGCGTTGAAATATAATATCCAAATTGAGTTAGTAAGGAATTATTTAGATTTAGTAGGCCAATTTTATTGTGGTGTCACCCCCATCATCATAAGGATCATGGTTTATTAGGTTTATATGATATGACAAACCAATACTAATAAATAATGTGGGATTAATATTTTGAATGAATGAGGATTTTAGAGTCATGGAAGCAATTTCAAGATGTAGTAAAGAGGTAAATCATACTTGAAGTGTTATGTCATTCATTTATATATATTTGAATGGGAAAAAATGGGATTAGGAATCCATAAAGGAGGATAAGGTAAAAATACTCATCTTGCAACCAACCAACCCTTATGTTAGTAGGAGGGCCAATTCCATTATGACATCACCACCATTTCCATAAGGATAATGGTCTATTAATTTTATATACTTTCATATACCAAGGATACCAACCAATGTGAGATTAATTTTATGAATTAATGATGATTTTAGAGTCATGGAAGTAATTCCAAGATGTACTAAAGAGAATTATCCAACTTGAGGTAGTAAGACATGTATTTAGAGATATTTAAAATATAACAAACAAATTGAGATTATGAAACCATAGAGAAGGAAAAGGAAGTTTGAGCAATAAAACATACTAATCCTTAAACCAATCAACTATTATGTTAGTATGAGGTCCACTTCCTTTATGGCATCATCCGCATTGACATAAGGATCATAATCAATTGGCTCTATTTGTTGTCATAGACCAAGCCTACCAACCAATGTGATATTAATTTTTTTAAATGAATTAGGATTTTAGAGTTTTTTAATATTCACATTCTACTTGGGATCTTGATGGTCCATTTGCTTTATAGGTTAGAACTTTCATCTCTTTTTTTGCAAGTATAGGGCCTTTTCCCTAGTTATCTTTAGCAAATCAAACTTTTCTCTTGATATTCATTTACAAAATAATAATTTACCTATAATATGGCTTAAAAAATTACCCTATATAATACGATGTGTGTTTATGTGTAATATTCATTTGTGTTATGGATAAATTGATCTAGGTCAAATTACATCACAATGTAACACATTTACCCATACATAATGAAAACTTAGGCATAATAATATTAAATATAATATCAAAAAAATTAGACCTAATTACATATCAATAATATTCTAAAATCAACAATAAATGAAAAGAGGTGGTTTTAGAATAATATATGATCTATCATGAATCTAGTGACAATCATCAAAAATAAGTAGTAAAAAATAAGTCTTGAAGGTGAGGCAAACAAAACTCAAAAAAATTGAGATGAATGGAGAGAGTTTTTATCAGTTCACTCTACTATTAGTGTGAATACATTCATATAAAAGGTCATTTGTGTCCAACAATTAATTTCATAAAACTAATTTTGAGATCATATTTGCCTATTATAGGGCTCAATAAAAACTTGATCAGTTTCCCTAAACTCTACATAGATCTCTAAGAAATAAATATCCTTCTTTGGAACCATATAAACTCATCAATACCAATAAAAATGGGGGAGTGAATGGGATCATGTGTTATCTCTCCATTATTTTTAAGCCCCTAGGATTGAATAACTTTGGAAATAAAAAATAATGCAATTTAGAAATCAATTTTTGGATGCAAGCCCTAGTCTTGTATGAATTTTCATGTTAGGATGAATAAGAGGCACAAGGAAATAAATTCTTAAAATATACTTTGACATTTTAAATTTTTATCTAACACTTTGATAATATATTCCTTCAATATCTTTGTAAATATTACTTTCAATCTCACTTGTCATTCAGTGTTTGTCTTATATACACTAATGCACCTATGTATTGATAACTTATAAAGTTCAAATCAAGACCAAATTGACATGAAATTTTATACACAATGGGTTGAAAATTACAAAAAATATGAAACATAAGGCATAAAAGCCCCAAAATAGGAGTTAGAAGGGTCTATGCTATAATCATTCAGTGTATAGTTTGGGTGCCCTAACATCATACATTTTGCAGTTCTAGTCAATAGACTTATAACCATAGAAAATAGTGCAAGGAGGAGAGAGATAAAAATATGGGGAATATGGTATATTATGGCCAAAACATTCAATAAGAGCATAATCTAAATTGAATATTGACAAACATAGAATTACCCTAGAAGAATATAGTTTTACAACTAATAATCACACTTGGACCAAAATTAGGTGTCTAGATAATGTCACACTTTGATGTTTGTGTGCATGAATATAAAATTAAACTAAACAAACTTACTCACAAGGCTTAGATAATATGCCTAGATCATCAAAATCCTATAATAATTCTCTAAACCAATATAAGGATAATAGCGAATTGAAATTAGAAATTAAATAGAGATTAAATTATCTCCACATTTAATGGATATGTAAATCATGTAGCTAATATCCATTCTCCTCATCATGGAATATATAAAAAATTCCCTTACAAACATGTGCATGTAAATAAATGTCTAAATAGTCAATGATTTGTTGAAATTAATAAAATGAGAACTAAAACTGAAATGCGTGATTTTTTATAACAATCCCAATGTGATCTTTATCATCTTAAAATTTGGTGCATCATGTAATTTATAATAGAGTAACATATGAATAAATAAGTTTATACAAATATATCTCATTAAAAAATAAAACAAAAAAAAGATAAATTAGAAATGATACACCTGGTGTGGTTGGAACATGTGAGGATGCCCCTATAGAATCCAATCCACTTAAAATGTGATAAATATTGCATACATTTTGAGTGAAATTTTTAAAAAATAAAAATATAATCTCAATAAATATGATGTTAATAAAAAAATTAGGGTTATAATGTGTATTATAGATATCCCATAATGGGATCAAGTATAATGTGATGTGTACATCATGAAACATCAATATGTCATTGGCCTCGTATGGAGGACCAAAATAATGTGGAAGTGTCTTGAATCCTAGTGTAAAAATAAGAATGGATAATATCTACCCTCATTTTGAGAGATGGGTTAACATGTGAAGAAAATATTTCAAAATAAAGGATTATATGCATCATGTATAAAATAAAATATAAAATAACTAATGTCTAGTATAATAATATATCATCATAAAAGCATGAATGTCATAAATAAATTTTCCCACACAAGATTATAGTTTGATTTATATAAGCAAAATTATAATATGCCCCACATTAATAAAATGTATAAGTAATGTAAGCATAGTAATAACATGCCCCTGATGGACCAAGTGTGATCAATAAGAAACCCATAAGTATAGCAAGCCACAAATGTAATCAATGTAGAGTGGAAAAACAAGATGCCCACATATGGTAAAGATATAAACAATGGAGTGTCATCACCATAAATATATAATAACGAAAGGCACAAACAAGGATTCATTCCCTAATAGATACATGATATGGATCATGAAAATGTAGGCAAGAACATAAACATCTTTTTGATATGAATATGGTGAATAACTAACTCTAAGACACACACTAACACAAGACCAAAGAAATATCAAATTGAGAAAATGAAACAAAATGTAGGGGTGTGAAAGGAAAAGTAATAAGTAAAAATAAACAATAAACTTCTAAGAGAAAAAGGGATGAAAGTGACAAAATTTTATCAAAATAAAAGGCAATAACTAAAGTCAAATGGAAAATAAATAAATTTTACAAACAATTTAGGAGAAGGTAAATCAAAAAAAATGATTAGACAACCACAAAAATGAAAAATATAAATCAAAAATCAAGAAGTAAAGCTTAAACATAAAATCATCTCAAATGCATAATATTAATAGGATTATTCAAAGGTTTACCTTTTAATATATCAAGATGATATTCCCTCAAACCAAATCTATCTTTGATAAAAAATAGACCAAGCCAATTACACTTGAACTTGAATTTTTTTATTTTTCTACATTAGTATAATCCTAATTTTATTTTAATAGTTAATCACCCACATTGAATCTTCATGATTTTATATTTTTTTTATAAGCATTGTTGAGGTGAGTCTAATAAAATTGAAGGTGATCAATAACGTTCATCTATAACTCATCCAAAATTTCCAATTGATGTAATCCTTTTCTATGTAACTGTCATCATCATTTATCCCTTTAAATGACACTATAAGTTAGGGGATCACATACCTCTATGGAAACATTGCCTCAGCTCCATAAACCAATGAATGGGTGATGGCACGTATAGGTATCCTAGTACTTGTTATATAAGCCCATAAAGTGTAATGTGTTTAATTATGCATATCATCACCATGTTTATTATTTGTATTTGATAAAATATTAACAATAGTTTTATAATATGCTTCAACTTGACCTATATTTTGTGGAGAATAAGGTGTTGATAATATAAGTTTAATCTTGTAATTATCACAATACTTCTTAACCATCTTATTCTTTAAAGATGAACTAGTATCATGACAGTAGGCCAAAACTAGATATAATATGTCTCATCATAAACTTACAAATATCTTTACCTAAAGTATCTTATAATGGCATATTTTCAACTCACTTGGTAAAATATTCAATTGTTGTTATAATAAACTTATGACCTTCTGATGATGGAGAGATAACCTTACCCACTAAGTCAAAACCCCATATGGAAAAGGGCCATGGTAAAATGATGGGTCGCAACTCTTAATATGGAGCATGCACAATATTATTATGTCTTTTGAATTTATCATGTGTTTTTTCATTTTTGAGGAACTCATGCCCCATTGTATTCCAATAATAACCCATTCTTAGAAGATTATTTGGCATGGATTTTTTTTCTAAAATTTCCATGAGACTCACTTTCATGAACCTCTTGTAATATAAATTAAATTTCTATGTGCACAAAACATCTAAGTAATTTTTCATCAAAGGATCACATGAAAAGGGAATCTCTAACTATAGCATAGCTAAGGGAATCTCTTCGCAGTTGATTTTTATCATTTCTTGAAAAATGTGGAGAAATTACTTATTTTAATAGAATCTAAATATATTTGTATACCACTTTGGATTTTCCATGCCACTTTCTAACACAAGTACTTCTAAACATTCCAAATTTTATAACTCAATTATAGGTTATTTCAATATCTTGATGGTTAATATGGCATGGTCAATTATAATATCAATAAAAACAAGGGAAGCAACACTAGCCATGGTATCTACATGCTTATTAATTCTTCTAAAAATATTGTTAATTTTAAACTCATCAAATTGGGTCATAAAAATGCACACTAAATATCTATACATAATCAATTTTTATTCTTTTAGTTGATATGTACCCATTACTTGATTGACCACAAGTTTAAAATCACCATACACTTTAATAAACCTGACTTTCATTGCACATGTTGTATGGATCCCTATAATTGATGCCTTGTATTTTGTATATGTTTGTTACATGAAAAGTTCAATCAATATGTTAATCACATGGTTTCTCCCTAGGGGTAATAACTATAATACTAACCCCTACACCTAACACATTTAGACCCATAAAAATACATTTTTCAAATGTTATCATTATTATCACACATAACAAACTCATCTATAAAGTGTCATCTATATCAGTGTTGTCTAATAAGAGAGCCTCAACTAGCTAATATGCAATACCTACCCTTTGATAGATTTTTTTTACACAAACTTAAGATCAAAATCCATAAGTAGCATTACCCACTTGTTTATTATTCCTGATAAATAATGTTTAAAAAATCATATATCTTAGAGGATCCACCTTTTCAATAATATGTGTTTCATTGGTGAACATATAATATCTATGCTTTGGCATTGCAAACATAACCACCAAGAATATTTTTTTCAAATGAGTTGTCATTTTTTTTCATAATCTACCAATGTTTTGTTGATGCAGTAACTATTCTTTCTTTGTTATAATCATCATATTATGTAAGCAAAATTTTCAAATCATTTTCCGTAGTAGAAATATATAACAATAGTGACCAATTTACGATGAGTAGAAGCGTGAATATAGGCTTAGCTAGATATTATATAATTGTATTAAAATACCTTTGACAATTTTCATCCCATTAAATATTTGTGTTTTTCCTTAATAATATTGATAACGGTTAGGTTCTATAAGTTAACTAAGTAATAAAATGCCTAATAGTTTAGATTTTTCTCTGTAAACTTCTTAATTGTTTAAAATTCTTTGGAGGAGGAATTTCAATAATTGCTTGAAATTTCATTGGAGACACTTATAAACATCTTATATATATTATCAAACCCAAAAAAATTTCTAATGTAACATGAAAAATACATTTCTTAGGATTTAATTTCACCACATATTGTCTCAAAATTTCAAATATCTTTATCAAATTGTTTTCATCATTTTCTCTTTTCTTAGATTTTTTCAAGATGTCATCTATATAATCTTCTAAAACATCATACAAGTAATCATATAAAATATGAGTCGTATCCCTTTGATATGTTACATCTACATTTTTCAATCTGAATGGCATGACTACATAACAAAATATCCTCCTGGGAGTTGTGAATGTTGTTTTATGTTGGTCAAAAGGATTGATCTTGATTTAATTGTAACTAGAAAACCCATCCAAAAAGGAGCATCACATGCTCATTTGTATAATCAATAATCATATCTATGTTGGGAAATGGGAAGTCTTCCTTGGGGCATGTTTTGTTTCTATTTCAAAAATGGATGTAAATTGTAAAGTCCCCAATTTTTTGACAATTCTATAAATTCAATTAGAATAATCAATAGGTATAATAAAACCAACATCAAATAACTTTTGAATTTCCTCCTCAACTAATAAAAGGACTTCAAAATGCATCCTTTAATATTTTGATTGACATGTTTGGTATCAAGATTCACATTTAGATTAAACATTATTATAAATGTAGATATTTTTGGCATGCTAGTATAAGACCATGTTAAAATAACTTGATATTCCCTTAATAACTCCATATAAACTTTAAGCTCTTCAAAATCCAATGAGATACATAACTTTAAAATATTTAGTGTGTCAATAGTGTCATTGTTATATCAATCATATATTTACTCAATAATGTTGATTTATCCTCCATATAAGGTGTATAAGGGTAATGTATCAAAACTATCCAATGTAATTTATTCATCATTATGTAAGGTCTCACATTCCCTTAAATAAGAGTGATCACTCAATGTAAAATATAACGTATTATTATGATGGTATATTAATGAATCAACATTAGCTCTCAAATATTATTGTATAGCTTCATTATAATAAAATGTAACAAGGTAAGGAATATCATATGATGTAGTAAAATCAATTAACTTGAGATATATAAATTTTAATTCCCCTTGTTGAGATAATTTATATTATTGATTAAGTATATGCATAATATTTTCCATTTCTTTTGAATGATTATTTGTATACTTTTCACATTGACTATGGAGATATTTATTTATTATATCACTCTCATGATTATGAGATTATAAGTATACATTATCCATTTCAAAGGGTTTATATTGAATTTTATCATTTGTCTAAACTATTACTCTATTCTTACTATACCCAATCCCTTACGTATTTTTATGAACATTTGGAAGAATAGGCTCTAGTATACCTTGCTCAATTTTGTCTAAACCTTGACCACTATATCTCATTTTTTTTTGCATATTTCAATCCAAATATACATTTGTTTAAAATAATTTAAACAAGACTACGAACATTTTTGTTCTTATGTGCATTCTAATAATCATCTACCATAGGCCCTTTACCCTTATCATATTTTAGTTGTGCTTCAATAGTTGATGATGGTTGAATTTATCTTCCTCAAGCTTTAGGGATAATATAGAGTAATCCAGTGTCAAATGAACTCATAACATCTCTATATTCTCTAAGGCCAATTAATTTAAAACTTGGTTTGGATAACTTATCATCTAGGATATAAACCTTTTAATTAATATTTTCAACATCTTCTTGAACTTTATTACATTCACCCAATTAAAATATTATCATTTGATCTAGTGGAATAACTTTTTGAGGTGCCATAATAGTTGGTTTAATCTTATTCAAATATGGTCAATAATGTCATGGAGTTTAATCATTTCACAAAATCTAAATGGTACATCATTTATGAGACACATATATATCTCTCCCTTATGTATGAACTACAAGCATATATGTAATGTGAATGGGGTAACTCCCATATAATTAATCCAAGGTCTCCCAAGTAAAATGTTATAGCTTGCATCATTAGGTATGGCTTGCCATTTTGTAACTATAACCTTAGGTCCAAGGGATATATCTAAAGTGATTTCTCCAAAGAGTATTTATTAGTTGATTATCAAATACATTGATGATCATTTATGAATTTGTGAAGGCTTGTCCACCAATTCATAGCTACATAAGAAATGGCTCGCTAAAAATGTTTAATCTTGAATCATTATCTACCAATACTTTTTGGATCCCTATGTTTTTTATCATAAGTTAAATGTGCAAGTGTGTTTATTTGTCCATAATAAATGTTGGAGGTGATTTGACATGCTCAAAGGTAATAAAATTATTACTATTCACCAAATATATAAAAATAGAGATAAAGTGAGATGGCTAAGTATCACTTGTAAAAGTATTTTCTTCTAAGGTCTTATAAGTAATATATTTTTAAACATTGGACTTTATAAGAAACTCTAAAAAAGATATTTTTTTCTCGAGTATTTTTGAGTTGATCTACTATGTCATAATATTTACGTGCATGTAATTTAATTTTGGAAGCTTGATGAAGATTATGGTAAATGTTTTGGTTGGTCCTACCTTGAAATTGAGAAGGATTGGGGGAAGCTATTAAATTGTTTGTTCTAGACCTCATTTACATGGTATGTTCAACTGCATAGTAAGTCATCATATATTATAAATTGACTAAATTCATATAATATATGTATATATAAGGTACTAAGTCAAATATACCATTAGAAAGAGTAGCCACACATGAACATAAATTACTAAAATAATCACCTACAAACCTATCATGTCCTGTAAAATATGCTAGTATTCTATGATAAACCACTGAAAAGAGATGTCTGAAGATAAATAAACATTTGTACAGTAATAAAAACATGGTACACAATAATACACACAAGTTATGGATATTCCATGTAGGTAGTAACATTTTAAAGCATGTAATAAATGAACCATATTTAGGAATATACATGTTGATAAGAAATGTTGAAATACATGTAGAGATATAAGACTTGAAATTAAATGAATAATTAGGGATAAAGAGATATGACACTAAGAAAAACCCTGGGAATGAATAATCAAAAGAGAAATTAGGGATAAATAAGGATAACATGAGATAGTACAAACCCTCAATTAATATAAAATCATGGACATACAAGTTCTAACCCTAGAAAATAGGGCACAACATAAGGGTCTAGGAAACCCCAAATGAATTTAGATCCACCATAAAACAATAAAAATCTAACCCTAAGGGATGTAAGAGAAAAAGGGTTCACTAAATGTGTTAATGATAAATAGATCTATATCAAACATTATAATTAGACGCATCTACCTGTATAGTATGCAAACTAAGGCCTAATTAGATTTAAGCTAATAAAACAATAAATCAAACCTAAATACATATAAAGAATATCCTAAAATCATAAATAAATGTCAACATGGATTTTTATAAGAATATATTATTTGTTGTGATTGTGGGGATAGTCATCATAAATAGACAATAGAAAACATGTCAAAAGGTAAGGAAAACGAAACCCAAAAACTCAAGATGAATAGAGATGGTTTTTTGGAGTGAAATATACATGAAATATGAGTATTTTCATAGAAAATTTGAGTTATTTGTGTCAAAATATAAAATTTAAAAAACTAATTTTACAATGTTGTTCCACTATTCTAGGGCTCCAAAAACCTCATTCATTTTTTTTGAATTCCACACAAATCTCTAAGAAATTTATATCCTTCTCTAAAACCCTATCAACTCAATGCTAACCAATAAAAAATGAAGTGAATGGGAACTTGTGATACCTCCATTATTACCATGTCCCTATGCTTGAATAAATTTGGAAAACAACATTCAATACAATTCAAAAAATAATTTGTGGCCCTGGTCCTATAAAAATTTGTGTGTTATGATGAAAATGAGGAACAAAGAAATTAACATTTCAAATTTACTCTAAATTTTGAATTCCACTCTAACACTTTCATAATAGATTCCTTCAATAAGTGTGTGACTAATTATATCAATTTCACTTATCATTCATTGTCCAAAATGCACTAATGTACCTATGTATTTATAGACTTCTCAAATTTAAATTAGGACTAAATTGGCATGTAAGTTGTCACGCAATACACTAGGAAATCCAATAAAAATCTAACACAAGGCATGGAGGAACCCAAAAAAGAATCAAAAAGTCCTACACCATAACCTACACTACGAAATGTAAAATGAAATGACAAACAAAAATGTAGGGTTTGTGTTAATCACTAGTTTGAAAGAGTATAGTTATTTTGTGATGAAACATGGTATGTAGTTTGTTGATAAAAGAGAAAGGATACTTTATGAGGAAATCCTAGTCCTATCCAAGGTCTTACACTAAAAATCACAAATGGTAAACCAATGAGGTTAATTATAATTAGGGTAAATATTTATGGAGGATAAAGGATTTTTTTTTAATAAGACCTTGTCCTATCAGACGTCTTACATTTTAATTCACAAAAGGATAACCAAAGGGGTATGATCAGCTAAGAATCTATATACATCAAGGATGAATATTAGAAATATTATGATGGAAAATGAAGTGAAAAAAATGGCATAGGCATTATAACAATCTTTAGTAGGCATGAGACTATATAAGGAAATACGTAAGTGCTAAGAATTTGTTAGATGATAAAGTCATAATATATTTGTTCGTAGTAGAGACAAAGTTTTTTGTGAATAAGTAAATTATTTAGATCTTATCATTACTGTGATATATGCAAGAAAATTAAAAAGGGCCTACCTTCCCACAACATGTTCCCCATTCTTCAGGACCCCTTAAAGAGTTATCAGTCTACTACGAAGATTGGGTACTTGTGTGATAAAATAGGTAACACTTATATAGAAGTTTTAGACCTCCTATCCTAGTCTATTATCCTACCTCACCCCAGTGGACCTCAACTCTATCATAAGGCCAACTATGGCGTTTGAGCTGAGACTAGAAATAGGATATGTGTTAAAATAAGAATCACATCTTTTGGTGTGATTTTGAGTTTTGATTTTATAGTTGCCTTTGCATCATTGCCTCTGTTTAAATGATTTAGCTTTTGAATTTTTTAAGTGTTTTTTATTCCTCCTCCATATGGATTCGAACAAACCAAAATGAGTGATAGAAGTGACAAACATAGATAAGCTATAGAATTTGGTTATAAAATACAAAGTACCTAGATATTTTTTCATATTATAAATAATTAAAATTTTTCACAAGTATATGATTTCAAGACTAAATAGATGTGTACTTAGTATGAAGGGAAAAACAAGGGGAAAGTAGGGATCATGGAGATCTATATATTAATTGACACAATGAGAAATATGTTTAGTAAATGATCATAAGGTAAAAATAAGATAATGTAGGGTATGGGTTATGAACCATGTCACAAGAATAAATATCTAATTCAAACAATTTATCTAACATCACCATTTATGTAAAGAGAAATCATTTGATGATATGGGAAAATTGGTGAAAAATTAAACATTAAAATAATCCATTGAACAATTTTAAGAAATTAATATAACATGAAATCATAAAGTATTCGTAAAATCTAAATAATATGAAATTATAATAAATAATGTGATAAAACACCATGATGTGTTTACAAGGTCTGATAAATTTTGTGACAGACATCATCCATAAAATTTGATACATCTTCTATAACTATAACCTGACATCAATCAAAGTTTTATCAATATTCATAGAAAGTCATGAAAACACCTCCTGACATACTATTTATACAAATAAAATAGGTATACTAGAATAAAAATGATGCTCATGTGGAAACTCTTGTAGCGGATACTCAATGTGAGGAATTGATGTTTCACTATGACTAATATCCTCATATTTATGAGAGAATGTAAGCTGTAGAGAAGGTTGAACCATTGTCCACTAACTATTTAGAGTATCTGGTTGAGTTGGTGATGGCATAGGCTGTGGAAAATCATGAAAATGTTATAACACTCAACAAATATTTGTATGATGTGTAGTACACTGATGCCAAAGATAATAAACTTCTCCATATTTAGGGATGTATTTTGGAATTATCTTAGGAGGAGGCATGATTTTTCTAGTAGATTGTGCCTTCTTTGGATAAATCATATCAATGTACTATTGAAGTTGTCAATAATGAGTAGAGGAATGTGTCATCGTGCTATGAAAATAATGACTTATTAGAGTAGATGACTATGAAGGTTAACTATCTATAGTAGGAGTAGATCCTAAAGCTTATTGTTGTGTTATGAATCATTGATATGCATGATAGTCCTTGGCCCAATGACCAGCAACCCTATGGAACTCACAATATGGATCATATGCCAATCATGTTAGTATATTATCAAGCTTAATTAAAGGTAGTATTCCATCATGAATAGGAGGAAAACATGGATTAGGATCAATAATAGCCTTGATCATGGAAAGATATGATCTAAAATCAGGTCAAAATAATGTAGCCAATATATCTAAAGGAAGTATGCTGGAAGGATCAAATAATCTATCAAACTGGTATGGTGTCATCATGGCATGGTCAAGAAACATACTTTGAATGGGATTAGTAGTGATTGGGTGATAAGTAGTGTGTGTGTGTGCTCCATCTCAGATCTATGAACACCAAGTGAATAAAAACTAATATCAATTACAGTATGATCAAGAACTACACCAATAGAACTAAAAGAATGTTGTAAACAAGAATGATATATAAGTATCACTACATTTTTAGCTTGAGCAAATCCATATAAAAAAGGATCATCTAAATAATATCCATCATCAAAATCAAGAGTGTAGAGATCAATAGTACATACATCAATGATTTTACCAATTGAAGAAGCATGATGGATGGGGTGTTTAGTCTTGGTTAGAGTGATAGGAATTTCATCTAACAATTTTTTACGAGATCAAGTTCATAAAGAAGGTAGTAATTGAGCAATTATGTGAGGAGAGAGATCATAAGTTTTGATTTTTAAATTGATCTCATTATGTTCATCATCATCAAAATCTAAGAAATTAGAATGGATATTGGTTATTAATTTAGGGTGACCTTTATAACCTCTAGTAGAGTTGATGGGGTAGTTAAAACATTGAGACTCATGAAAATTAATGCTAGGTAAAAGTTTAAGGGTAGGTATTTTTTTAAAAATCCATTCATAAAATTATTCAAAATTTTAAGGATTAGTGTCTCCTTAAATCTTATAAATATCACCATTATAAGGAAATTTAACACATTTCCATGCTGACAAGGCTATGAATCTCATGTGGTGTGTCCAAAGTTGTAATGACCTCTAAAGGATTATCTAGAATAATGCAGTAAAAAAATAGAATCTATTTACTCAACATTTATTTTTTCATTATATTACAACACAAGAATCTAATTAGTGGTTTTTAACATACTACCAAAACATATTAGACATTCACAAACTTATAACAATAACAGTTCCAATCACTAGCAATTTATGTAACATAACATAATTGCAAGGAAAGTAATCACTTTAAAATCTAGTCATGACTAGTACAATAATATAACTATTATTGTTAAAGTATAACAAATAGTGCAATTGCATTTCCATTATACATTTTACTTTGATACAATAAATAGATATTATGTTATACAAAGCTAGAGTCAACTAATTCATGTATTTTTGATAATCTCAAGTGTAGTCTCTAAGTACTACAGTGGGAAGGGAGAGCATCATCCAAGAACTTTTCCACACCAACCATGGATCATCAATCCCTTGCATAATATCCCATTAGGGAATGGTCCTCCCTTCACAAATGGGTAGATAGTGATGGTGCAAGAATCCAGAGAGACATGTTAACTCTCATGTGTTATAATATTTCTACTACATGATGTGTCTCGTAAATAAAATATGTTCTAACATGATATCACACAAACATGTAAATAAAACATATGAAATGATAATGTATATCAAATATTAATTTGGACAAAATTTTCAAATAGCTAATGATCTCAAATATCAATCAATTTCACACACATCGCTTGATAAGATTATCTTCATCTTGCATTCATGATGCTAACTAAGCTATTGCAGTTTATCTCACTACTTATTTGGCATTATCAATGCAAGACTGGTTAAATATATAACATAGTATATAAACCAAAGATTCAAATATTTTATTTCTATTATCATATATGAAAACATGATAAGTATGGGAAATAATCATAATTACACATTTAGTGTGTCAAATGCATTAAATAAATCTCACACATAATGATATTTCAAATATAATGAATATAATTGATTACTATCCAAAGATCATACCATCTGAGAATGAATCATACTAAGTTCATAATCACAAGAATTCATTGATCATTCCATAACATGTTTGGACCTCATCATAGCCCAAAAGAACTATAATTAATTCATAGTAAGAGTCTGACCTTAATTATTTTTGAACATTAATTTAATTTTTTCCATAACCAAGCTAGATAGGGAATGTTCAATAGCACACAACAAGTCATATATAACCATATAAGTATACTAGTGTCCAAATTTACATCAAGGTTAATCCATCCATCTATATTGTGTATAATTGCAATTCATTAAAATCCTAATCACAAGTATATATATACCATAACCTGTACAACTATAGCTAAGGATGTGTGTGTATTCTCTAAGAATACAATATGATACATACAACTATATAGATTATTCAAGTTTCCTAATTTATCTTAATATTAAAAAATTAAGTACATTGTTATAACATCTATGTATACAGTGCCAATAGGTCAACTTAATTGAAAGAGTAACTCTATAACAATAAAACCAACTCATAGACAACTACCACTTTTCATATCACAAGAATAGTCTATGCATATCTAAATACTCAGTTATTTCTCATAAAATAATTCATGCCTATCAAATAATATAAACACATTTAAACTAATCATCATTTGTTCAACCCCTAGTTTGACTCAGTCAACTAGATGAAAATAACTATTTCAAGTCTTGTTTCTTCATCCTTTTTACCGTTGACACATATAATATGGTATTAACTCAAAGTTTTGAGTACCCAACATATAATAATGTAACACAGCCAAAAATAATAATTACTTCAAGTTTATCTCATGTAAATCCCCCATTCAATTAGTCTATAATTTTATTCCTTTATCGATTTACAACATTGATATGTATATATATAAACATACTGAGTCAACATACTAACTCAGACATTAAAGAACCATACATTAAGTACAATAATTACACATCCAGTGCCCTTATATGCATTAAGACAATTTATAATTGCCAACTCTATCAACACAGTCAACTTGTTAAGGTATAAGGAAATCCCAATATCCAATTAATGAAACACACAATTTCAAGCAATGATAACCTCAACGAATATCTATTTCTTTTTGAATAAACAATTTGATATACATAGAAAACCTTTTCTATATCATGAGAAACATCTTCTATCATTTTGCCAAAAAATACATATATATTTCCTAATACATCTATAATTCCCTTTCCATATACTATATAGGTGAATATACCTATGTTTATTCAATCAATCTATTACTAATTGAGTCCATATATATATTCTTATTGGTGTCACCTCTATACAGGCATCTATTTTATATCCTACGGCTTCTTTTATTTTTTTCATTGTAACAGGTTTGTAAATTATAGGTTTATATAACATGAGATAAGCCTGAAATCTCAATACAAAAACAAATTTATTTCTAAAATCTACAGAGTCAAATCATTTCCAGAATTCAATAACAAAAGAATGATAATTAATAACCAGACTTTCAATCACTTTTCAAAAATTTGAGCTAATTTTTTTTTGTTTCCTTTTTTCTCTATCTCTTTCCTCATTCTCCTTCGCTCTGTCGCCATAACATCACCTCCTCTCCCCTTCTCTTATTATAATCTTATTTTCAAAAATAGATTTCCATGCAAAAATTTGCATTCTTTACCATTTCAATTTAAGATCCATCACCATAACTTAACTTGAGCTTTATTTAATTTCATAAATCCTACATGATGATATATATTTTCAAGGTTGAGTTAATTACTAAGTAAGTCCACTTTAGTCATTGAAAAGTGATAATTATACCTTCAATTCTCAACAAAATCTATGCATTGGACTTAACTTTTAGTATTATTATGATAGCTAAATTTCCTTAACTATAAAAAGATAAACCAAATCAATTAATAATACCAATTATTACAAGATAACTATTTTAGTTAATTACTAGTGCATATATATATATTCTTATTTAATAGTTCGACTTATATTAATAGTCCTGAATATCAATAGTAGTTAACTTAACATCTAATAATATTTTTAAAGACATTATTACTAGTCTATAACAAGCTGAAAGATAGCTAAAAGAATACAAATATCGATTGGTTAAGCATTAACTCATCCAAACATAGTCAACACAATAATAATAAATGAATCATCATAAAAATCTAACTAAAAACAATATCATGATGCAATCACTCAATTAAATCAATCATAAGCATATATAGAAAAGATAAACACTATAAATATACACAAACACTCAAACACATACAAACTAGTTAAACTATTCTATTGTGGTGTATGGTGGGTTACTTACAGTTCTTTTGTCATCCTCTAATCATCCCATTTATGCCATCCTCTCTGATGATTCCCTCCCTCTATCATGCTTTAAGGGAAGAATCAATCCTGTATCCACCTCATGAAAAGTAGCTAGTTAGTTTGAGTCATCATATATATCAAAAATTAATGATGCATAACTAATAAATATACATCCATAATATATAGAATAATAAAGTACAAATATCACCTAATTAATCCATCATCATATAACTGTCCCATAGCCAACATATGTCATAAATCTCAAATCAAAGCATTAATAATCAAATGATAACTATAATGATCCATGAATTCAAAGGTTATAATACTTAGGATGAAATCAGGTTATAACAACCCCCCCCTAAAATTGATCATCATCCTAATGATAGTTATTCAAATAATAGTTCTGAATAACAAAGTTTAACAGAATAAAAACATAGTATTTAGTATCAAATCAAGTAAACAAATGTGAAAATAGCTTGTAAAACTCATCAGAGTCCTCCTAAGTAGCACTATTCTCAGAGTATTAATCTCACAACTATGACACTTTCTTATTACATAGATGAAGTTTGTGAGTGTTAATTACTCTAATTGGTTCTACCATGACCACCCTATGATCCAGAACTTGCAAAGCATTCCAATCTAGTACATGCAAAATATCAGCTATATATTTTTTTAAATAAGATACATGGAAAACATTATGCAATAGAGCTAGGGCTAGTGGAAATGAAAGCCTATATGTTATAGGATTGACCACTTCTAAAACTTTGAAGGGTCCCAAAACTCTTGGTGATAATTTTGCTAACTTCCAAAATTTAATCAAGTTCTTCTATAGCTTAACATGCAAGAACACTTTATCACCTATAAAAAACTACTTATTTGCTCTCTTCATATTATCATAACTCTTATTTCTATCATTGGCCTCAGCTAATCTCTACCCAATTAGTCTAACTTATTCTTCTATTTTTGAAATCATCTTAGGCCCACAGATTATGTTGTCCTCTAACCTATCCCAACTGATTGGTATCCTACACCTTCTTCTATAT
Organism: Torreya grandis; assembly: GCA_037957365.1. Lineage (NCBI taxonomy): Eukaryota > Viridiplantae > Streptophyta > Pinopsida > Cupressales > Taxaceae > Torreya > Torreya grandis. The sequence goes on along the minus strand of JARHVA010000255.1, from coordinate 1,119,809 downwards.
AATGCCTCAAAAGTTGTCATCTTTAAAGCTGATTGATATGAGTTATTGTATGCAAACTCAATCAATGAATATAATCTTCCCATTTGTATTAATTATCCATGCAGTACATATGAATAAGATCTTCTAACACCTGATTAACTTGCTCAGTCTGACCATCAGTCTCTAGGTGATATGCAGTGTTGAAGTTTATTTACATACCCAAAGATGAATTCAAAGTTATCCAAAACCTAGAAATCATCTTTGGAACATGATCTAAAATAATATTTTCTATAAATCTATGAAACCTATACACTTCCTTTATGAACCTCTTCACAAGGGTAGGTGCATCATCTATCAAATTATCTGGTATAAAATGAGCCACCTTTGTTATTTTGTTAACTACCAAGAACATATCATGCATGTTTTGTGACATCAATAAACCTTAGAAAAAGTCCATATTGATCATCTATCACTTCCATTTTGGTATATCATGTTGATATAAAAATCCAGTTGGGTGCACATGCTCATATTTCACTCACTGACATTCTAGACAATGTGACACATAATTTGTCACATATTTCTTGGTTCCCTTCTAAAAATATAGATATCTAAGCTTTGTCATGAGCTTGGTTACTCTTAGATGTCCCAAATATGGGGCATTATGCAATTATTTTACCATTATGCTTCATAGATTCTCTTAATCTGACACATACATCCTTCCATTATAATGCAAAATACCATCACTCTCTAATTTGAATCCTTTATATCAAGGATTATGAGCATTTTCAGACAATGCTTTTCTTACCTAGTCATAAAATTCATCTCCTAATGAGATCTCAATCACATGATCCCTAAAATTACTACTAATAGTAGCCACAACTGTTATGTGCCTTCTATGACTCAAGACATCAACTACTCTATTTGATTTATCTTTGATGTAATAGATATCAGAATCATAATTAGAAAAGAACTCAAGTCAGCGTCTGTAATGAGCATTCAAATTTGATTGGGTGAAAATATACTTGAGTCCTAAGTTATCAATCTTAAGTTCAAATGGTTTTCCTAATAAATAATGTCACAAAAATTACAAGGCATGCACAACTACTACAAATTCTAGGTCATGAGGGACATATTTCAACTCATAACATTTTAGCTTCCTTGATTAATAAGCCACTACTGCACCATTATGCATAAGGACTCCTCCTAGTCCCTCTCCTAACACATCTGTGATCATTGAAAATTGACCATTGAGGTCAAGAACTCTTAACACTAATTCTTAAGTGAGTCTTATTTTTAATTATTGAAAAGCTACTTCACACTTTTTTAACCATAAAAATATTTGGTTCATCTATTGCAAAGAAGTAATTGGATTACCTATGTTGAAAAATTTTAGAACGAACTTCCTATAATAGTGTGTTAATCCCATGAAATTTATTACCTCATGCACATTCTTTAGTTGATCACTCAATAATGGATTTTATCTTAGCTATAACTAAAAAAATACCATCTACACAAATAAAGTGTCCTAGATATTACACTCTCTCTTGGAAAAATGTGCACTTAGACAACTTGCCATATAGCTTGTGCTTATGTAACTATTGCAGAACTAGTTCTAGATGTTGAAGGTGATCCTCTTCATTATTAGAATATATAAAAATATCATACAAAAAGATCAAAATAAATTGATCTAGATAATCTATGAACACACTATTCATGAGATTCCTAAAGGATGCTAGTGTGTTAGTCAACATAAAGAGTAACATTGTGAACTCATAATGCCCATAACAAGTTCTAAAAGTTATCTTTGAAATATCATCATCCTAAATCTTCAACTAATGGTATCCCACTCTAAGATCAATCTTTTAAAATTCTATTTCTCCCCATATTTGATCAAAAATATCATCTATACGAGGTAGCAGATACCTATTTTTTATAGTTGCCTTCTTCAACATCTTATAATCAATGCAAATTCGAAGAGTACCATCCTTCTTAACAAAGAAAACTGGTGTACCCCATAGTGACACACTAGGCCTAATTAACTCCTTTGACAATATTTCCTAGAGCCTTCAATTCAACCAAATCAATGGTTGGCATCATATATGGTGCCTTAGACTATTCTAATCCAGATATGATATTGATAGAGAAATCAAACTCACATTTTGGAGGCAATCTTGATAATTCTTCTAGAAACACATCATGAAAATCTCTAATAAATGGGTAACCTTTGAGATATGATTCCTTAGGTTAGTCCATTTCATTTATCTTGATGATAAATGCTTAGCACCCTTTTCCCTAAGCCCTCTTGGATTACATTGCATAAATCTACCTAAGCCTCAACTCTCTTCTCTCACCATGAATTTGTGTCTAATTTCCAAAATCATCCAGACACTCAACCTTTTTCAAGTAGCAGTCAACTTTAGCCTTGTGTTTTTCAAGCCAATTGACTCTTAGGATCACATCATATGATCCTAGTGCTGCTACAAATATATCCACTACTATCATGAATTTGGGAAACCTAATCTTTGCATCAACTCAACAATTGTCAACCATGACTTTTGATTTATTCCCATACTATACTGACCATACATTTTCCATAACTTCAGCTCTTCTAGGAAACTTACTAAGCATTCTATGAGCTATAAAATATTAAGTAGCCCCTGTATCTATCAAAATGGAAATTAAATGTTCAAACAAAATACCTAATAGTTCTATGGGTGATGTTTGAAATTTAGCTTACCAATTATCAATCGTTTCATGAATACACTATTGAAAATTGCCCTACTGAGCAATTGGACCTTTTTTCTTTGACTTGTCTTGATTACATTCATGAGCATAATGGTCTCCTCTATAAATGAAATAGCATCCAAGTGGTCCTTTTGTATCAATCTATGGGTTTCCCATAAAACTAACTTTGTAACCATTGCTTGATTTATTGTTAAATTTGGCATTTTGGTTCTTGAACTTAATCTTGGAGTCTCCACTCCTCTATTTCCAATTCTTCTTATTGAAATTCAGCTTAAAATTTCTAAACTTTTTATTAAATTTATCTCTAGCTTGTGCAAGAGACTTCAACTTCTACTCCTTCTTGGCTACCTTCTCAAAGACTTGGTCCATGGTAGAAGGTCCATGAATATATACCTCTCCATTGATCTAGGATTTTAATCCCATGATAAACTTTCTGATCCTGAACCTCTCATCTACTTGGTACTAAGGTACATACTTCAAAAAAAAATTGAACTACTCTTAGCACTATTTAGCGATAAATCTCCCTACTTCAGATTCTATAAATTTGTGATCTTTTGATGAAAATAAATTTTTAGAAGTCATCGTGACCTAAACAATGTCACAAAATGATCCCAAGTATTAGTGGTTGAGTTAAGGTTCATTTCCAACTTCTTGTTGGGCCACTATGTAGCTACCTCACCAACCAATTGGTATGCTCCCTAAACTACTTTGGTGACCTTATAGTAGTTTCAAATCTCAAAATACTTGTTCATTTCTGTCATCCATGCTTCAACACCATCACCTAGGATAGTTCCATCAAACTTAGGTGGAATCTCCTTTTTCATGTCCCTAGACAACTCTACAACTACTTGAGCTCTTACATTCTACTAATTTTCTTGCTCAACAAGATGCTCATCAGGTTCTTCTTGATTTTCTTTCTCTCCATGGCCATGAACTTCTTATTTTAGAGCTGTGATCCAATTCCTGGTATCATTCATGGAAGCAAAAATCTAATCCAACTATGTTACTTATTTAGTGGTAAATTGGTTCAGATCAATTGGAGTGTCATTATCATTGACATTTAAAGGACCCTCACCTGATGCTCTTTCTCACAACATTCTTATTTATCTCTGAACATAAAAATCTGAAAATGTTAGTAGACTTATTAATTCCCAGAGTTTGAGCCTTGGCTCTGATACCACATGTTATGACCCCTCAAAGATTATCTAAAATAATGCAATAAAAAAATTAAAATTTATTTACTCAACATTTATTCTTTCATTATATTACACCACAAGAATTTAATTAGTGATTTTTAACATACTACCAAAGCATATTAAACATTCAAAAACTTATTTCAAGAACAATTCCAATCACTAGAATTTTATGTAACATAACATAATTGTAAGGAAAGTAATCACTTTAAAATCCAACCATGGTTGGTATAATAATATAGTTACTATTGTTGAAGTATAAAAAATAGTACAATTACATTTCCATTAGGCATTTTGACTTGATATAATAAATAGATACTATGCTCCATAAAACTCAAGTCAAACTAACTCATGTATCTCTAGTAATCTCAAGTGTAGTCTCCAAGTAAGTATTGTAGTGGGGAGGTAGAGCATCATCTAAGTGTTTTTCTATACCAACCATAGACTATCATTTTTTTACATAATTCTCTATCACATAATGGCCTCCCTTCATGGATGGGTAGTTGGTGATGGTACAAAAATATAGAGAGACATGCTAGTACCCTTGTGTTGTAATATTTCTACTATATGATGTGTATCATAAAGAAAATACATTATAACATGATGTCACACAAACATATAAATCAAACATATGAAATAACAATGTCTATCTAACATTACTTTGGCCAAAGTTTTTAAATAGGTAATGATCTCAAGGATAAGTCAATTTCACACACACCACTTGATAAGATTATCTTCATCTTGCATTCATGATGCTAACTAATCTAGTAAAGTCCATCTCACTACTTATTTGGCATTATCAATGTAAGACTAGTTAAATATATAATAGATATGAAAACATGATAAGTATGTAAAATATGAAAACATGATAAGTATGTAAAATAATTATAACTATGCAGTTAGCCCATAAAATGCATTAAATGAATCTCACACATAATGATATTTCAAATATAATAAATATAACCTATTACTATCCAAAGATCATACCATCTGGGCATAAATCACACTAAGTTCATAATCACAAGAATTCATTGATCATTCCACTGTCAAGGGAACCTAGAACAATAAACATGCTCCGATGCCTACTTAGTCAGGATCTTGCTCTACCAATTAGAGCACATATGATTACTTCCTATATTAGCAACTAAACACGAAATTATACCAGAATCAATAAGTAACTAGAAATATGAAACAACACAGGAATTGAGAGACAATACACAATTGTATTAATAATCACTCAGAAGAATATACAATAAGGAAGATGTCACTTCTTCCTCCACCTCAAAGGTTCGCCACGCCTCAAGACCTTCTTCCCTCTCTTTCTCGGTCACAACAATCAACTCCAATATAGAATTGATGTTCACCTCTCCAACCAGTCAGTAACACGCTGCCAGTTCACCAAGTACACAACCATACTCCAAGTAGATCACCTACTCTCTGCTACCTGCAAATCACTAGACCTTACTCACCATGTAGATATCTCTACACCCCTGAAGAACCCTTGTCCTTGCCTCACCAAGTCCTTATGATTCTTCAACCAGTACCTCGGTGGATCAGCTCCTTGACCTTGCAGACCTTGCAACTCTCCCTGATCATACACACTCAGCACCCCTTTGGAACTAGGAGGAGCTACACTAGCTCTCTCTAAAAGCTCTATGGCTTTCTAGCACACTTTTACAATACAGCCCATGAGTCCATATATAGATCTCATGCTTAAAATAATTAGACTAACCTAATTACAATAATTAGACACGCAACTCAAGACTAAGACTAGCCTTTGACATGCAAACAAACAGTCCAAAAATAGACTCTCCGAAATCAACATGTGAACTGCCTATTCACGCACATGCTACCAACACTGGCACCTCCAAGACCGATGTCGGCCGACTGGTAACTGATGCCAGTTGCTTCCTCACTACCATCTGACTGACATCGGCTGATCAGACCGACGCTGGTTTCCCTGCAACTGATTTTGCAACTCCCTGCAACTCTGCATCCTCCATAACTTCTCCTGTTTGCATCCTGGTGAAGCTTTTAGCTCCACAACCTAACATCCACAACATGTTTGGACCTCATCACAACCCAAAATAACTATAAGTAAGTCATAGTAAGAACCTTCTCTTAATTATTACTAAATTATAATTTAAGTTTTCCCATAACCAAGTCAGATAGAGAATGTTCAATAGCACACAACAAGTTGTATATAACCATACAAGTATACTAGTGTCCATATTTGCATCAAGGTTAATCCATCCATCTATACTATGCATAATTGTTAGTCATTGGAATCTTAATCACAAGTGTGTGTGTGTGTGTGTGTGTGTGTGTGTGTGTGTGTGTGTGTGTGTGTGTGTGTGTATACACCTTAACTTTTACAACCACAACTAAGGATGTGTATGTATTCTCTAAGAATAAAATAAGATATATACAACTATATTGATTATTCATGTTTACTAATTTATCTTAAGATTAATAAATCAAGTACATTGTTATAACATCTATGTATATAGTGCCAATAGGTCAACTTAATTGAAAGAGTATCTCTATAACAATAAAACCAACTCATAGCCAACTGCCACTTTTCATATCACAATAATAGTCTATGCATAACTAAATACTCAGTTATTTCTCATGAAATAATTCATGCCTACCAAATAATATGAACACCTTTAAAATAATCATAATTTGTTTAACCCCTAGTTCAACTCAATCGACTAGATGAAATAAACTATTTCTAGTCTTGTTTCTTCATCCTTTTTAACATTGACACATATATAATATGGTATTAACTCATAGTTTTGAGTACCCAACATATAATAATATAATACATAGTTGAATACAATAATTACTTCAATTTTATCTCATGTAAATCCCCCATTCAATAAGTCTACAATTTTATTCCTTTATCAATTTACAACATCAATATGTATATATATAAACGTACTGAGTCATCATACTAAAGACATTATTACTAGTCTATAGTTAGCTGAAAGATAGCGAAAAGAATACAAACACTGATTGGTTAAGCATGAACTCATCCAAACATAGTCAACACAATAATCTTAAAGAAATCATCATACAAATCTAACTGCATTTGGTATCATGATGAAATCACTCAATTAGATCAACCATAAGTGTATACAGAAAACATAAACATTGTATAAATGCACAAATACTCAAACACATACTAATTAGTCAAACTATTATATTGTGGTGTGTGTTGGGTTACTAGCAGTTCTTTTGCCATCTCTCGATCATCCCATCTATGCCATCCTTTCTGATGATTCTCTCCCTCCATCATGATTTTAAGGAAGAACCAATCCTACTTACACCTCATGACAAGTAGTTAATTAGTCTAAGTCATCATATATATCAAAAATTAAGGATGCATAACCAACAAATATACGTCCATAATGAACATAATAAGAAAATAAAGTTGTCACATAATTAATCTATCATCATATAATTATCCCATAACCAACATATGTCATAAATCTCAAATCAAAGTAATAATAATCAAATTATAACCATAATAATCCATGGATTCAAAGGTTATAATACTTAGAGTGAAATTCGGATACAACAAAGGTCGACCAAGTAAGATGTTATATGATGATGATAAATTAAATATCATGACTTTGATGTGAACCATGATGGGGGGAATGTGATAGGAAAACAAACATAACCTAAAGGAGTAATTTTTTCATCTATCATATCCTTGACTTGTACTTTGTGTAGATTTATGATTACATTCAAAATACACAAGTGTTTTAAAGGAATACAAGTACCTGAACATTCATCAATAAAATCACACTTGACTTGGATATCTCCTATTTAGACACTAATGAACAATGAAATATCATTCGCACAAAGTAATATTTCATCGAGAATCACTGAAGTGATAGGAAATTTGAGTGAAAGAGAAGTATCTAGTATTTTGTCAACATGGATAGATATTTTTTCACACTGTTTAAGGATGTTATCTTGAAACCTAGACAAAGTGGCTTCCTACCCCATAGGTGGGGGGAAGGGGATGTTCATTTTGAATAAAATTTACATTAGACAATTATGATGATGAGGATAAGTTCTCATAATTTATAGAAAAGGAATTTGAGATGGGAGATGTGAAATTTTGGTTATAGGATATCATTCATCATATCCAGTTAGAATTTTATCAGATAAAGTGCATAATGTTGAAGTAATACCTTTGAATTTGTAGTGGAAGTGCATGTAAATTGATTTTGGTAAGGTTTATTTGATTGAGACTTAGCCAATATGGGTTGACCAATTGTGTTTAAATATGTTGATGTAGTTGAATCAATGGTTGTTTCTTTTGAAGTAGATGACTTTGGAATTTTCAAGTGAGGTAATTCAGTTAGAGGATGAATGTTTGATAATCAAGGGCTGTAATTTATATAAATATAAATTGATTTAGTGTCTAACTATGTCATTTGATTAGACACTTATGAGTTATTGGGTTGTGTTGTTAAATTGGTTGGAATTATTTCCATGTGCCCCAATTTTGTAAAATGATATGGGTAAGAATCTTGAATAATATGTAAAGTTGGGAAATTATTGTAGTTCTAAAGTTTGATAAGGATTAGTATAATAAATTACTCTCCTCATATTATTCATTTTGAAAACATTCTTATCATTAATGTTAGAATTGGGATTCACATAAATTTTGATCTTATCAGTAGTGAGAAGTTGGGTATTACTAGCTTGATGATTAGGAAGGGAATCCTTGTAAATATCTAGGTGAGTATTAGCTTGATTAAGAGATTCATGTTTAGTTTTAATTTCATTATCCTTATATTCCACCTCATAAGCTTGTTGACATGTACGTATGAGCATTTCATGATCAAAATTAGGTCCAAGAAGAAATTCCATATCAAAGTTTCTTAGTTAGTGATAAGTTTCATGAGCATGGCCCCAACTTGTATGATACCAACAAAATTTATGCAGATCATACCAATGTTTGGTAAGGTGAGTAGGATCAAGATCTTGTAGTGAAGTCCTAGGAAGATATTTTTGAATCTCTGCTAAGGAAAGTGGTTTATGAATGTCTACATTATTTACTTGAGAAAATGTAGAACCATGATGTGGATTGTTATAAATTAATGGAAAAAGAATATCCTTTATGGAACCACTAGGATTAATGGATTGAATGGTGTGTATGTAATCATAGGTATCCATAAAACCATCATAAGTTGCATATCTATTTTTAACTTTCATAAGCATTTGAGCTCCTATGGGAGGGTACAAAGGCTCAAATTTTCATATAAGAAAATTTTGAGATTTGGCTTGGTTGAGGGATTAAACTAAAGATTTTGGAGAAAGAGTCTTCACACGATATTATAATTTTGAGTGAATTTCATTAATGAATAAGTGTAAAATATTATAGTCCAACATGTTATGCTTACATTTATTAGATAAGGCTTTCCATCATTTAATGAACACTTGGGTTGTTTTTTACTCTAATTTCTTACAATTGATGAAATGAGCTAAGTTATTTTCAAGAAGATCATTAGTTTGGAATTCTTGACCAATACATTGACTAAGTATTACAAACTAGAGATAAAATGATTTTTGAGTTGATTATACTAGTGTAAAGCATGACTTGAAAAGTTTTTAGCTAAGATCTTGGTGGCATCAAAAGTATTGAGTTTAACCCAATATTTATATAAGTTTCTATAAGCTTTCAAATGCAAGGCTAGATCAGTAGATACATTGTAAATGATAGTGGGAAATATGATACCTATGTCAATGTTTATAATTTGAGGGACTAGGGATTCATTTTGTAAATTTTTAATATCCTTGTTAAGAAGTTGTGGTTGTGGTATAGGAATATCGTGTGCATCTCTAAGGCAGGTTGGGGGGAAATTAGGATTTTGTGTTCCCCATTGAGTAGGTTGAGGATGATTTTGTAAATAAATTAGTTGGTTTTGATTTTTCATTATTTTATTAACACTATTAGTTTGAAAATTAGCCATTTGGTTTAAGGTTTGTAAAAAAAATTGATTGGTGTTAATAGTGTTTTGACTAGTGGAAGCAATATGAGACACATTAACAGTATGAGAGGCATTGATAGTTTGAGATGCACTAGTAGTTGCATTATTAATGTGGTCATTTTGAGTAGACCCACTAAAGGTCATACATTACGTGTTTTTGGAAATGGATGGCATGGAAGATGAAGAAGGCATGGAAGAGGAAGACATGCTAGCATGGGAAGGCAAGAGAGAAGATAAAGGTGTGATGAAATTTATAGGCTAACTAACCCAAATATTGTATAAAAACTAGGTGAAGGTGAAGGGGGATATTCAATGTGAGGTCCCATCATGAGGTTATAGATGATTGTGGGAACTTTACCCTGATGTTGAGGGTTTTCATTGATGAAAAATATCATTTCAATAGTATATCCAATATCACTTTCATCCTCTACAATAGTTATGAATACCGGATTAAGGGAGGAAGAAAGAGGAGTCACATAGTTGGTGGTTCTAGTAGTAACATGGATGTTGCTAAGATTAGGGTTATCTACTACATGATAAGGTCGATGTTTCTTAGAGGCTTTATAAGGATTAGTAAGACTCATCATCTTAGCCTAATTTTTTTGTGTAGGTTCATCAAATAGGTGTTTTATGATGGGTATATTGATAAAGGAAACTAATTCATACACCTATAGAAAAGGTAAATGTTGACAAGTTGATAACCAATTGGATCGAGTTGGTCGATTTAGTTGAAAAAATAGGATAAAAGAAGAGTATGTAAATCTACTATATCAATCTAGTCAATATAATTTGGTATAAAAGATAAAATATTAGTTTAGAAACCTACTAGATTAAGCCGGTCAATTTAGTTTGATAGAGAAGATAAAATGTCAATCTAGAAACCTATTAGATTGAGTTGGTTGGTCTAGTTGGGCAGACAGGGTGAAAGACCAATCTACTAAATTAAATTGGCTAAATTAGTTCTATAGGTAGGCAAAAAAAAATTAAAATTAAAAATGAACAATTTATTTTTAAAGACAAAACTAAAACAAGTATAGAATAGAAGACTAATTCATGTTAGTCGATGTGTAGTCTATTCACCCATAGGTAATTAGATCAAGTTGATCGATCTAGTTAAAACACACAACACAAAATGTGTATCAATGTTGGACAATATAACTTTCAATACAATAGAAAATAAGAAATAAAGAATCATTAAAATATAATTTTGTAACTACTAATACTAATTAACTACCTGAAAAGAAGAACAAGAAGTTGTACTAAAAGATTGTGTTTAAAAATATAGGCTTCTAAAGATACTAGCTTATATATTAAATAGTGATGGCCTAATATTTAAGAGCACTAAATATGGATTAAGTGTCATTCCCATAGCCAACTAAACTCAATTTTAAGGGTAAACTAGAATTAGCTTCTTAGTACTAATCATTAATCGATGCACCACACAATCAAATGGATGGTTAGATTCCTAAGGTTCAACATAAAGGGGAATACTAGACATTTCTGAAATATCATGAGGTACGTGACAATTAAATATTGTGTTTAACTCTATAATATATCTATGAGTATTGGTTCAAGTTCATCACACCATGATATACATAAATGATAGACAATGATCATAAATAGAATATCGCATAGCCCTTAACGATCGTATCTAAGTAGTTTTAAAATTATCGATACATAGTTTATAAGAAAAACCAAACAAGATGAAAATAAAAGTGCAAAATTAATTTATCAAAAATGAAGTTGTGATTTTTAAAAACAAATAAATAAGAATCCAACTCTTGGTTTCAATATTGAAAGTGATTGTAATTACTATGAAAATAGAAGTTAATTTCCTTTGCTTGTACTGAAAATGAAACATACAGAACAAAATCGAGCAGATCAATCTAGTTGAGAAAATAATACAAAATAGGATTGAACTATTCAACACAATCTATTTAGAAAATTATATCCAAACAAACTTAATCAAACAAGCCAATTTAGTTTGGTGGTAGAAAACACAAACATGAAACTAGATCGAGTTGATTGATTTAGTTTACTATGTGGATATAGTTTGACAAAACTGATAACTGAGGAAAATAGTAAAGGAATTTTTAAAATTTTAAACTAAAGAGAAAGAATTTCAAATTGACTAAAATTGATAAGATGGAAATGTTAAGTAGTTAAGAATGAATCTGGAAGATAAAACATAAGCGACCAGGTTGATTTAGTTGTATTGTTAATTTTTTTGTTGATTGGGTCGTCTAGGTGAGATTTTAATCTTGTAAAGGTAGAAATCTAAAAATATAGTTAATAAATTAAATTGAATAAATCAATCTAGTTTGATAAAATTGAAAATGCAAATATTAAAAACTAAATAAAATTGAGCAAATATATTTAGTTGACTATAGGTAAAATACAAAAAATATAAAAAGTGACTGGATCGACTAGTTCAATTTAGTTAGTTGAATTGAACCACAAAAATAAACAAAATCAAACAAATCAATTTAGTTAGCTGTAAAATGCATAAGACAAGTTAAATGACCAGATCAACTAGTTTGATCCATTGGCTAAAAATGGAACTTGTAAATAGAAGATAAAACTAGGTCGAATAACATGACCCAGTTGAATGAAAACCTGGTACCTACATAGAGAAAAAATGATTAGATTAACCAGCTTGATCTAGTTAGATGAAACCCTGAGACCTAAAAATATAGAAAAATACCAAATCAAGTAGCTCAATCTAGTTGACTGTGATTTAAAATTTAAGAATGCAAGGGTTAGATTCACATTGAATTCCATAGAATGTATGCAATCAATTACAATGGATCTACAACTTGTCCTACTTATTGAATTTCAAGTTTAGATAAGGTAATGTTATGAATAACTCATTGCATAGCTATTTATATTGAGACATGACCAGTTTAGACCTATTAAACTTACCTAAAAGATCTCTTATCACAAAACACTAATAGAGAGGTGATAGTTTATCATTATACCTTTCATTTAACCAATCAATGGATTGGTGTCATACAATGAGATTTTAGATATTTGAGTTAACAGTTCATTGTTTAGGGGGTGTTTAATCTATTGTTGTCTAAATCTTAAGGGCAGCAAACAAGATTCTAATCCTATGTTGCATAAAAGGTAAATCTAGAAAGTTTTGCTAATTGAATATCCCTTATGGCATTCCTTATTAAAAGGATTCTTCAATCCACACCATCAACTTACAAAACTTAAATATATGTCATAAGACACTATAGTGTCCTCACTCAACTTGCTTGACTGGGTAAAATAGTGTTGTATTTCAAAATGTAAAAATATCAATTGCCTATTTATACCTAGACTACTTCCTAACAAATTTTTAATATGGAGATGAGTTTTTTAGTCAACAAACTTTCCTATTAACTTCAAACTTATAAAAATTGAAAGACACATTTTGCAGAAAGGAGACTCACCTGCATTGAACTGAAACAAACTTTGCATTTAATGAAAGCACACTTGCATTAAAAGAAACACACTTTGTGTTAAAAGAGGAATCAAACTTTGCATTGAAAGGAAAATATACATGTATCAAAATAAATACACTTTTAAACTATAAATTAGAAATATCAATTGTCCTGATCTTTGGAGAGAAGTGGGACCTTACTCCTTCCTCAGAATAGGATCAATTTGAACTCATTATTGGAATAGAATGTTGCACTTGTTTAATAATTCAATATCAAAAGTAACATATACATATGCTATGAATTATGCTACAAAATTACACTTGAATGTTTCTTGATTTTATTTACTCTCTATTATCTTGGAATGAGGAGACATGTACTTAAAGCACATCTCAATGGCCATTCTCAAAATACAAAATTTGGTGATCTAAATAGAAAAATCTACTTATCCTAAATAGAAGATTTAGGAATTAGATCCCACATTTATAGGAGGCATTGAAACTGATTCAAATAATAATAGATCAAGTATAATTAACATATATTTGAGGAGATTATGTCCAAATTTATAAAATGGAAATACATTTATATCCAAATCATTTTAGACTATTACTATGAATAGTAATATATAAAAAAAAGATATCAAAAGAGGGAAAAACTATATATGTATAGTAGATATCTTTGGAGTTGTTATATTAATCTGCAGAGTGCAGTTGGGCATCTTTAGAATGTGACTAGGCATCTTCAGAGCATGGTTTGACAGGTCTTTGGAGCTTCATTTGAACGTCTTTAGAGATTTGTCAAAAAATCTTTAGAGTTTTTTGGGTGGATCTTTAGAGATTTGATGGAGCATCTTCAAATTTGTTTATGCATATATTTGGATCTCGACTAAAGATCTTTGTAGCTCACTATGTTTTATGCCAACTCTTCTAAAATATTTCCAAAAAGGTGTTACTAAAACTTTTGATGACTTTTCAAAATAATCCCACCATAGAGATGTATTTTTATGCAAAATTGTACTCATTTCATCTAAGTTAGACATAAATAAAAAGATAGAGAATCAACAATGTATCACATACAAACAAAAGATAATTGCACTCATTTCCTACTTAGATGAGACTTACCTATTAAGTTTAATGAAATATATAACCAAGAGACAACACTTATGGATAGTTTATATGAGATATAATGAGCTATATAGAATGTTCATCATTTTTTCTCCACACTTTACGTTTTTCAAATCTTCTTACAATTTAAGGAAGAACTATTCTTTAATCTAGGATTCTTAATCCCAACCATTGTTTGAGATAATATATTTGAATCCCCAATCATAATGATTTCTAGGAATAAACCCCAAATCTCTTACCATAGTGTGTAACCATGCTTGAAATTATAATTTTGATTGGTTATGCTAATTTTTCCAAGGAGACATGGGATAAAGAAGAATAGGTGGCCAAAATCTCATGCCAATCCAAATATCTAATGCTTCTTCTTCTAGGAATCAAGTGATAATATAATAAATTTCCCTATCTCTCCAAAGACTCCAACTGATGGTAGTGGGAGTCATGACATCCTTGCATTTCAAGACAATAGGCAAAGTCTCCCATCTAGACATGCTTTCTTTGATAAAACTAGAGGAATGTTGGCTGACAAAAGGTTAGAAGGTTTCTACATTTTATCTTAATAACTCATGATACTTGTCTTTCATGAACATGTGATACAAAGGCTAGAAGGCAACAAGAAGTTTGTGAGCTTCTAGAAACTGGGATCTTATACATAAGATAGTAGTATTCTATAGTTTTAGGAATTGATTATGTGTTTTCTCCCAAGCAGTTTGATTTCTCATAGTGGAAAGGAAAGCATGTAATTGTGTTTCTCCCATAAACAAGCTAACCAAAAATCCAAACTGGTGTCCCAATAATATGATACAAAGATAAAACTCACAAATTTGATCTTGTCTTTTCGTAGTGATTTTAAGAAAGATATCCATGAACATGTGTTCATATTCAATGACATGTGGGAAACCAAGACAAATAAATTGCATTTTCCACTTATAAAACTATTCATGAAGAAATAAAACATACATATAAGAAGGTTTTTTGCAAGATAATAATTTAACAATTTTATAAATAGTTTGAATAGAAGTCTGATGTTACTACAACTCTTGCTAAGACTCTATTTTTATTCTAGCATTATTCGCTTCTAACTTCTAAATCTTATTCTGATCTTTCTTTCAAATTGAAATAATCTCATTAAGGGGTGGAGGAAAAGGAGAAATAGATCTTGTGGTTTCTTAAGTTTGTACACCTATCTCCCTTGTTTCCTTTTGCATATCTTGTATGTAAGCTTGTAACTCAACATTCTGAGTTGTCAACTCCTTTATGTGAGTGTTTCATGGACCAAACAGTGCATCCTTACTATCAATAGAGTGTTCTAGATTATCACTCTGAGCATCCTTAATTGCAAGATAATTTTGTAAAGTGTTAAGTTCATGAGATTATGAGAGTAATTGATGGTGAATTCTAATTTGTTCAACATTAACTACAGTTATAATCACCTTCTATGCTCAAATATAGGAAACAAAATCTTCATATTGATTTTCTAAATTAGAAATAGTTTGGTCCTTACCTTGCAAGGTCAATCTAAGAAAATCCAATTCGGCTTGATGTTGTCAAATAGTTTCTTCATGTTGTGATAGGGTCATATCTTTGTCTTTATGAACATGTTGAGGAGAATAAAAAGCTTCTACCATGAGTGGAGATTTACTCTTATCAACTATGAAAGGTAAGAGTCTTTCTTCTTTAGGTGCAATCTCTTGTGCAGGGGTTTGTGTTTATTCAATTATTTCTCAACATCAATAACTTATGTGGGAGAATTAAAGCTTAAACTACCCAAAAATTTAGTTGTTTGTACCTCTCCTTCTTCTTTCTCTTGGAGAATCAATTGATGACTTCATCAGGGTTTGACAGATGGGGTAGGGTTTGCTAGCAAAACCCTCATTTTCCTTTTTGACCTCCTTCACAACATCTTCAAAGTTGAAGACATCAAAGATGGACCTTTCTTTGTTCTTTTTATCACGAGAGGAGAAATAAGACATTGTAGTTTCTTACCAAGAATTTTGAGTGAATTTATAAGAAATGAAGACCAAGATTTCTCACCCTTTAGTTTCTTCAAGAATGGTGTTGACATATGAGATGAATTAAACCATGATGTTTAATTGACCTAGTTCTCCTTTTCAATTTTTGGACTATATTATGGATAGCATGGTGAATATAATAAGGTAGGTTTACCTGGCACTTAGGTTTGGTAGCTCCTTTTTTTAGATGAATGAGAAGTCACATAGTGTCTACACCAACCACAATGAACTTTCCATCAAAATTGAGGTATTTCATGATCTAATATGCTACATTATTCCATGGAGGTGGAAGACTATCTCAAGTGATCCCTCTAGCAATACTTTATGTAGTTTTGGCCAACTTAAGATGGGGTTCATTACCATTAATGAAAATTTGAATCAGATCAACAATACCCAATTTGTTATTAAAAACCATGCCTTCTTTAGGAATCCCTAAAATTTCATTGATAACAATGGAATCAACATGAATATGTTTGCCCTGAACTATAGAATGATCTTCATCATTTTTTTCTAAAAAATCTTGAACAATGTTCTCCTAAAAACCCTAGAATGTCTTCAGGAAAATGATCTATCATGTTGTTTCAAAAATATAATTAGAAAATTCATCTTGTAAAATAAGTTTTGTTGACTCTGGTTCATTTCTCTTTTTACCCCCCATCTTTGTAGTTATCCACAATGTTCTCAAAAAATTGTTTGCACAATGCAAATTTGAGTTCAAAATCACATAGAGTATTCAATAAGGTAAGGAAGTTGGGACATGATGTGGCAATGAATATAAAAAAAGGGATAAAAAGGGTGGCATATGTGTAATTGATAATAAGTACCACAAAATTATAGTAGATATGATGGCCAAGCACTTTGGAGCAAGCAAAGTTTTAATGAGGGAGTACTTTTGGAGTCAACATCAATTACGTCACATGAGAGATCATACTTGGCAGCACTTGAAATGATATTTGCAATTATTTTTTCATTAGGAATTATCTTTTGAAAAGGTCTTTGGAATAACCCCACATCAAGTCTTGAATTAGGAAACAGTACCGACTTCAGTCACATCCAAGTGGCATCAAAGGAACCTATCCATATTTAGAAGTTTTGTTCACCTAATGGTCATAATGCAGAACATAAAAAAAATGTCTAACATATTGAGAAGGAAGTACAATTTTAATTTTATTATAAGGATCCATGCATATCTCCTAAATTTTCCATGTGTCTTGCAAGGATAAAAAAAATTGAGAAGATAAGTTAGCTGACAAGACAATAGTTTATGCTTATTATAAAATTTTCATCTGAAAAGCGCCATTTTTGTTCACTTTTTAGTGGTTTTTTAATATAATTTTTTTTTCTTTTTTATATATTTTAAATTTTAAAAGGGAGGAGAAATGTCATTTATTATTTTTTAGGACTCCCCCTTATTGGATGTTTGCTACAAAGATCATTCAATCTTAATAGAAGAACCAAGTTTTTCCATAAGGTCAAATTGGTCTTGATTATGTTTAATGAATTCTTCCCTATTGAGAGGTCTCCTATACACTAAGTCTATGACCATTGATCAAAAGTATCTTTTGGTCACCATCAATTGGTTTAAGTTAGACAAATCCATTGCTATTGATAGTTTGATCAGGTATGACCCCAATCATCTTATCTTGAGATTACCTTTGAAATGTTTGAATTTAGAATCAAATAGAAAAGCCCAATCACCATCTTGAAACTATTTTTTTTTTAATATGAGCATCATGACAATATTTTCATTTCTTATGGATCATGTTGGTTTGAGTGAGTACATCCATTCTTAGTTCATCTAGCCCATTCAGTTGCATGATTCTTTCCTTTTGTGATTCATCAATATTAACTCTCATATCAGTGGTTGTCTTCAATGTTTGTAGTTCAAACTCTATTAGCAACAAAATTTATTTTCCAAACACAAGTTCATATAGAGATAATCTTGTGGTAGTCTTCCATATTGTATTATATGTCTAAACTACTTCAGGTACTCTATCTACCGAATATTTCCTGCTATTGTTCACTATTTTGATCAAAATGTTTTCAAACTCTCAATTAGTGACCTCCACTCGCCCATCATCTTGGGGGTGATATGGTGAAGATTTATGGTGATTGATTTGGTAAAAAAAATTAAAATCTTTGATCATGTTAGACATGAATTGAGGACCTTGATCAGAAATAATAAATCTAGGAGCTCCAAATCTCAACATGATTCTATGATATAGGAAATCAGGAACCATTTCCTACCAAGCAAATGTGAGTGCCTACACTTCATCTCACTTAGTAACATAATCATAACATACTAATAAATACTATTTTCCTTGATATAGTGGGTTGATTGGTCCAACAAAATCTAAACCCTATTTCGTAAATGGTTCTAAAACTATTTGAAGATGGAGAGGCATTTTTGAGGATAGAGTAGGCTTACCCATCCTTTGGTAAGTATCACATTACCATACAAACATTTTTATAGTCTTATAAAGAGATGGCCAATAATAACTTGCACCAAGAATCTTATAAATGGTCCTTTTTGTTGAATAATGTCCTCCTCATGGTTCACTATGGCATACTTTTATGATGTCAAATACTTCATCTTCTCTAACACCCCTACAAAGTACATGATCGGGTCCAATTTTAAATAACATGCCTTTAAACTATTTGAAATTAGAACTAGTTATAATAAAATATTTTATTTCTTTATAAGTAAAGGAATGAGTAAACTTCACTATTGCCAGGAAATTTGTCATGTCTGCAAACCATAAGGAGTATGTAGATATAAAAAATAGTTATTCATCTAAAAAAGAATTCTCCATGGGTTCATCTTCACCTGTAGTGCTCGATCTAGACAAAAATTTAGCAACAACATTATACTTTCCATATTTATCTATAATGGTAATGTTAAATTCTTACAATAGCAGTAGCCATCTAATAATTCTACCACCTACTACTAGTTTATTCATTAAGTACTTAATAGCTTAATGATCTATATAAATAAATACTTGATAACTAGTATAATGTCTAAACTTATTTATGACATAAAAATTAACAAAAAATTATTTTTATATGGTAGTGTATTTTTTCTCTGTGGGAGTAAGATTCTTGTTTATATAATAAATGGCATACATTTTTTCTCTCATCTCTTTGTCCTAGAACTGCCCCTAGTGTATTATTGTAAGCTTCAGTATAAATATAAAATGTTGTTCCCAATTAGATCCTTTCAAAAATGAAGCAATCATAAGTTTATTTTTTAATATTTCAAAAGCTTCTTAACACTTACCATTTCATATAAATTCACTATCTTTTGTTAGCGAAAAAAAAGAGGTGAAACTATTTTGCTAGAGTCTTCAATAAATCTTTTGTAATATCCTACATGACCAAGAAAACTTTTAACATCCATTTGTGTTTGAGGAATGGAGAGACTATAAATTACCTCAATCTTCTTGGGATCTACTTTTATTTCTTGAGAAGAGATATATCCTAAGACTATCCCTTCATCAGCCATTATTACACACTTCTCATAACTCAAGGATACTTGGTGTTCTTCACATCTGATGAGTACTTTATCTAAATTTCTCAAAATTTCATCAACTATGTTGTCATAGACAGTGAATTCATCCATGTATACCTCTTCATAATCATTTGTAAGATCAGAAAATATGGCTAACACTGCTCTCTGAAAGGTAGTAGATGCATTTCACAATCCAAAAGGAAGGAGTGTATAAGAAAATGTTCCCTAAGGGCAGGTAAATGTAGGTTTATCTTGATATTTAGGGACTATTTTGATTTGATTATATCCACTGAACCCATATAATAAATAAAAGTACTATTTTCCTACCAAGTTATCCAAAACTTGATCAATAAAAGGCAAAAGAAACTAATCTCTCATAGTGGTTTTATTCAGTTCTTTGTAAACTATGCAGACTCTCCATGTTCCATTATTCTTAGGTACAATGACCAGAGGTGAAACCCATTGACTATTGGATATGGGTTAAATGAAAACAACTTCCAATAGTTTTTCTATCTCTATCTTTACGATTTCTTTCAAGGTTGGGTTAATTCTTTGTTGTGGTTGTCTAACTAGTTTAACAGCTTCAATGTAAGTGTGATGGGTACAGACACTATGATGTATTTATTTCATATCACTATAATCTCAAGTGAATGATTTTGTGTGTGGTACCAATACATCAAACACTTTACTTTCTTGTTGGTTAGTTATCCAGTTTGTTGATATTCAATAGGCTATCAGGATGGATTACAATTTGTTTAGTACCTAAAATGATGGAATTTACTTGTTTAAAATGGACATAGATGTGGTAGTAGCATGTGAAATGTATCCACATCCTTGTAAAAGGTTTCATTTTTTGAGATCATATTCATCAGTGGATAATGAAAAGCATTAAAAAATGAATTCTACCCCTCTTGAGCCTAGTCAACTATGTCTTATTGGATATATTGTAGACCACATAACATGTTTGGGGGATTTAATACATTGTATTGGTTCTCGATAGTGAATCTAAATTATTTCCATTCATGAATATTCATATTCACAGTTAAGCTATTATTATTTGGATCTAAGCTTTCAATTTTTTTAGCTAGGCTTTCAGACTTTAAAGCTAGGTTTTCAAACTTTGGAGCTAGGCTGTCAAACTTCAGAGCTAGGATGTCTTGGTCCAAATATTCTATTATCTATTCCTCAAATTTTTGGACATGTTATTTTATATAAACCATGGCTAAGAAAGACACACTATTCTGATATTTTTCAGGTTGATCCACCCATATCTATTCAAAAAGATCCATTGAAGGTCTAGCAAGTAGATAAAGGAAGATTTGTTTGGCATGTATTCTATTTAAAATGGTCATATTACTAGATCTACAATCAATTCATGTTATGACTGTAGCTAACAAAGATCTTCCAAGAATAATTGGATACCCTACCTTATTAAGTTTAGGTTGAAGGATCATGAAATCTATAGGGTATTCCCATGATTTTATGGTGATTGGAACATTTTATATGGTTCCTTCAAGTGTAATAGTGGACTGATCTACCATTTACAAAATTGTAGTGATAAGATGAAGCCCTATGAGGGATAAATATTTTAATGTTTTGATAGTCATTATGTTGATGGTAGTACCCATATCTACAAGCACATTTAGCATGGACTTGTTCCCAATTGTCACAATTATCACAAGACTACCAGGGTCTACGTATTTGGAAACAAGTATGTTTCTTGATAATAAATCAATAATTTTGTCAGTTACCTAATTTTTTTAGGATATTGTTTCTTTTCACCTATAGTTTTGATGTACAATCCTTTGATCATTTGATTCAATTTAAGAATATCCTTGATATATTTTAACAATGGAATTTATATCTTCATCTCTCTTAATCCTTGCATCAATTAAGAACCCTCCCTATGTTTTTCTTCCTTAAGTCTTTCAAAAAATGGAATATCAGGGGGGATCTTGAATTATCGTTGATGTGATTGGAGTTATGGTGGCTTCTACCTTGTCTTCATTTGGTTATTAGACTACAGGTGACTTAGGAGTGTTTTTATCATTGAGAATTTTAGTTATGGTAATGGGTGAATATCCTACTACCTTTTTTAACCTAAGCTGAACATTATTACACTCAGATGAACCAGTTGCAACACTACTTTCTTGGTCATCTCCATAAATAGGATTATCTTGTCTATTCTTAGGATTTACCACTAGTTGGGTAGGTAACTATGGTTGGTTAACCTATTTCTCAATTGGTGGTGGCTGAGATTGTGAAGGCATCAAATCCTATTATGGAGGAAACCTTATCTACATTTGATTATGAGACCATTATTGATTTGGCCATTAAGATGGTGACTATTGTATTCAACATAGTTGTTGGTTTTACTTTTATGCCCAGGGTTCTAAAGGATTTTTAGGCATCCCCCACATCTTTGGCATCCATTCCTTTGTACCCCATGGTTGTGGTTGTGGTGGTGGTCCCCACATTTATGGTGTGACTTGTCTAGCACATGGTGTCATTAATAGATTGGGGGAAAATCTTATACCAAATTGATTTTTAGGTTGGGAGTACTAGTTTCTTTGTCTTTGAATAAAGTTAACTTTATCAACTGCATGTACTACTTGTTTTACCTGGTTTCTCATAGTAGGAATATGATTTTATTTCTAGGTGTCATGGTCTAGGTCACAAATACCACATACCTCTATTTTATCTAAAGGACAATCTTTTACCGCATGTTTAAGCCTACATCTAGGATAATATATTGACAATTATTCAGCATTGGTGGCATTGACATTTGCTTTGAGACCATCTAATGTGGTTGTTAATTTTATTAAAATATCAATTATCAAATTCTTCCATTAGTTGGCTAACTTCAAGGGATTTTCCTAACCGTGATTTCTTTATACTTGGTCTTATCCTAGAATAGTTAGTACATAATGTTAAAATCTAATGAAATGTTAACTTTTTAATGTCACCCTTTCTTATTAGGTTCAAAGCATCACGTGCATCATCATCTAGGCCTTTAATAAATAATATTTTTATGACCTCCTCTATGAGTTGGTAACCACTCCATTTATGGGAAAATATAAACCTGTCAAGGTAATCTTCTAAGGTTTCATCTTCATTTTATTTTATCTTGAAAAAATCATCTTTTCATTCTCTGACTCTACAATAATCTTGATATTTATCAAAAAATACAATTTTCATTTCTTCTCAAGTACTTGTAGACTTAACCTCAAGTCCCATGAACCATCTCATGGTTGCGTCCTTAAGTTTAAATGGAAGTAACTTCAATTTTTGATTGTTAGTGGCAGTCATATGTTTGGCAGAGAGCCTAAAATTAAAAGAGAAATTGATCTAGATATTCTGAGGATTTACCTCTAAAATTAGGTAAAATAGATGGCAAGATATTTTTCATGGAGGTTATATCATCAAGACCCAAGTTGAATAGATAGGGAAAAGTTGTCTCCTATTGAGGTTTCATATTAGGGTTTTCTACATGTGCATGATTGTCTCCCATATATTATACCCAACTTTTGTTATCAATCTAATTCAAGTTCTCTTCTTAGATTCTCAACCCATGGTATACTGGCTCAGGAGGATAACATTTGTTGGTGATTAGATCTTCTTATTATAGAGCTTGTGGATCAAATTCGACTGTTACAAAAAGAGGATCTTCAGGATCAATTTTTCCTATGGGAGAAGATATCTTGAATAGAATTCTTCTTATAGGATTTGTTTGTGAGGATGAACCCTTTTCAAGAGAGGAATTAGAAATAGTTTATCTATGAATTTCAATTGTCTTTCTTTAACTTCCTAATATTTCTAGTAAGGATAGAATACTCTCTTCTTCTGGTTTTATTTAGGAGTCTTTAGAGACAAACCATCCTTGAGAATCTCTTAGACTGTTCATAAAATTAAGGATTCCTTGATTAAATTTGTATTATTGGGTATATGAATGTTTTTTAATTTCCCCTTACATAACTCTAATATAAGATCTCACTAACACTTATTAATTATCAATTAAGAGGTTCCCATTAATGGCACCAAAAATGATAGGTTATCGCTATACCTTTCATTTAACCAATCAATGGATTGGTGTCATTTTATATCAAGGTCAGTGTTCAAGGCTATATGTAATGAGATGTTAGATATTTGAGTTAACAGTTCATTATTTAGAGAGTGTTTTCTCTATTATTGATGTCTAGATCTTAAGGGCAGCAAACAAGATTCTAATCCTATGTTGCAAAAAAGGTAAATCTAGAAAGTTTTGCTAATTGGATATCTCCTATAGCATTTCTTGTTAAAAGGATTCTTCGGTTCACACCATCAACATCTAGAACTTAAAAATATAGCATAAACACTACATTGTCCTTACTTGACATGCCCGACTGGGTAGGATAGTGTTATATTTCAAAATGTGAAAATGTTGATTATCTATTGTCATCTAGACTATTTCCTGACAGATTATGAATATGGGGATGAGTTTTTAAGTCAACAAACTTTTTAATTAACTTTAGTCTTATGAGAATTGAAATACACACTTTGCATAAAGGAAACTCACTTGCATTGAATTGAAACAAACTTTGCATTAAATGAAAGCACACTTGCATTAAAATAAACACACTTTGCGTTAAAAAATAAATCACACTTTGCATTGAAAAGAAAATATACCTGTATCAAAAGAAATACACTTTTAAACTATAAACCAGAAATACCAATTGTCCTGATTTTCAGAGAGAAGTGGGCCCTTGCTCCTTCCTTAAAACATGATCAACTTTAACTCAGTAATAAAATATAATGTTGTACTTTATTAATAATTCATTGTCAAAAAGAACAGATATAGA
The DNA here is from genome assembly GCA_037957365.1 of Torreya grandis. NCBI lineage: Eukaryota > Viridiplantae > Streptophyta > Pinopsida > Cupressales > Taxaceae > Torreya > Torreya grandis. Next base: position 1,094,977 of record JARHVA010000255.1, on the reverse strand, counting down.
TGCTATGAATTATGATACAAAATTACACTTGAATGTTTCCTAATTTTCTTTAATCTCTATTATCTTAGAATAAGAAAGGGACATATACTTAAAGTACATCTCAATGACCACTCTTAGAATACAAAATATGGTGATCTAAACATCAAAATTCCCTTAATCTAAATAAAAGATTTAGGAATTAGATTCCATGCTTATAGGAGGTGTTGGAACTAATTCAACTAACAATAGATCAAGTATAACTAACATATATCTAAAGAGATTATGTCAAGATTTACAAAATAAAAATACATTTATATCTAGATAATTTTAGACTGTTACTATGAATAGCAATGTCTAAAAGAAGATATTTAAAGAGGGAAAATCTTTATGTATAGTAGATATCTTTGGAGCTACTATATTAATCTACAAAGTATAGTTGGGCATCTTCATAGTGCGGCTAGGCATCTTCATAGTATAGCTGGATAGGTCTTTGGAGTTTCATGAGAACATCTTCAGAGCTTTGTTGGAACATCTTTAGAGCTACTTGGGTGGATATTTAGAGCTTTAATAGAGCATATTTGGATTTGCTTATGTAGATATTCAAAACTTGACTAAGGATCTTCATAGCTCACTATTTTTATGTCAAGTTTTCAAAATTGTTGCCAAAAAGGTGTTATCAAAATTGTTGATGACTTCTCAAAATAATATTGTCATAGAGATGTATCTCTATATGCTAAATTGTACTCAGCTTATCCAAATTAGACACAGATAACAAGATAAAGAATCAATAATGTATCACACACAAACAAAAGATAATTGCACTCATATCCTACTTAGATGAGACATTAACTATTAAATATAATGCAATATATAACTAAGAGGCAACATTTACAGTTAGTTTATATGATATATAATAAGCTATATAGAATCCTCATCAAGAGGGTTCTAAATATTCTATTCAAGTAGCACCACACAATAACCCTAGCTAGGCCTACAATACATGAAATAAAATAAAAAACTAATCTAGTGCTCATTAAAGCTTGTGGCACAAAGGAGGATAGTTAAATAAACAAAACATAGCATGTAAAGGAAAACTCTACTCAAGTCAATGTAGAGGTAATTATAATCAAGGAGTAAAACATTCAACCTATTATTTTCTGCAATATCTATTTGATTTAACTTTTTTGAGAATATTGGAGTTTTATTCTTAATTTAGTTAAAGGTCTGAGTTGACTAAATTAGTAAATAATATTGTAATAAATAAAGTATTGATTTGTGTAATTTATTTAATTTTCATAGCTTTCTAAAAATAGTAATAAAAAGGGAGAAATATAACTTATCTTAAAATTGTGTTGATACGACTAAGACAGAGGTTGATATCGACTGTGTAAGACTGGGATAGTGTCGTGAACCAGGATTTGGCTTTCATTTAGTGAAAGTACAAGAGCATCTAAACACTTCAAAGTTTGATGCTATAGTCTAGGTCCAGTTACTATCATCCAAACTAGTCACATAGATCTAAGTTTATTGGGTTTTGTTTGTTGTCCTTATGTTAGTCTGCCTATGAAATTTCAAGTTTTGACTATCGAGAAACCTCTTTGTAGAGTTGATCTAATATCCAACCCTGCATCTTTCTTATGTTTGAACTTGAATGAAAATTTTGAGAAAGAGAGGGGGTTCGTGTGTATAAAATATACTAAATATGTATCCACACCCCTTATATGGGCATGATGCCTACATAAATACTCTAAAGAGGGATCAAGCCATATGTAATTCTCCCACTTGATGTGTTTTATGCAATATTATAATGAATATGCAAAAATGCTAAATTAGGTGTGCTTGAGGTGATTAGGGATTGGTGTGAGGGTTTGGATATGTTGGTGGTTGTATTGGATAGTTGTATGTAGAGAATAGGGAAATTTGCCTTAGTGGTTTTTCTTGTATTCTTACTTTGCTTTGTATTATTTGCCAACCCCTTATAAATAAATTTTGAATGAGATATTATAGAGATCTATTGATCATGGGCTAAATGCATTTGTGTTAGGCCAACATAATGAAGAAGAGGAATCGAGATAAAATGGTCACCTGGGCTCAAAATGTGATTGGATAAGAGCGCTAGAAATGGTACATCCTAGGGTCTAACTCTATAGTCCAACTTGGGCATTATTTTTCTATAGGTACAGAACCCAAGGGGATGGAATAAGAATGTAAAATAGGGTCTGACTAAGCTAGAATCAAGTCTTGAAAGCCTACGAATAACTAGGAATTAGAAAACAAGTGTTAGAAGGGTCAAGAGAGCATGTAAGAGGGACCTATGGGTTGGGTGTCACAAGCCACATTCAAGCCACCAAATTTGATATTTTATATGATTCCATTTTCCCCTCTTTATTCTAGTGATGCAACAAAGCAAAATATTAGGATAAAAGAAAAATAGAAAATGTACCTAAACTTACCTACAAGGATAAAGCCCATGAAGTGGTGTGATGTTGGGTATGCATAGAGAGATCACATTATGAAATGTAAATCTTTTATGATGTTGAGTAATGTTGAATGATGTTGGATATGCTAGATATGTGTTGTACCAAGAGTAATATCATGAATAGAGCTGAGTGCTCAATTATTTTAGAGTGGCTCAAGAATGCAAAAGTTGGTCCTTTGGATCCATCATCACCTACTAAGTGAAGCTAGGTGGTCATACGTATGTTAATCAATATTTGGATTGTGTGTCCAATCTCTCTAAGTAGGTGTCTAAATAATAAAAAGGTTGACCCTTTGGCTCCATCATTGCCCCGTGAAGTGAAGCTATAAACTGATATCGTATGAATATGTGTCATATGAGATAGCTTATAAAGCCCATGAATGCTCTAAAATCTGATAATGTGTCATAAATAGTTGAATGTGTACTAGAAACTAAGCCAATCTTGGCCAACTCTGGAAGGAGATTAGGCTTGTATGAAAGCCACTCTGAAACTAGGCCATAAGCTTATGTGGAAACCACTCAAAAATGTGGAGGTTAGGCTTGTATAAAATCCATTCTAAAATGATGCCAACCACATATAGATAGAGTAAGGCACACAACTATTGATAATTCTTAGGTAATATATTGAACTTAGAAAGAAAAGAAGTCAAATGTGTCATGCACACTGCCCCCAATCACTAGTGTCTATAACATAGATTATGATCTAAAAGTTATACCAATTGCCCAATCTAAAACTAGAAGTGAGATCCATCATGCCATCATGATGCCCCTTGTATCTATAATTTATTAAAAAAATTGTACTAAAACTACTGAATCTGAATTAGTCTGTATGTGTAAAACTGTAGCTAAGCTTACCTTTCTACCTATTTTTGGAAAATCTAGATTTTTTGTTATTTGGATAGGATCACCAAAAATAGGACACCCTTATATCTGGCACTATTGTCTATGTTTGGGGTTTGTTGTCCTTTGTTGAAATTGATGACTATTCTATAATTGTCACTATTTTTTTGGTTTGTTCTACCTGGTTTGACCTTTGATTATTGTTTTGAGTGTTTTGAAAACTAAATTTTTGATCAGTGGGAGCTTTGATCTCTATGATAAAACCCGCATTGGATTCCCCCTCTTTTAAGGGTAGGAATGAAGACCCTGTAATGACTTCCCTCAAAAGAAAGAGCCCTGAAAGTGTATTATGCTATGAAATACATCATATAGCAATGATAATTGAAAAGATATACTAAGATATAGCATGGTTTGTATTAGATATTATTAGATCAATAGGGGTATGCCTAGATAGATATAACAATGTAATAGCATGTGTAATGTACTGAATTGAAACTATAAATGTTAGTTGTTAGTTGTTAGTTGTTAGTTGTTAGTTGTTAGTTATTAGTTATTAGTTATCAAGGGGGGATGGAGCATGATGTCATTATGTCATCCAAGTAATCAAGATAATGTATGATGTGGATCATGGCACTACAAATAGTGAGAACCAAACAAGCAACAAACATATAAGGTAAAAATCAATAAGCATACGAAATCCAAGAAAATAATGGACATGGGCACTTGTCACTCAAACTAGAAGGCAAGTATACAAGGCATGTTCAAATGACACATATACACACAATTAAAATCAATCAAGGTTGGCATGAAGGCCATAAGCACATAAAAGAGTATAGGTAAAGGACATTGGCAAATGTCCTAAGACACACACAAGCATAGAAGCAGAGGACATTGGCCAATGTCCTAAGGCATATATAGGAGACAAAATAGGAATTAAGAAATGCAATCACATCTAACTACGCAAAGCAAGAAAGGAAGGCATGTAAAATATTGGAAATACAATCATATCTAACTAATCAAAGTAAGAAGTGAGATTATGTAAGACATGAAGTACAAGACTAGGTATATGTTAAGAAATACACAAGTGTTATATATTAGTGAATGTCGATAGAGTAATATGTGTAAGCTATTAATTAATGTACATCAACATGATAACTAAAATGTGTGGTGTAGGAATGACATAACCTAGATGGTGTAGTCATGTAGAAGATGCCTCCAATGGGTAGATATATCGATGTATGTCTCAAATGTAGAATTAGAATGCCCCCTCAATGGGTAGAATGAAGCAATCAAAGATCTAGATGTCACTACACACACTCAAAATAGATTAAGTGAACGATGGTAATGTAGATAAATTGACTAAAAATAGCATAGAATAATAGAATGTATGTCTAGCATGGTAGTAGAAATGTAAAGCATGAGAATGCATATAATTGAAATGTTTTTGTGTTTTGAATTATTTGAATATTTTTGTATTTTGGAATGTTATATTGTTTTTGGTTTTTTCACATATTTGAATGTTTTTGGATTTTTGATGTATTTGAATTGTTTTTGGTATTTTGGAATAAGCTATGTACAATCAATCATGAGGAGACTAGTACAAGAAAAACTAAAAAACTATGTACAAGTAATAAAAAAGAAATTATGTACAAGCAAGGCTGAGAATAAATGATACTAACTGATGAGTCTCATGGGATACTCCCTATTATGGTATCCTATATCAAGGAGAGGAATCATGTGTGATCGTGGAGCATGATAGAAAGGCTGAAACTATGGCTCTAAAAGCTATGTATGTTGTAAATGCTCTAAAATTTTATTGTAGAAACTGACTGTGGGATCCTCCTATAACTCTGAGAAGTGGAGGTAATTGTATGGCTCTTTAGGACCCATCTGGTAGTAGGAAAATCTCTCTGAATATGTGTTATGTGTGTAGAGGTATGAGACCTTAATAATATTGCCTTAGGTGTGAACATTGTAGCTAGAAGCTATCTATAATTTTGAAACTATGGTTGCTCTAAAAAAATACCTCTGTGGAAGTGTATGAACTCTCTATATTGGTGATGCAGGCCTTGACTATGTATGAGTCTAAATTGTAAGAAGAACTAAAACTAGTGGAGAAACTAAAACTAGTGGCAGAACTAAAATTGGTGACTGTAAAATGGTAGATGGATCTAAAGAGGGGAGTGGTAACTCATATGGAACTCCACCAACTATAATAACCTAATTAGCATGAATTAATTTCATGCATCTATGAATTATAGAAGTTATTACTCAAAGTTTTTGAATCCATGGTCAACCAAGTAATATGTCAAAAAATCTTGAATTAGGAACAATAGTAAATGGGGTGGCCACGTGTGTTGGATCAACCTATAGAGGAATTACAATCTCACCCAATGAAATATGTAAGTGCCCACTGAATCCACTGATAACTATGTCCATTGGGGTAATATCATGCTCTAAATATCCCAAATGTTACAGTAATATCATAGTATACATGATCATGATGGATCCATTATCTATGAGAACACTATGAATAGGATGATTATGAATGTACACTCTAATAAAGAGTGCATGATAATCTGAATCATCCTCAACTATCTTATGCTTGGATAAGGAGATCGAAGGTCTAGCTAAAATTTTGGAATTGTATACACCAATCATGTTGCTCAAAGGGTGTAACTCAACTAAAGGTGCCTGATATGTAGTTGGTGGAGGATGTGCATGATATGTATGATGAACACCAAATGTATCCCCTATCTCTTGTTTAGAATGTTGTGGGAAAGAATCTGAGAATATTTTTAAAGTTTTATCATGTATTTTTTTCCTGAGGAGACTCAATTGAAGTGCCAAGATCAATAACATTGCCATTTATCAAGTCCCATATATTGTATTTCAAACTGATGCATCTATTTGTTGTATAGCCCAGTGCTATGTGAAAATCACAAAATGCATTCTGAACATATCCCCATAGAAGAGGCTTTGTTGGATCAACTTCTTGAATAGGAGGGAGAGATATGCTATTACATTCCAAAAGCTACTATAAAACTCTAGCTAGAGATACTGGTAGATTGGTAAAAGTTCATCAAGAAGGTTACTAATAAAACCACTCATTGAGGGGGCTCTGAAGCCATATTGACTATAGGTTGATTTTGAATCTTTTTATCATTGACCTTGACTTTGTATGGTACTTTTCTATTACTCTTGTTTGTTATTTTTGATATGCTCATGTACTTGAGTTTTTCCATTGAAATTAATTTGACTTCCCTTTCCTTTAGTGTATGACATAACTCAGTGAAGGAAGAGAACCTTTTGAACATTGTCGATTCATGAAAAGCTGGTAGAAGACTCTGTTTGAATAGATCTTGTAACTCTTGATTGGCCATGGGGCAAGTCATCTTAGCCAAGATCGTCTTATATCGAAGAACATAATCTATGAGATGTTCATTTGCCCTTTGTTTTTGTTGTGCAACTTTGGCATAGGAAACCTTATCACCAATGTTAATGTTGAAATGAGCTAGGAATATGTCAACTAAAGGATTAAATGCATTAAATGACTGATTTGGTAGACTATAGAACCATTATAAAGCATAATCCTTTAGACTCTATGGAAATAGCTTGGTTAGTAACCAGTCATTTGGCACATAATTCAAGCATGTTGCATGAAAATCTCTCAAGTGTGTCTCTAGATCACCCTTGCCATCATATACCTGGTGGCAAGGGTGTAGAAGCAATATGACATGCTAATGGTGTATGAAGTAGAGCAAAAGAATTTAAAGTCTATGTTGGTCTAGAAGCACCTTGTTCAATATGTAGCACCTTAGATTGAAGAGATTTTATCTCTTGCACAAGGGTAGCCACATTAAGAGACAAATATGTACTAGTTGTAGTTGGTGGTGGCACAGAGGAAGGTTGGGATTCTATAGAGGATTGTTGAGACATAGTTGTCCTCGTAGTATCATTTATAGTTGGGTGATCTGAAGGAATGGAAGACTCAACTTGTTTAGCCTTTTTAATTTCCATGATAGATTGTGAGATAAGAGTCTGATCTTGGGGTTGTTACCTGAGTCTTTATCGAAAACTTTATAAGATCAAATCTTTGTTGAAGACCACTTCATTATCAATAATAGGTGAAAGTGGATCAAGAGTCTGACGTGGTGGGTCATGAACATCAGTGTTTATATCATCATTATTATTCTCATACTGCTCATTATCAAAAGTATCCTCATGAAAATTGGTGTAATCAAGATGTGTAGGATCTATAAAAAGAACCTAAGCTAGGTGTTTATCCATGGTATATGGTCAGGTTAAAGGAATCTGGGTGAGCTCAGGAGGGTTTCCACTAAGTCTTGCACTTCATCTCAAAGGAAGAGATGCAAAGAGCTTAGGTGGCATAAGGAAAACAACTTAACTAATGAAAGAAAAAAATAAACAAATGTAATCTAAACAGTGAACTAGAATATCCATAAAAAGGGTACGAAGCTCACAAACATGTAAGATGATACCTCAAAAGCATGGGGACCTAGTATATGCAACTAAGGTTTTGAAAAATGATTTTTTTTTAATACTATAGAATTTTAAAAATTAAAGTGAATTTTTTATTTAAATATGCAGGTAAAAAATCAAAAAAATATTGAAAAAAAATTGATTTAAAAAGACCTAGTATGTGCAACTAGGGTTTGGAAGAAAAATATTTTTTTTAAATTACTATGGAATTTTAAATATTAAATTAAATTTTTTATTTAAATAAGCAAGTAAAAAATCAAAAGAATATTGTAAAAATTAGAAAAGAATTTACCTTAGGGTTTCTAGGATTTTTATGCACAAATGAAGTAAGTTAGATTCACCAAATGATTTAACTTTTTTCAGAATATTGAAGTTTTATTCCTAATTTAATTAAAGTTCTGAGTTGACTAAATCAATAAATAATATTGCAATAAATAAAGTACTAATTTGTATAATTTATTTGACTTTCATAGCTTTCTAAAAATAGTAATAAAAGAGAAGAAATATAACTTATCTTAAAACTATGATGATATGAGTGAGACAGAGGCTGATATCGACTATGTAAGACTAGGATAGTGTCATGAACTAGGATATGGCTTTCATTTGATAAAGGACAAGAGCACCAAAAATAAGACACTTCAAGATCCAATGTTATAGTCCAAGTCATGTCATTGTTGTCCAAAATGGTCATAGATATTTGAGTTTTTGGGTTTTTTCCATTGTCCTTGTATTAGTCTATCTGTGAAATTTCAAGTCTTGACTATCGACAAGCTCCTTGTAGAGCTGATTTAATCTCCAACCCTAGATCTTCCTTGTATTTGAACTTGAATGAAAACTTTGAGAAAGAGGAGGGGTTAGTGTGTGTAAGATGCATTGAACATGTATCCACACCCCTTGTGTGGGCATGCTACCTACATACCAATACTCTAAAGAGGTATCAAGCCATATGTAGTTCTCCCACTTGATGTGCTTTGTGAAATAATGTAATGAAGATGTAAAAGTGTTAAATTGTGTGTGCTTGAGGTGGCTAGGGACTGGTGTGAGGGTTTGAATATGTTGGTGGCTGTATTGGATTATTGTATGCAGAGAATAGAAAAATTTGCCTTAGTGGTTTTGCTTGTATTCTTACTTTACTTTAATAGTATTTGTCAACCCCTTCTAAATGAAATTTGAATGGACTTTTATAGAGATCTATTGATCATGGGTTAAATGCATTCATGTTGGGCTGAAATAATGAAGAAGAGGAATCGAGATAAAATGGTCACTTGGGCTTGAAATGTGATTAGACAAGAGTGTTGAAAATGGGACACCCTAGGGTCCAGCTCTATAGTCCAATTTGGGTGTTATTATCCTATAGGTATGGGACCCAGGGGATGGAATAAGCATGTAAAATAGGGTCTGGCTAAGTTGGAATCAGGGCTCGAAAGCCTACAGATAATTGAAAATAAGCAAAAAGGTGCCTTGAAGGGTCAAGAGAACATGTAAGAGGGACCTATGGGTTGGGTGTCACAAGCCACACTCAAGCCACCTATTTTGACATTTTATATGACTACATTATCTAACAAAAATGAAAGAGTAATAGTTAGGAATAGTTACATTTGGATGAACTTGTCATGCCTCAATCTCTCCCTTGGACAATGGTGCTTTGCAAGAGGTTGTTATGGATTTGTAAGTATCACACTATATAAATCATCTCTAGGCTAAAAGACTCCTAATTTACATCTGAGACTTTCCCACAAGACAAGTTATCTTCCTTCCAAGGCAAAACCCTAAGCAATGATTCCTCAAGTGTAGAATTTATAGAATTATGAGTTGTAATAATGCAAAAATTATTATTCTTCTCTATTGGATTGAAGTGAAGGTGGTGTTTATATCCAATGATTGACCCTAAACCCTCCTAAAAGTTTAGCCGACAAGGTTAGCTAACTCAATATTGTTAGGCAGGAAAAGTAGTCATTAGGTCTCAAATTAGGTTGGTTGGGCTGACTTAATTCCACAACATGTGCTTAATAATTTATAACAAGATTGAACAAGCCAACATAGTATTAAAATGAATAAAAAAGGTGTTTTTTTAGTGAGGGGTTATTTTGAAATAGGAATTACTTAGAGAAGTGGATAATGGGATTTGATTTTTTAGGTGGTTGAGTAAAAGTGACTTGTAGTGGGTTTAGACAATGGTATAGGGACCAACAATTTTGTGAAGCACCAAATCTCTACCCATCCCTTTCCCAGTGCACCCTTTAAGGTGTGCACTCGAAGAGATTGAAACTCAACAGGTTCCATCAAGAGAGAAAGCATCAATAAATGATAAAGTTTTAAAATATTATGTGTATACATATAGTCTATTAGATTTAAATGTTTCCACATGTTAAGCCTACCAACCAATGTGAAATTAATCTTTTAAATGAATGAAGCTTTTATAGTTGTGTAAATAGTTCCAATATGCACTAAAATGGCATATCTAACCTGAGGTAGTAAGGCATTATTTAGATTTATCTGAACGAGAAAGGATTTGATGGGGGATTATGAAGCCATAGAGGAGGAAAGAGAAGGTCGAGAAAGCAAACATACCCATCCTATAACTAATCAACTAATATCTTAGGAGGATGGCCACTTTGACTTGAGGCAGTAAGGCATTATTTAGATTTATTTAAATGAGAAAGGATTTTTTGGGTGATTATGAAGCCACAGAGGAGAAGAGGGAATTTTGAGCAAGCCACTTTAGCCCCATTGGCATAAGGATCATGATATATTAGGTTTATATGATTTCAAAAAATAATCCTACCAATTAATGTGGGATTATTTTTTTGAATGAATAAGGATTTTATAGTCATGGAAACAATTCCAAGATTCACTAAAGAGGCATATCAAACTTGAGTTAGTAAGGCATGTATTTAAAAGTATTAGAACAAGAATGAAAAAAATAGGATTATGAATCCACATAAAAATTAAGAGGAATGTTTGTTAGGTTGTGGACCTAAAAGCTTCACTAAGATGCAAACAGGAGAAGTTATGGAGGTTGCGGAGTGTCACAGACACCGGCGTCGGTCAGGACAACCGACGACGGTAGGAGGGAGACAGGAAGGCAACCGACATCGGTCATGGATCGGCCGACGTCGGCACCCCCAAGCAGTCAGGGATCGACGTCGGTCACCTGTGGTTCGAGCTGCGAGTACATTACGGGCAGTTGGTTGACGAACCAAGTGTTTGCATGTTTAGAGCTATTCTTAGACTGAGAGCTGCGGATTTAATTATTGTATTATTGTCTAATTATTGTTTAGATGAGATCTATATATGGACTCATGATTGTATTGTAAATGTGTGCTATAAATCCATAGAGCTTTTAGAGAGAGCTAGTGTAGCTCCTCCTAGTTCCAAAGGGGTGCTGAGTGTGTTTGATCAGGGAGAGTTACAAGGTCTGCAAGGTCAAGGAGCTGATCCACTGGGGTACTGGTTGAAGAATCATAAGGACTTGGTGAGGCAAGGACAAGGGTTCTTTAGGGGTGTAGAGATATCTACATGGTGAGTAAGGTCTAGTGATTTGCAGGTAGCAGTAGAGAGTAGGAGATCTACTTGGAGTACGGTTGTGTACTTGGTGAACTGGCAGCGTGTTACTGACTGGTTGGAGAGGTGAACATCAATTTTATATTAGAGTTGATTGTTGGGACCGAGAGAGAGAGGGAAGAAGGTCTTGAGGTGTGGTGAACCTTTGAGGCAGAGGAAGAAGTGGCATCTTCCTTATTGTATATTCTTCTGAGTGATTATTAATACAATTGTGTATTGTCTCTCATATTCCTGTGTTGTTTCATATTTCTAGTTACTTATTGATTTTGGTATAATTTCGTGTTTAGTTGATAATACAAGAAGTAATCACATGTGTTCTAATTGGTAGAGCAAGATCCTGACTCAGTAGGGATCAGAGCATGTTTATTGTTCTAGGTTTCCCTGACACGTGGTATTAGAGCTTTTGGTTGGGTTACTAACAGGTGGTTTCAGATCTGGTAGTGTTTGTTGATTACAGGTTACTCACAGGGGTTTTTGATTGAGTGGGAGTATAGCAATGGCAGAAAGAAGTAAGCTACGAATGGAGAAACTGAATAGCACGAATGGTCTGATTGATGGAAAGAAAGAGCAGAGAAAAAGATATTGTTGGTTGGTAGCAGATCAGCATGAAGGAACTAAAGATGCAGATGTTGCAGGTGTTGTTGCACAGGATGCTTTGGGAGGTTTCTTGGATGAAGTTGAATCTTGGATAACAGATTATGTTGCCTCTTTCCATGCAGCCCCAGGTTTAAGAGCTGGAGAGCCTTGTCAAATGATTGGCAAAGGGGAAGTGAAGCTGAAATTGCAGATGGATGACACACAGTGGTTGAAGGAAGTCATGCAGGGACCAGTCTTGGAGATGTGTCTAATTTCTTCAATAAATTTGGGTGATGGGAGATATACTGTAACTCTCACAGCGGATACACTTGAATTAGATGGTGGTAAGAAAGTAGGTATCCTTTATCTATCTACTTATATTACTGATTCACCTTCTGTTACAGAGATGTGGCTTTGTAGGCTTGGTTACATATGTAGGAGGAGAATGCAGGTTCTGAAGCGGAAGACAGATGTTTTTGACAAGCTAAAGAATTGGAAAGCCTTGGTGTTCATGGAGGAGATGACGGACAGAGATCAGGTGAGGGAACTGATTTATTCTACGCAGAGCAAGGTTGATTTGATTAGGATTTTGATCCATGGAGAGCTCGCGGGTAAAAAGTTATCATTCACAGACGAACACAGGTACCGGCATCGATCACATAGTAACCGACATCGGCAACAGGAAGACCGACGTCGGTCATGAAGGAACCGATGTCGGCAGAAAGGATACCGGCGTCGGCTAGGAAAATGACGTCGGCAGTTAGGGTCAGTGCAGGGAACCGACATCGGTCGGGAGCAGACTGGGAGATGGCCGAGATCGGTCACTGGAACGGATATTGGGCGGACAGCAAGTCTCAAACGCTCATGTGGAGGTCAGAAAGGGTAAGTGAACCTCATATTCATTGTTCACCTTCTTTATATTGCTTACTGATGGTCGAGAACCAGGAAGATGTGAAGAAGCAATGCAGGTAGAGTCCAGATACAGTGGGCGCTTGGCATGGATGAGGAGTGTGAGTCCTTGGAGAGAAAAACCAAACAGGTACTTGTTGGTAGAGTTGTTAGCTGAAAGAAAGCACTGAGAGATGGATTCCCATTTTAAAGAAGAGAGTGGATGGATACAAGAGACGAAAGGCCAAGGCACAAGGTCTTGAAGAAGCTGCAGGACAGTGGTACAGGTTTTGACAGGTGGATGACTAAGCACGGCTTCAGTCAATGTCAGTGTAACTATTGTGATTTTATTCTTACCAGGTGGATGATGAGTCGCGACATTATCCAGTTACTGTATGTGGATGGTTTGCTAGCAGGTTTTGTACATACAGGGATTTGCTGAGCTAAAAGGTAAGGTTAGTTCAGAGGTGTGTCATGAGGAATTTGGAGTAGCAAAATTCTTTGGCATAAGAGACATGGAGATTTTATCTTCAGTGGGAGCTGATGTGAAGACGGTGTTGGCGAGGTTCATTACACAGGATGCAGAATCGGTAAGCACACCAATGGCTGGACAGTTCAAGCTTAGCTTGAAACAGGGTTCGAAATCACATGAGGTCTATTACAGATCTGAGTTTTCCCAATTCAGTGGGGGTTGTCGGAAAGTATGGAACCAATTCGGAGGAGTACTGGAGGGAAGTTTAGTGGGACTAGCAGCAGGGATTCTTGTTTTGCAGGGTCAAGTTCTTCACTACATGGATGTGTAGGTTCGGATGTGGCAGGTTACTTGAATGACAGGTATAGCATCACAGTTGTGTGGTGGTTGGTCTTCAGGATGGATCTTGAAGAGGGATACAAGCCAGGAAATAGATTAGATGGGCTACAGATACAGGTATAGGTGCAACTGTTTATCTCCAAGTGGGAGATTGTTAGGTTGTGGAGCTAAAAGCTTCACCAGGATGCAAACAGGAAAAGTTATGGAGGTTGCAGAGTGTCACAGACACCGGCATCAGTCAGGACAACCGACAATGGCAGGAGGGAGACAGGAAGGCAACCGATGTCGGTCATGGATCGGCCGACGTCGGCACCTCCAGGCAGTCAGGGACCGATGTCGGTCACCTGTGGTTTGAGCTGCGAGTACATTACGGGCAGTTGATTGACGAACCAAGTGTTTGCATGTTTAGAGCTATTCTTAGACTGAGAGCTGAAGATTTAATTATTGTATTATTGTCTAATTATTGTTTGGATGATATCTATATATGGACTCATGATTGTATTGTAAATGTGTTATAGAAAGCCATAGAGCTTTTAGAGAGAGCTAGTGTAGCTCTTCCTAGTTCCAAAGGGGTGCTGAGTGTGTTTGATCAGGGAGAGTTGCAAGGTCTGCAAGGTCAAGAAGCTGATCCACTGGGGTACTGGTTAAAGAATCATAAGGACTTGGTGAGGCAAGGATGAGGGTTCTTCAGGGGTGTAGAGATATCTACATGGTGAGTAAGGTCTAGTGATTTGCAGGTAGCAGCAGAGAGCAGGAGATCTACTTGGAGTACGGTTGTGTACTTGGTGAACTGGTAGCATGTTACTGACTGGTTGGAGAGGTGAACATCAATTCTATATTGGAGTTGATTGTTGGGACCGAGAGAGAGAGGGAAGAAGGTCTTGAGGTGTGGCGAACCTTTGAGGTGGAGGAAGAAGTGGCATCTTCCTTATTGTATATTCTTCTGAGTGATTATTAATACAATTGTGTATTGTCTCTCATATTCCTGTGTTGTTTCATATTTCTAGTTACTTATTGATTCTGGTATAATTTCGTGTTTAGTTGCTAATACAAGAAGTAATCACATGTGTTCTAATTGGTAGAGCAAGATCCTGACTCAGTAGGGATCAGAGCATGTTTATTGTTCTAGGTTTCCCTGACAATGTTGAGAAATCAAATGCACTCATCCCACAACCAATAAACCATAATTTAATTAGGAGGGCCACTTCCATTGTGGCATCACCCCCATTGACATAACGATCATGGTCTATTAATTTTAATTTTTATCATAAACCAAGCCTACCAACCAATGTTAGATTAATTTTTTAAATGAATAAGTATTTTAGATCCATGAGAAT